>WOAB01000317.1:1200000-1800000 GCA_027886185.1 Rheum nobile
GAACTGGAAAGCCAGAACTCCATCCCCCAGTTCCCTCATCGCCAACCCCTTCCCATGTTTCCACAACAACTCCATAGTTCTCTTCAAGGCTTTGGTATTGTAAACCTTCGAGGTCAACAATTTAGCGGCAAGGGCCAACTTCAGCCTAAGATCATCTGCTTCCTCCACCGAGCTCTCAATCTTCGTCACAATCTGTTCCTCCTCCGTAAGAGAGAACCGTTCAAGTTTTTCCAAGACCTCCTCTGCCATTGAGAGAGAGAAAACCAACACAAGCAAAACAGGGGAGAAAAAAGGAGGAAAAAAGAGTTGCCTTTAAAGCAAAAACAGACCTTTAAAAGACAAAGTAACTAACGAGAAAACCGCAACAAACCAGAGCAAAAAGACAACGTCACACCAGAACAAAAAGGGGAAGAAACCGAGGATGTAATCAATGAAGGCAAAAGCACCGGTCGCAATCCACTAGGGATTACCAAACCTAGGAAGCCCTAGACAAGACTAGCAAAAAGCTAGACCTACCAAACCCATAGAGCGGCGCTCAGGAGCGAAACCCTAGAGATACCCCTCATTCACTAAATAAGCTCTAATTGGTAATGTAGGTAACTAATTAAATTTGAATATGACATTACAGACGTTTATTTTAGAAGGAGACATAAGGGGTTGTGGATCTAACCAAGCCTTATTAGCGTACGTAATGGGTAAAGAAGTACACCCCCTAAAACCCTACGACTACAAATTTAAATTTCCTTTCCTTGTAATTAATAGCCTAGCTTATAATGGATCGTTATGAAAGACAACGGTGTACGTAAATCAAGATTTCACTTTCATATAGTGAGATGTTATTATTTGTTTCAGACTAGTAGTCTTTTATTCCTTGCTGTATATATAAAAGAAAGAAAAAAGAAAAGCTCAATTATTTAAGAGATTTGAAGGAGCCAAGGCAGATAAACGCAGTGGTAGGAGGAAAGTGGCGTGTGCATTAAGTCTTTCAGTTTCTCTCTTTTTGCTGTCTAGACTTTTGTGATATGGATATGGACTGCCGGTAGGGGCCCCGCTTGTCCACAGATAATTCAGACCTTTTCTCCCCCTTCATTTTTACTGCCTCCTAACTGCTTAATTTACCATTTCGACCTTATTGCTGCTGCTTATTTGCTGTACGAAGCCATCCAACATTTTTTTTCTCTACAAAAAAGAAAATTTATATATTTTTCCCAAATTGCGTAAGCATTAACCATATTAGTTCTTTATTTTGTATATAAATCTTATGATTTCAACAAAAACTATGCATAACCATATTGTGTATACTGGAAATTGTCTGGATAATTGCATTCTTAAAAATAGTTGTAAGCAATTAAAACTATCTGAAAAGAATTGTGGGATTTTAAGATGCTTACAAATATTTTTTACTAAAATTTTATATGTATATAAATTATCTTAAAATCATTATAAATATTGAATCTATAATATATGATAGTTAATGTAGAAAATCGATTCAATGTAGAGACTAACTCAAATTAGGAGTTTGTTTGGCCAATACCATTATAAGGATGTTTTTAAATTTAAGTCTTATGATAAGTTTGTTTAGCCGAAATTATTATAATGATATTTTTATATTTTCAAAAACTACGGAGTACTTTTTTACACATTTTCCAAAATTATACTCCATTTGTTTAATATTGTAATACTTGTTATTTTAGTTTTTGACACAATTTTTAAAAAATGCAATAATAAAGCTAAAGTTCTACAAACTTTTTTCTAAAATCTATAACTCACCTCGTTTCTAACCAATAAGTAAAGATAATTTACATAAAAAATAATAATATGTGCAATTTTTAATAAGATACATCGTAACTAACCAGTTTATCATTACCAAAAATTTGAAAATAATAAATATTATTTAACAAAAATAAATAGCTAACACACACTTATTACTGAACATAATTTTTTTTAATTAAAATATCATTATAAATTAAAATGTGTACCTTAGATGTGAAACCGAATCAAAATTATCATACTCCATCCGTCCCGGTTTGTTTGTCCTGTTTTGACCGGACACATTTGTCGAAGCGAGTTTTGTATCGTTAATATCTCTAATTACATAATCCTAAAAATTATAATTTTTTGATATTATCAAAGTACTCGTTGAGACGAATCAAATAAGACCCCACGTGACTATGTTTTTTCTTATATATTGAAAGATATCTTAAAGATTTTCTTTAACGGTAAATAGTGTCCAAAAATCAAACAAGACAAATATTGTGGGACAGAAGGAGTACTACATAGCACATTGGAATAACCGAAAACACCCCCACCAAAAATTGAATCGGAAAATCAATTGAAACAATCGAAAAACCAACCAAGATTTTGGTTAAGCATATTGAAGAAAAACCGTCTTTCGTTAATCGACCGAAGTAATTTTCATTTATTTGATACAATAATTTTTAGAGTTTTATCTTGTCTCAGTTAATCGACTAACCAATATTATACAAAATATATTGTTAGAATTATAAGAAGATAACTGGAATAACGTGTTAGTAATACACACAATCTAAAATGAAATTGAGTGTTTTGCGTCGATTCAAAACTCCCTAGATGCAACCACTTTTTTTTTCTTTATCGTAATATATAAATGAAATAGTACAATGATTGTGACTTATGGACACAAGAGAATGAAATTGTAGGTAGTTTAGAGTGATAATTAATATTCAATGAGAATAAGTATTTTTTGTTGAATGGAAGGGACACAACTCAAACAATACACAATCATTGATTCCGTATTCAAAGGACGACTTGGTTATTCATTCATTTTTTTTACTTTTTTGTTTGTATATAATATATTATTAATCAACATATATAATATAATGATTGTATTTGAGTTTACAAATTAAGGGATAAGAGCCAAAACAAAGTGAGTGATTGTGGCTTATGAGCACATAGCGAGAATGATTTAGGGTACTAATTAATATTGTATGGGATAAAAATAATTGGATGTTAATCTTTTTTTTAAAGATATATAGATGTTAAACGCCAAATCAGTTGAGGTAGCTCATATAAGTGATGAAAGTAAGGAAATGTCACAAATTTGTCAGTGTTTGAGTTTGATATTATACTATTTTGTTAGGGGTTTGATAATGTGAGAATGATTATTACCGTATAAAATGAAAATGACGCAAATATAGACAAAAACTTACGCACATACAAGCAAAAATTTATGCACTTTAGAAACTCATGCACATACAAGCAAAAAATTATGCACTTTAGAATGTGCACACGTTTTTGTTTGCATGTGCATAAACTTTTGACCGTGTGAGCGTGAGTTTGTAAACATTCGAAAAATGCATAATTTTTTGCTTTTATGTGTATGAGTTTTAAAAGTACATATATTTTTACCTGTATGTGCATAACTTTTTGTTTGTATGTATATCATTCTCATTTTACACGGTAATAATCATTCTCACCTGATTAATGACCATTTTTTTTATGTGTCAAACTTATTGGGTGATAAACTAAATAACTCGATAAACGATGATGTTTTCATTTTTATTTTTTTGCATTTCACAAGAGGTTGTGACACCAAAAAAGTTAAAAAAATAACTAATAGTAGTAAGAATTTAAGCATTGAAATATAACTTTTTTATATATTATGATTTTTTGATAAATCGATTAACTGTATCAAAACTAATGGTTAACTGATGTGAAGTAAATTGGATTAATGATAAGATTAAATGGTATAATAAAAACACTAACTCAAATCTCGGTTAACCGAGGGTGTCTATCCCTACTATTTACCGTCATCAAAGACGTGCCCCGTTTGTAAGACCCTTTCTGCATTACAAACAAACAAGTCAGGATTTGTTTGTGCGTAATTGGTTTTCAGAAATTAGGTTAGGTAAAATACTTACACAAGCTAATATGTTATTACGCCTCATGCATGTAGGATGAACTTCAAATTGATCACTCCCTCGTTTTTCTTTTTGATTTGTGATAAACCACCCATTGATACATCACTCTCGATCACTAGCTTTTTTCTTATGTCTTATTAATCAATTAACTTTTAATACCCCATAAGCCCCATAGTGTTTACTATTTTGTCATGAATAAACCTTTAAATTTGAATATAAATATATTGGGTAAAAGAATACGAGGTTAGATTACATGAATGAGGGCTCTTACACGAAATGTATGTTAATAATGCACATAAAACGTGAAATGCGGAGTACTCCGCATTTTGAAAAAAACTATACACTTTAAAATATACACATTTAGATAATAAAGAACACGTTTATTGTAAGTGAATAATTGAAGGGTAAAGCAAATGAAAAAGGGCTTTGAATTGAATTGAGCTGGGCTAGGGTCTAATCGAGTTTAGGGGATGTGTAGGTAGTGACGTGGAGTTATGTGGGAGACAAAGAAGAGTAGGAAGAAACGAGAGGGCATGCAAATCTGACTACAAGCACACTCATGTTTAGCGGTGTGTAGATTCAGACTGAAACAGACCGAAAATGTCTTGACGGGACTGTGTTAGGAAATAGAACTCTAAAATTTCGGTTCTCTTGAGAGTTTTTTTTCTCAGTTTCTCTACTTTTGAAGATGACAAATATTTTGTTACTAATGTTTTATCTCAAATATGTGTGTTAAGGAACCACATGACAATTGTCGAAACCAAGCAACAAGCCAAAGGAACCCAGGTGTGTCCAGAAACGCAACACGTGAGTTTGATTTTCCTGAGAAATTTGGGAACACTAAACCTCGGACAAAAGGAAGTGAAAACGACTTGAGAGAAGCTTCCAAAAGCCTGCCACCATCCAAGAGAAAGACTCCAAGATGCCTAGAACGATGAACCTCGGACAAAGGCACTGAAAGCGACAGCTCATAGAGATGTCACCATCTAGAGGACGGTTCCAAAGTGCCGAGCTTGTTGAACCTCGGACGAAAAGAGTTGGACAACGACTTGTCCCAAGAAGTTGACCAACCTATGTGGATTCTGAGCTGCCCAGGTTGTTGTTATATGTAAAAGATAGCGTGAATCAAGGATCACCACACATCCTATGGCAAGCTCGCTCTGTGGGAACCAAGAGCAGATCCAACCTCGAGCATCCACTATATAATGAAGATAAGCTCCACTGTTATCTTTAAGCATTCAGAAAGAATCACACTCCATAGCAAATATCAAAGTGTGAAGCTTCAAACAGATCGTCAAATAGAATCAAGATCAAGAGGAACCAGTCAAGGAATCGGAAAGCTGTGTGCTAAGTTCCTGTGACTGTAAGTGAGTTAGTTCCTTGGTGCTAAGGGCTGCTTCTTGGATTGATTATAATTTGTATTAAGTTATCTAGGATTGTCTAACTGTGTGTAAGGCAAAGAAACTGTGTGTTTGTTCCTAGGATAAGCTGTAACCAAAGAGATAAGAAATCAAGAAGTAGACATTGAAATCCTTTCGAAAGAAAGGTAGTGGTTTTTATCCTAGATTGCTAGTTGGCAATCGAAGGTTTCCACTATAAGGAACTTGTTCATTTATTTGATTGTTTATTTCCGATGCGAAGGGAACTGAAATCTGTATTCTTAGTTCCCTTGTTATTAATTTAACAATCACGATCCTACAGATTGGATCGAACGAATTACGGTCCGATCTCCGATTCACATATTTTTAAAATTTTAGTTATGATTCGGTCCAAACCTGGCTGATTTCTAGTCCGGATCGGATGAATCTATTTTTTATTAATTTTAATTTAATTTAATATATTAATATTTTATAATATTATTAAAAATTAATTTCTATTATAAATATAAATTAATAACAAAATATATTATCAAAGCGCTACTCGTGTTGACTTCAGTCGTAAGGACACTCTCCATTGATATTCCCTTTCATAATCTCATCTTCTTAAACTCTATATTTAAGTATCATCGCATCATAATATCACATAGTAACGATCTATAATATTGTTATACTATACGTACTCCATTCTTCTCAATTACTAGCTAGCTACTGTAATACATTTAAGCTATCTTTATGTATGACACAAAGTATTTATGATATCTTAATATTCGTTATGCATAAGTAAAACTTGGGTTTTGCGCTTAGTAATTATTTGGTGTATTTATAAATAAATAAAAAACCCTGGAAGTATAAATGTAACAAAGGGATTGCACTCATGTCTTATCCGGTTGAATTTGAATCAAGATGTTTTGATGGATCCAAAAACTTACCCTAATTAGGAAAATTATTCAAAACGGTGTTACCTTCATCATAATAGTAATAAACAAACTGTACGTATGTACAAATACAATACAACTCCGACATGTTTTTGATAGAAACTCTGACTTAAAAGGCCGGGAATTAAAGCTAGTGCAAAATGGGACCTTAGCTAGCTATGTTTTGTGCAAATTCAACCGTTTTTTAATCATTATTATTATTATTCAGTTGTACAAGCATAGAATATATAACATATATATGTTAATTCTTTGTTTACGTGCACAAACAATCGAAATCCTCCTGTATATAACTTGTACGGACTACAGTCCATCCATTTGGTTGTTGTACGTAGTAACGTCCCCTTTTTATATGCTTCCTATATCTGAACACAAGTATGTACGAATTAATGGTTTGTTTGGTAGAGTATATTTATTATTTATAGTATGTTTATTTGTGAAAGTATAATTTTTGAAATTTGTGAGATATAGGAATTTGTACAAGGTTGAAAAAAATACTTTTTTATTTATAAAGAATTTGTAAACTACTCACCAAACAGAGCCTAACATATAACACCCTTATGATAATAATAATAATAATAGTATAATACGGACTACGGAGTAACAAACAATTACTGCCGGTATCCCAATGAACATCTAACACTAACTACCCTGGTAATTTAATTTGGTTGGCGTTATAATTCACACAAACCGTACGTACACATTTTCACCTACCCCAATTAGAAGATTCAAATCAAGTCAGTTTAACTCTTTTCGGTGCTTCAACATTTACCTTCCTCTACCCCACGCTTGTTTCCTTTTATAGTCCATAGTTTCTACGCACCATAAGGAGGGCCTTCCTTGGCCCTTGATCGTGAGTCGTGACTCAACTTCCGCGGAATCAAAGAGACAACTTTTTAGTGGCCTAGAAATTAAGCTACGAATTTAATAACTTAACTTTGTTATGGGAAAATATCTGTATAAATTCACAATTGATGTTCGGATTCAAGTCGAATTATCGGATCTACTTAAATGTCAGGTTTGGATTTTTCATAATTTCGATACTTGAGATCTATAATTGACTCCCACCAAACTTGAGGGTGAAAATTAGATTGTAAGTATATCTGTCAATTGAGTTGGACGGGTCGGATCAAGTAAGATTTGGTCGATTCTGTTAAAATTTTCGGGTCGGACATGGTGTCTATTTTTTTTAATTTATAATTTTTTTTTTTAAAAAATAATATTATTTAATTGTAAGGGTCGGGTTCGGATTCTTCGGGTTCCGTTCCTTCTTAACCCAGTGATTTTCGGATCGGGTCTCGACCCAAACAAAGTCGGATCGGTTTTTGACAGGTATAATTGTAAGGGTAGGTAACAAATTGACATAAGTATACAATGGGAGCTGAAAGATACCAAAGTTATTACAGTATGATGTTATGGAGTGGACTGTAAAAAACACAAGTCCAGCTAAGGCGATTTAATTAAGTGTGACCCGACCATGTGAAGCATTAATGGAGAGTGAAGAAAGGTAGAGGGCCGAGGGGGGTCCATATGGGGAAGGAGAAGACAAATTAAACACGAGAATAGGAGGAAGAAGAAGATCAAATTGGTCTGAGATTTACAGAGAGGCCTCTGCTAAGAGATGCAAATGTAAAGCCAAGCGAGGCTTGAGCCAATAGTAGCTGGCTGGCTGCATAACAACCTTCAAAACAGAGATGGAGATTTATGTTTGGGTTGGTGGCTTTGTGTCAGAAGGAACTGAAACGTGGTACTGTTTTTAAGGTCCCCCACTATAGCTCGTTTAATTGATTGGTGGTTTTACTGGGTCAGAAAATGTTGGCGTCTACGAAATTATTGATCCAAAGGCTATAATGGATTGGAATACAGTTCTACGATTTAGAACAAGGATTAGTTGTTGCTTGTTAAGAACTGATGACCATCACAATGAGATGTTGACTCGTTAATTTTTTTTTGCAAAAAGAGGTCCTACCGGGAGTCGAACCCAGGTCGCTGGATTCAAAGTCCAGAGTGCTAACCACTACACCATAGAACCTTGTTGGAATCTCTCTGATCAGAATATCATCTCACCAATGATCATAAGAAAGAAAATTATTAAACGTTTCTAAAAAAGGTCCTACCGGGAGTCGAACCCAGGTCGCTGGATTCAAAGTCCAGAGTGCTAACCACTACACCATAGAACCCGTGATTGCATTATTATTAGTTTAGATGATTTACATTATATTATCTGATAGGAATGGTCAATTGATAGCTGAGGTAGGGATAAGTGGATAACGCAGGTGTGTTTTGCGGAGAAAATGCAGAGCTTCACAGCAAAACTGGTTAGGCGGCACATCAGCAGTGTTAGAAATGGCGGATTCTGTTTTGGTATTAGAGGGCTCTGCTCTCAGCAAAAGCCCTCTCACGATCTCGACGATGAGGTAATCCAGCTTAATTTCTGTTTTCTTATTCAGTTTCTTTGTTGATTTTCGTGAGGGTTATTGTGCGTTTTTATAGGTGCTTGTGGAGGGGAAAGGCCATTGTCGAACTGCAATACTCAACAGACCCTCTGTTCTCAACGCCCTCAATGGGTCCATGGTAATTGCTCTCAATCATAGCGATACTTCTATTGCTGGGCTTTGTCGTAATTGGTCTCTGAATTCACGTCCATCTCATTTGTTGTTAATCAGGGTACTCGATTGCAAAAATTGTACAAAAGCTGGGAAGATAATCCAGACATTGGTTTTGTGATGATGAAGGTGATTCAAGTTTGTGATTTTAGAGCTTTGGATGTGTATAGAGTGAATTTTACAAAGATATATTTTCTTCAATTTTTTGAAGGGCAGTGGCAGGGCGTTTTGTGCAGGTGGAGATATCGTTAATATCTATCGTCTAATGCAGGAAGGTCTGCAATAATCCTTTTCTGTTAGATGTTACATTTTTTCAATGAAGTTGTACAATGCAGTATCTGAAGTTTAGAGCATCGCATTGTGAACTGTTTCTAAAGTAATATCTTTTATCTATCTTAACCTTTAACTTGTTATACCTAGGTTTAATTCTTGACTAGTTGAGGGGATTTTGACAGTAGACAACCTTATTGGAGCTGTTATTGTCAGTTCATTTTGAGTAGTGCTGTTACATAGTACATTAGTTGGTTTCAATATATCAAACAACTGCTGTTACATGGCACATTATTTTTAGTTATGTTGGTAAACATTGTTGTTACTAACATGTCTATTCGTCCGTGCAGGAAAAATAGATGATTGTAAGCAATTTTTCAGGGAGTGTTATACTTTTATGTATATTCTTGGGACATACATGAAACCTCATGTGAGAATTTATCAATCTCATTAAGTGTGCTCATTGCGGTTATTTTGTTTACAAATAGGCACTTTGAAAATGGTATGCAATTGATTTCTTGAAGTTATAATCGGGAGAGGGTGACAATGTGACATAAATATGTTAGTAGGTCAGCTAACTAGAGGTCTAATGCCTTGAAGTTGCTTAAATGAGCTGAAAGTGGGACAATCAACATCGAAGTGTTATCTTGGATGAATTTTCTCATCATAAATTGTAGACTAGAGGATCTATCTCATTCTTGCACACCTTTCAAGTAGTTAAAATTCGAATAGCCTTGATATTTTGCTAATCAGTAAGATTGGCATTCACCTCTCAGTTGTGCTGTTTCTAGATTGCCCTTCTGAATGGAATTACAATGGGTGGAGGAGGAGGGATTTCAGTCCCAGGAATGTTTCGTGTTGCTACTGAGAAAACTGTAAGTTCAAACTTTATAATGATTCAAGGCTGTTTCTGTCATGATGTATTATGTTATGTGTGTTTCACAGATAATACATGAATCGTCCTTATTAATATATTGTGCATTTTTTCTGTATTTATCGTATTGCTTGTGATTTTCAGATCTCATTCCTTGCAGGTGTTTGCCAACCCAGAAACTTTAATCGGTTTTCATCCAGATGCTGCGGCCTCTTTCTACCTTTCACACTTGCCTGGTCACCTTGGTAAGTCTTGCTCTGCTTGCTTGAAATATGCTTTAAAGTGTCATGTACAACTCAATTCTTATTGTCAAATATAAATGGTTTTACCTCTATTCCAATTTTTTTTGATAAACAACTTGTTTCGCTTGACCAGTACTTACACTAATACGAAAACATACCATTGAAGTGTATATCATAAAAATAAGATAGTATATTAAAAGGATTACAATTGGGATCTCATGCATACCTTGCCCTCTCTTGATGTTTGGTGGCCTCCGCATAAAGGACCGAACATTCATACTCTAGTCACGGGACGTTATATATATAACATAAAATTAAAGCCATCATATTTATTATAGTGAGTTGTGTTTCATCAAAAAATATTAATGAGTTGTCTATTTCTTTTCCTATCCTGATTCTTAAGATGTTAAAAGATATTTCCTGTATTTGGCTCTAACTTTCTGAAGCATTATGGCTTCAGGGGAGTATATTGGTCTAACAAGTCTCACTCTCAGTGGAGCTGAAATGTATGCATGTGGACTTGCAACACACTATTCATTAAGTGCTGTATGTTCCATTACAAACTCTTTGCCTGTTTATTTTCTTACAACTGCTTAAACAATGCTTTTCCCCCTAATATATATAAATTTATGTTTTAACAGAAGCTTCCTCAAATTGAGGAACATCTAGGCAAATTGGCCACTGATGATCCGTCTGTAATTGAGACTTCTTTGCATAAGTTTTGTGATGTTGTAGCTCCAGATACTATGAGTGTGCTTCAAAGGTTTGTCATTACTTTTACCCAAGAACACTCAATAAAAATTTTGTACATAGCATTTTTGAACCTTTTTTGTTAACCTGTTCAGGATGGAGATAGTTGACAAATGTTTCGGTTGTGATACAGTTGAGGAAATCATCAATGCCCTGGTATTCATCTTTCTTAATTCTTTTTGTGCATCATATTCTTGGCTGTCTATATATAAGCTTTTGGTATAAGAAATTGAATTGAGTATTTCTAAAAGCCTATCTAATCTACCACGGTGTTGCACGTGTTATCCCATGTAACATATTATATTATGCATTCTTGTAGGAAAATGAAGGTAGAAAGACGGATCATGCATGGTGTGCTTCCACTGTAAAGCGGTTAAAAGAAGTATCACCTTTAAGTTTGAAGGTTTCATTAAGATCGGTTAGTTATTTCATCTCATCTCATCCTTGTTATATAGCCAATTCACAGATTGTTGGCTTTAATTCGTGGTAATCCACCAGATACGAGAAGGAAGAAACCAAACCCTAGACCAATGCATTGCCCGGGAGTACCGTATGTCTCTTCAGGCACTTTCTGGACAAGTTTCCAAAGACTTTTGTGAGGTATGATACTGATGCAATTTAATGCATTACCCTTGGAATCCAAACGGACCCTAATTTGCTAAGTGCTTCTTCTTCTTCTTCTTATGTCCCTTACGGTCTCAAATTTCCGATATTCCTTTTTATTTCTAATCAAACCAATGACATCTTCTTCCGGAAATCCTAGCTATTCTTAGCATGATAGTGAGAATCTCATTGCTATTACTCAAACAAGCATGAAACGTATGCCTGCATATTCGTTCATAGGTCAAATCGGATATGCAATTATTGGAATAATTGTTGGAGATTCAATGTAGCTGAATATAGACGTTTTTTCCTCCCCATACGGATAAAAGTAAAAAACGGGAATTAATTCTAACTCTCACATTAGAGTCAATTGTCGCTTGTGTTGTTCTTGGTTCCAGGGTATACGAGCTCGAGTGATTGACAGAGATTTCTCACCGAAGGTATCTTTGAATATGTAGCTTTAGTTTGATCTTATGATGAAGGGCATATGTGGAACTAAACACTGGTTAATACACACAGTGGGACCCGCCAAGCTTGGATCGAGTATCGGAGGACATGGTGGATCAGTATCTTTCTCGCCTCAGTGAGTCGGAGCCGGAGATCGAACTCCCGACCAAGCTGAGGGAAGCCTTCGCCTGAGCACTCAGTAGCTTGGGAACTTTGGTTTTGATATTCATAAAGGCGAACCTAAATACTCGGACTAGTACAATTTTCATGATTAATGCACATTTGACTATATGTAGACTCGAGTTAAATTGCAGACTCAGATCACTTTTTTCACAAAATTACATCAATAAATTGGAACAGTTCTATTTAATATACATATAACTTGTTTAATACTTTGTCATTTTAGCCCAAATTTTTTTGTTAAGAAAAAATTATATATTTAACTATTTAGGTTATATTTGACATTGAATATAATTTTTAACTCTTTTCTACATTTTTTATTATTAATTAGTTATAATTTAAAATAAAAATCTTTAATAGACGGATGAGTTTCACTTTGTGACCTAATTATTCAAATGATGAGAAAAAATAATCTTAGATTACATTTTTCGTGCATGACACTAAGTGGAATGTTATACTTGGCCCAACCCCAATAAATAAATGTGACTTTGGTAATGTTACAGGAATTATTTGTCACCTCACCCAGTCCACCACCTGTTAGTTAACCTTTTGTTTTTAAAAATTTGACAGCTGTTAACAATTCTGAGTGCACGTTCACACCAAAACAAAACAATTTTACAAAAAATAAAATCGAAAGTTTTCTAGGGCTCGTTTGGCGCAAGATTGATAGTCTCCCGCCATTCGGTAATAGGAATTTCTGTGAGAAGCCATTGACGAGCAAGAGGGATGAATTACGTACAGAGGCTCCGAGCGGCGGCGAAGATAGTACTAGACAGCGATTCCGGCGCCGACGAAGCGCAATTGAGTTTTGAAGAGATAGGAATAACTGCCATACTTAAACCCCATCAGTTGGAAGGTGTTTCCTGGCTTATCCGCCGCTACACCCTCGGTGTCAATGTCATCCTTGGTAATTTAATTTCACTTTTTTCCTTCTCCTCAAATTTGTCAGTCAATTGACTTAGTGGTTCAGTTCAAATTCTGTTATTACTTAAGCCATCCTTAATTTGGCTATGCTTCTAGGAAATCTATGATTAGGTCGTCAAATAGATCTAGTTATGCCTGGAAAATGAACCAAACGTGTTACTTTCTAATGTTATACTTCATCTTAACTCTAGAAGATTTTGATTTTCCAACATTTCTGCACTTAATTTTGTTTACTATTGAATAATTGTAAGCTCTAACAAATTTTATTTTAGATTGTAATCTATATCTCAATTCTGCTCTAAGTATGTTGACATGATACCTGCATATATTCTGAACAAAATTTTGTTATTTATGCAGGGGATGAGGTATAATCATCATCTTGTGGTATTTAAGTTCTGCCACCTATATGTTATGCTCCTTTATTTTTGATGAATTCGTTGCAGATGGGGCTGGGTAAAACCTTACAAGCTATAACTTTTCTGTGCTACTTGAAGTGTTGTCGAAAATCGCCTGGACCGTTCTGTAAGTTAACTGGTCAATGAATTGTGTATGCTTAAAATCACAACATTGTAACTGGTGCGGTTCTAATCTTGTTTAGTACATTTTCCATTGGCAGTGGTTCTGTGCCCTTTGAGTGTTACAGACGGCTGGGTGTCAGAAATTGAAAAATATGCCTCGAAATTGAGAGTTCTTAGGTACATTGGAGAGAAAGAACACCGAAAAACTTTGCGCAGGAAAATATATGATCACGTGCAGTCACATTCGACATCTACTGTGAGTGCTGCATAATGTTATTATTGCTGAATGCTGATGGTATTTACATTGAACATTTTAATGCTCTAAGCTTTATTGTTGGTACAGGCAACTGGATTTCCTTTTGATGTTCTGTTAACAACATATGATATAGCACTGTTGGACCAGGATTTTCTGTCTCAGTTTCCTTGGCATTTTACTGTAATTGATGAAGCTCAGAGACTGAAAAATCCTTCAAGTGTGAGTCTATTTCAGAAAAGTACCTCCTCAGTAACTATTGTGATGCTATATCTCTTTTCTTTATCATGAGCTATCCTAAGATGTTCGCTCTATTTTGGTGTTTATCAAGAAATAAATAACTACTCAAAGCTAGTATGTAAGTTGATCAGGTAACCATTGTCACTAATCAACAAACATTGCAGACCACATTTACAATTTACAAAAAAAGCCCATCCTATTGTAATGTTATATATCTTTCCTCCTTTTATTCTAATTTCTATACAATATTGAACATAATATCATGATCAGGTCTTATACAACGTGCTCACAGAACGGTTTGTCATACCAAGACGTTTGCTAATGACTGGCACCCCAATTCAAAATAACCTTACAGAACTTTGGGCATTGATGCATTTCTGTATGCCCTCTGCTTTTGGCACACTGGAGCAGTTCCTCGGTGCATTTAAGGAAGCTGGAGATCCTTCACCAGGTTATGCTGAATTCTTTTGTTTATTTGTCCTCTGTGCAAGAGTATTTTTTACTTTTAAGAAAAATGGAGGAAAATGAAAATGTGCATTTTCAACAGGTCGTGACAATGTCAAGGTCAACGAGCAACTCAAGGCTTTAAAATGCATATTGTGTGCTTTTATGCTGCGTCGAACAAAGTTGAAGCTTATTGAGGGTGGAACTCTCACTTTGCCACCTCTTACTGAGATCACTGTGTTGGTTTTCTTCCATCACCTTTATTTATGCTATTTGGTTTACTATGATATTGAATTCGATGGCTTTTGAACATACTGAGTGAACTATCTTTGCTTTGTGCTTGGTAGAATGGTACCACTTGTAGCCTTGCAGAAGAAGGTGTATCTATCCATATTGAGAAAAGAGCTTTCCAAACTTCTTGCATTTGCCTCAGGGAAGTCTAGTATGCAATCTTTGCAAAATATGGTATGTGAAAATCTCAATATATTGTTATCTTTTTCATTTAAATTTAGCAAGTTCTTCTGAAACGTGTTTTTGACATGTGGAATTTAATGTTGATTTTTAGGCATGTGGATGATATTGCTTTGTTCTTTTTCAAGCATTTATTAAGTAATCATGTAACAGGAATGATAACTTGACCCTTTAAGATTAAGCGAGAACCTCATACTCTTAATTAATTACATTAAGTAATTTTTGCCTTATTTTTCTTCTGTGGCAAATCAACGCAGGTAGTTCAGTTGCGGAAAGCTTGTAGTCATCCTTATCTCTTTCCTGGTATTGAGCCTGAACCTTATGAGGAGGGGGAACACCTTGTTTTGGTACTCAACCTTTTTAATGAAATTTGTGAGAATTTATATAATTTGTATTAAAATGCTCTTATTGCTATGTATATATGTATTCAATCTGACTTTAAAAATTGCATTCTCAGGCAAGTGGAAAACTAATTATCTTGGACCAACTTCTCCTAAGGTTGCATAGTTCTGGACACCGGGTTCTCTTATTTGCTCAAATGACCCACACACTAGATATATTACAGGTTCCCTTAATTATATTATATTCAAACCCTTAAATGCTAGCTTACACAATAATGTGCATATTCCCTTACAAAACCGGATTAATTTATTGGTAATCTAGGATTATTTGGAGTTGAGAAAGTATTCTTATGAGAGACTAGATGGATCAATTCGGGCGGAGGAGCGGTTTGCTGCAATTAGAAAATTCAGCCTGCCAACATCCATCAATGCAAATTCAAGCTCCAAATCCGAAGAAAGTGGTGCATTTGTGTTTATGATATCAACAAGAGCTGGTGGAGTAGGTTTGAATCTTGTAGCTGCTGACACAGTGAGTTCTGTCACATCAATTTTATGGTTGAAGTTTCTAGTTCTCTTTTACTTAAACTTAAATTTGTCCAGGTCATATTCTATGAGCAAGATTGGAATCCCCAGGTTGATCGACAAGCATTGCAACGGGCACACCGGATAGGTCAAATGAACCATGTTTTATGTATAAGCTTAGTTGCCGGAAACACTATTGAGGAGGCAAGTCTTATTATCAATCTATAGGCACTAGCCTTAACATATCTTATACAGTATTCAATATACTGCTTAGGTTATTATGCGGAGAGCACAAAGGAAGCTGCAGCTTAGCCACAACGTCATTGGCGAGGATGATATGCATCAAGATGAGAAAGGACTCTCAGGGGCTGAGACTGGCGATCTACGGTCAATCATATATGGATTACATAAATTTGAACTGACAGATGTCAGTGAGGAAAAACCGGGTGATCCAAATATGTCGGTATTGAGTGACATAGCTGACAAGGTGATTTCTAAGCGATGTGCACAACAACATGAAGAGGATCGTGGTAAGCTTGAAATTAGTCCTATGGATCTAGATGGGAAAAAACTGGAAACGAATCCTGCAGGTGAAAGCTTTGACGTCGATGAATCTGCGTACCTTTCATGGGTTGAAAAATTCAAGGAGATGTCACAAACGGATGATAAATCGGTTGTGGAGCTAGAAAATAGGAAGAGATCTGATGAGGAAAAGAAACGGAGGATTGAGGCTGCTAGAAAGAAATCAGAGGAGAAGAAGTTGTCCAAGTGGCAATCTCTTGGATACCAATCGTTGTCTGTTGCTGATCCAATCCTCCCTCAAGGTGATGATGCGATGTCGGACCATGGTGCTGTCCAATTTGTTTTCGGTGACTGTACGCGTCCATCAACCACAAGCGTATCCGAAAATATTATAATCTTCAGGTAGTTTTAATTACATTAGCATATACAAGTCTCCTTTTTGGGATGATCATAATAAGTCAGTCTTACCCTTGATTTTGTGTGTATGCAGTTGTGTGGATGACTCTGGTAGGTGGGGCCGTGGAGGTATGTTTGATGCATTGGCCAAGCTTTCCAGAAGAGTTCCTGAGGCATATGAACGAGCAGCCGAAGTTGGGGACCTTCATATGGGTGATCTCCATTTTATTGAAGTTGAGGGTATGATTTTCTGCCCTTTAAAAAATGCACACTTCATTCTATTTTGATAATCTGCTAAGGGCACTTTGTTCATTGTAAATTCGTACAAAAGAAAAACATACTTAAATGGAAATGAAACCTAATAATGTAATACATCTCTATCTTATGAATGGATTGCAGATGAGGAAGACAGGGATGATAACCCTCCGAAGTGGGTTGCTTTGGGCGTTGTACAGTCATACAATCCCAAACGCAAGGTCCCTCGTAGTGGCATCTCTATCACTGATTTGGAAAGCTGTGTAGCCAAAGTGTCATTTTCAGCTGCTCAGAAATCTGGTACTTGATCTCACTTGTTCAATTTTCTTAATGGCAGTACAAATGAAGCCAATGATTAATAATGTACAATTATGACCTTCATGATGTTCATAATTCCGCCTTTGTTCTTGCATGGCTTGTTTTACTGAATAGCTTCAATCCACATGCCAAGAGTCGGCTATCAAGACGGATCAGACAGAGCTGTTTGGTATTCCACAGAGCGTATTCTACGAAAATACGCCTCCATATATGGCGTAAAGATTTTTGTGTAAGTCTTCCAATAGCATTGTTTCATGGCCTCTTCACTTGTTTTTTTGACTACGTCTTCCAATTCACATACTTATTCTGCAGATACTACTACAAGCGATCCTAAGCACAGGAATGATTCAGAGCTGTTTTGGGGTTGGGATGAGGTGCAGACTCGGCCTCAGTTCACACTAGCTTGTTTGTGCTCAGATCCGCTCTGTTTTCTTGCTGTATGTTTTTGCTCAATTGGGAAACATATTGTACTTGTTAGCACGGAGAAATTGTGAAAATGTTAACCAAACTAGTCTGTGTATATTGTCTTTTGCTGCTGTGAATTGCAGATTAGACTATATGCAAATTGGTTGTTGGCGATGAGTCTGCTTAAATAGGAAACTTGCAGACTGTATTTTATGAATATGGCAATGGTATTGCATTTAACACTAAAAATTAGTTATGCTTTTTTTGTGTGCAACCAATGAGCCATAGAATCCAATCATGGTTCATCATAAAGGTTAGTAGAAAGAATAAACCAACGTTAAGAAATATGTTAAAACGCATCAAATACATTCAAAGAGTGCAGAGAACACAGGATGGTGAAATGCAATCTTGTTTTAAGGACGCTGTCAACTCCAAAAATTACATTATTGCAAGGGAATTGATCCCAAACACAAAGCTACATCCCTGCTGTGCAGCCACTAAACAGAGCTTCATACTTTATCGTCAATGAGACTCCTGAAATCAGAACAGCGTGATGAAAGACCCTAAAATCTCAGTTAAAGGACTGAACAAGCCATATAGTGTGGAATAGAAACAAAAATCAACTACACTAGATCTGATAGACCTAAATAGCTCAGAACTTCACTGAATCTAGACGTGAATCTATCTTTTTTATCACTGCCAGACAGTAAAATTCCTCTTCCACTGGTCACTCGAAGTCAATGAAGGATTCACTTTTCAATGAAGGTTATACTTATACCCCCCACAATTGAGCAGAAATGTATTATAACTTAACATAACATGATGTTCATAGAAGTAAGAAGTGCCTGAAACCAACCTCATGTCCGTGTTCATGCCCATGATCACCATGTCCCTCCCAAGGATGTCTCCAACCCTATTTGAGTATCAGTCAGACATGAAACTATTGAGTAATTAATTCATAATAAAAGTGTTTACGGTGTTTGAATCAACTATAGATAGTCCTTGTAATGACTAATAACTCACCAGTACAACAGGACCATCTTGCTTAGCCCTGTATAGAACCCAAAACCTGGACCAAACCAAATTCAAAAACTTATTTCTCAACAATAAATTTCATATATCACTATGTAACTACAGAACAGAAGGAATTCAATCAAACACTCCACGATATCAGGATACTTCACCATTTTATGATAACTGTTTACTATAAAGGAAAACTGAACTTGTACAACCACGAGCTAGGAGAAACTACTATTTACATAAGGTTTTGTTAGGAGCAAATATAACATTGAAATTGTACCCATTCTTTCTCCCAAAGCTAAGCAAAAAAGAATTTTCCACCTTTAACAGTTAGAAATGTGGAATATGAGTAGGAACATAAACCTTTATACTCATCAGAAATGTAGGAACATAGTCTTAACAGCAATACGTATCAGAGGTAAGACAATTGCACCATCTTTGATATTTGTTGATCACTTCTTTTATTGCTTAAGAGTCTTCCTCTACATCAAAATTTTAGCAGATTGTCTACCTATCCATGCGATCATAACTTATCATAGTTTCTTTGTTAGATAGCATTCAGACAAGACAACAGAAAGACAAAGTTACGTTAGCTACTATAACTAAATTCAAACCTGCTTCAAGTATGTGTTTCTGAGTAGAAAGTGTATATCTTAACACAGGCGGAGGCATCCTTCAAGATAGAACTACGATGCCATACAAAAGCTTTACCTTGCAAATTACACACAACGACAAAACTACAACTTGTCTGCCTAATCCCTTCAATCCAAAACACTCCCCTCGTGACAATTCCTCAAAAGATAAGACAAGCTGAATTACCACATCATCAAATCCGAATTACATACACAAAATATAAGAAATTCCCCAATCAACGCAGATGTTTTGACCTACAAGTAAATCCCCGTTTCTGACATCTCCGATCATGTTGAAGGGGAAACAGACGTGAAAAACACACGATCGATGAAATAGGAGTAAGAAGCCCCTTCAATTTTCACACTCGATCTCGAATTCTCGATCGGTTCTTTAACAAATCGGAGATTGAGAAAGGGAAATTACCACATGATAGCGCACATTCCCTTGCCGGTGACGCTGTGCCAACGCTTAGGAGCGTGAATAGTCACCCCTTTGTAGGTTGTGCCATGGCCTCCATGTCCACCTCCCATCTTCTTCTTCTTCTCTCCTCCCTCTCTCTGTGTCTTCGTCTCTGTATCTGAAACTTCACACTTGCAGGAAACAGACTTGAGGCTACTAGAAGCACTATTAAACGAGCCCTAATCATTTTGGTCTCGGCCCAAAGACGAACCCGGCCCAGTTTATTAACCTTCCCTACGGCCCAATTCAGCTTTCTGCGAGTGGGAAGAAGGATTAATTACTTGATTTATTTTAGGAGAAGCATGCAATTTATTAAATTACACCAAGTTCCACAAAACTAATGATATCTTGAGGAAAGTTATTTTACAATATCACAAGCATCTAGAAAAGCTAGTCGCTTTGTAGTATCACAAACATCTAGAAGAACGACTCTGACCGATCAAATCAGATTAAAGACAAAAGAAAATACTAGTCACCAACATCATGAGCTACGTTATTGTAAGTCCTACGTATAACACACTTAATACACATTCATCAAACAGAGATAAACACCAACTAATATCCTCTAACAACAGTCCAATACATGAGGGTGATAAATTCGTTCAATGTAATATCAGACAATCAGTACTAATATTCTAATCTATAAATTGCTTGGAAATAACAAAAATTCTACAGAAGGGATAAGGCTACCATGAAGTCATGAACAGTAACTCAATTCAGTACGGAGTAATTTTTAACGGTTAATAATAATGACCCTATAATTAGAGAAGTTTCCTACTAGGTACTCATTACTATGTTGATGTATGTTACTTGTGATACGTAACTAGAGGTGTCAAACGGGTCGGATTCGGTTTTAAACGTATTGGGTCGGGTCATTTATGAGTTGGATCGATTGCGGGTCAAAATTTGCGGGTCGATTGTGGGTCGAGTTGTTACGGGTCAGGTACGGGTTCAGGTCGGGTCGAGAGCGCCATGTCAAAATTTTATAAAAGGAATATTAAAATAATATTTTAATTAAAACAAAAAATAATAAATTAAAAAATATTATTATATAATATTTTAATATATTATAATATTTGATATATAAAATATAAACACATTTTTATTGATCCGTTGGGTCAACAGGTCAATGACCCAACCCATAAATTTTCGGATCGAACAGGTCGGGTCACTTTTGATCCAATATTTTTCGGGTCGAATCTTAACTTAAAAAACACGGGTCGGGTCGGGTCAAATTTTGATAGCTGTATATGTAACATAAATAATGTTAATAATCTTTCCAATTTAAATTTGATATTGTTATGCATTATATATGCATTACCTTTTCTAATGAATTATGAGTTCATGGCTTGTTTACAAACGCATGCAATCCATGCATCGTAAGACACAAATTTTCCATCAAATACTCATCTACTTCGTGTGCATTTTATCATCTTGGCACCTTACAAAAGCTATTCATTATATCGTAGAACCATTTTTTGAACCAACCTTGTTTAAATTATGTCCAAATCTTTGGATTCATGCCAATCTCCCTACTCACCAACTATCTTCTTTAAATTATGTCCAAATCGTTGGATTCATGCCAATCTCCCTACTCACCAGCTCCTCTCCAAGATCAGCCTTGTGTCCCCTTTATAAACCCCAAATGTACCTTGAGTTTGGATCATTAATCACCGAAATCTTAGTGTTTATACTTCCTCACCCAATTCGCTGCGCAACAATGTCGAGACACCAAACCAACGGCTCTTCCAAGCACTGCCTCGGACCCAATGGCCGCGCACCCACATCGGGCAAGGCAACCGTTCTCGCATTAGGCAAGGCGTTTCCTAAGCAACTCGTTCCACAAGATTGCTTGGTCGAAGGCTTCATTCGTGACACCAAATGTCAAGATGTTGCCATCAAGGAGAAGTTAGAGCGCTTGTGTAAGTGAACATATGATGATGACCCAAAATAAAATGTATTTTTCTGTTATTCTTAATGTGTTAATTTTACTTTGTCTTGGCATGCTAGGCAAAACCACCACAGTCAAGACTCGCTACACCGTGATGTCCAAGGAGATCCTCGAGAACTACCCGGAGCTCGCCACCGAGGGCACGCCGACGATCACGCAACGCCTTGAGATCGCCAACCCTGCCGTCCTAGAGATGGCTGCCGAAGCCAGCGGGGCGGCGATCGCCGAATGGGGCCGCCCCGCCGGAGACATCACGCACCTCGTTTACGTCTCCTCCAGCGAAATCCGCCTTCCCGGCGGCGACCTCCACCTCGCGGCCCGCCTCGGGCTCCGCTCTGACGTCAGCCGCGTCATGCTCTACTTCCTCGGATGCTACGGCGGTGTCACGGGGCTCCGCGTCGCCAAGGACATCGCTGAGAACAACCCCGGGTCCCGCGTTCTCCTCGCCACAACGGAGACCACAATCCTGGGGTTCCGCCCGCCCAGCCCCTCCCGGCCTTACGACCTCGTCGGCGCCGCTCTGTTCGGCGACGGAGCCGCCGCTGTAGTCATTGGCGCCGGTCCAATTCCCGGCGGCGAATCGAAACCGTTCATGGAGCTGAACGCCGCGGTTCAGGAGTTCCTTCCGGGGACACACGGGGTGATCAACGGTGGTTTGACGGAGGAAGGGATCAATTTCAAGCTAGGAAGGGATCTGCCGCTGAAGATCGAGGAGAACATCGAGGGATTCTGCAGGAAATTGATGGGGAAGATTGGGGATGAGAAATTAGGGTTTAATGATCTGTTCTGGGCGGTGCACCCTGGTGGACCGGCGATACTGAACCGACTGGAGAACAAATTAGGGTTGCAAAGCGACAAGCTGGAGAGTAGCAGGAAAGCTTTGATGGATTTCGGGAATGTGAGCAGCAACACCATATTCTATGTGATGGATTACATGAGGAATGAGTTGGAGAAGAAGAAGGGAGGTGGAGAAGAATGGGGATTGGGTTTGGCATTTGGGCCTGGGATTACCTTTGAAGGAGTACTCATTCGAAGCCTTTGAAAATGGAGTCAAAGTCAGCCAGCCTCTCAAATAAATTCAACATCTTATAGTCAATGGAGTAACACATAGGTTCATTATGGAAGTAGTAAAAATAGTATAGAGGGTAAGATGGATTGAGTATGGCTATTACCTTATATGATGAAGTCGAGGGATATATGATATTTATAATATTTTCTTTTGAACTACGTTTTTCCAGTGCAAAAAATTGACCAATAAGAAGGCCATACAATCAAAAGTAAATGGCATGAGTGTTGTCAAAAGTGGTAGTAATAGAAAGATTTCATCAATCTACTGTTGAGCACACTGCACTCTCGCTCTGGGCATGGATGGCTTTTCATCATCATATGCCTCCTGGGAACGTTGGTGTTGCTTTCTCCTCATCTCATCTTCCAGAGTAGTCTCCTCGCAGTCGTCCAGTTGCTTTTTCGAGGACTTGGGGGGCACTGCTTTCTTGAAAGCAATACACTGTTCATGAGAAAGGACTATTGAATCAGGAAATTTGACACTGAAATGAATGTATTTATGATGTTTAAAGTAAGAATGGATCAAAGAACAGAGAATCTGAAGGAGGAAAGATGAGGTGAACAGGAGGGGTTAGAACTTCGAATGCTCCTTCTGTTGCAAAACCAACACAATGTCTCCTGTAACTGTGTCAAGCTGCAGAAGAATCAAACAAATTCAGCTCAAAAGAGTATTGCACTAGATAGAAGAGCATTTTTACTACACCCAGCAGCTATGTAGGCAACGGCTACATATTTTCTTTGTTTTCCAGAAGTCGATTGTACAATAGGAGCCTGAATCACGAAACAACTTTTCCAGAAGTCGATTGCTTTCAGGACATTTAAGCTGGCTGCATTCGTCGAATCATACCAAGGCCTATCTATCTGTCTTGTTACAGTCTTGACACATGCAATGCACCCACTAGGCATACCGCTTTTAGATCCTTTCCTGCAAGATCGCCGCTATTAGATAGAGTAATACTAGATTAGAACAGGTAAAGAATTAGCTTATTATCCCCTTCTACTCTTCTAACAAGGGAACACCATATATTCTTCTTAACTAATCCACAAAAAAAGTGGAACAATTACCCACTATAAATCGGAATCCTTTTCACAAAACCAAGTCTTACCAGAGCTCTCCAGCAAAATGTATATATGAGCGCCAAGATAGAGAGATCAGTGAAGAGAAACTTTTCTACAGAGTCAAAACAAGCAGGTAATAATATATACCCTTTGCATTGTTGACACAAAATATTTCTTGAAAGTGAGAGCTTGTTAGTTATTCCATTGTACAGATCCTCCAAGGAAACCTTCATGGTACGCACCAGATCTTCACCTTGCTTTTTCCATCTACTTCACTTCTTGAGCTAGTGGTGTGAATAGTTGTAACAGATCATAAAGTCGAGTAGTCAACAACATGAAGCAAGATAGTTGCGAGTGACAGGAGGCAGGAGCCAAGAGGTTGGATAAAACAAGATAGTCCAAAAAGGAAGCAAAGATGTCGTTTATGAATCTTCCCTCACCTCCAAATGCCCCTCCACCGAAGAATTGTTCAAAAATATCAAATGGACTACCCATTCCGTCTTTCAGAGCATCTCCTCCATACTGATCATATATTTCTCTCTTCTCTGGGTCACTAAGAACCTCATATGCTTGAACTGAGAACGTTATTATTCCAAATTCAGTTAGCATGTGCAGGAGGGTAGCGGCAGAAATCATCAAAGAGTCCATAAACTGACCTTATTCAAAGGATTGAACATAAAAAGACCAACTGATCAAGAAGAATATAAGCAGGAAAAACCAAGACCAACTGATCAATAAGAACATCCTGCTGGCTAACATGATCCATAAATTACACCTAAAACCACAACTGAGTCTTAGGCATAGAAGATCATATTAAAAAATACATGAAGGGGTACGGTGCTCACCTTCTCAGGGTCACCACCTTTATCTGGATGATTCTTTATGGCAGATTTCCTGTATGCCTTCTTAAGCTCATCTTGACTAGCAGTTTGTGCAACACCAAGTATATCATAGTACTTTTTGTTATCACTTCTCCTCGGCGCACGACCAAACTACGGAATAAATGACTAGTTATGAAGAAAAATGACCTCAAAATCTGCTAGAAGAGGGTCTTAAAATCCTCTCGAAAATAAATTTGATACACGCAGTTAAATGATCATTAATCTCAAACCAACATGAAAGGATGTTTGCACATTAAACATGGTAGATTCTTTGGCCCTTGAAACTATTAAGGAAAGAAGCTTGGAGCCTTTGGATATATAGTTAGACAAAGCTCTTCCAAGTTTGGAGAAAGATGAGTACATATAAAAGTTTGCTAGCATAACCAATTTGGAAAGCCCTAATTTGCAGCTACCAAACGCTAAAATTAGTAACACATTAGCAAAGCTACATAACAAAACATCAACAACATAACAATTAATTAACAACATGAAACCACACATACTACTTCACCAATCTGGGGGTGGGCTTGGAAGATTTTCCATCTGATCAAAGATATCAGATGGCAAATCATCAAAAAACCTATCTGGGCTCAAAGGATTCGGATCGAAAAGAAGATCATTTCCTGCTCCTTGTTCCCCATCCTTGATTTCTCCACCCAATTGTTGATCACTGAAGCTGGTATTTTGAAGAGGTCCAAGATAACTAGCCATCTCTGAAGACAGCTGCATTAGAGCCTGATCATCATCAGCACCAGCAATGGCTCCTTCGGCTCTAGGAAACGCGCCCATGAAGTCCAAATCAAGGTTTCCGATGAGCTCTTCGTGGGCGTTGGGGGAGAGCAGTTGAAGGTCTGATGGAGGCTCCAGGAAGGACAGATTTTGCTGGTGCTGATCCACAGGGATGAGACTAAGATTGCTGCTGCTTGTAGTTGGTGGAAGTTCAAATAAGTTGTTGGGCTCAATCATGGTCAATGGAACTATCTCTAGTGCTGTGTAGTGTAATAATGAAGTGCTGGATTCCGCCTTTGACGATGATTCAACCAGTGGAGGATCGAAATCCGGAGCCTGCACAGATTGCTGAAATGCAAGGTGATCACAACTTTGAGCATTGTAAATAGGAACTTGAACCTTGCTAATTGAAATGAATGGGTTTTGATTACCAAAGATGGGAAATCAGTAGGGGTTTTGTTGGATTTGGATTTGGCAATCTGCTGTTGGGAGTTAAGGAGGAGTCTTGCAAGCCTCTTCTGGCGACTACTCCAGAAGTTCTTGACATCATTGTCAGTTCTACCGGGCAAGTAAGTAGAAATCTTGGCCCATTTGTTCCCAAGTTGAGCCTGCAACTCAATCACCACCCTTTCTTCGTCGGCAGAGAACTTGCACCCACTAAATTGCAACAAAAAACCCATATCACAGAATCATCAAAATCCCAATAACTGAAAACGGAAAGAGACAAGAAGAGGGGTGTTTTTGTACTTCTTCAAGTTGGGGCGGAGCTTGTTGACCCACCGGAGGCGACAAGACTTGCCGGTGCGTTGGAGAAGGCCTTTGGAAAGAAGGGAGCTCCAGTCGCGAGGGCCGTACTTGTTGACATGCTTCAGGAGAACTTCATCTTCTTCAGCCTTCCATGGCCCTTTTCTTATAACAATCTCTTGTTCTACTCCTTCTCCTGATGAAGATGACGATGCATATGTTGCAATTCTCTTTGTACGAGAATTCATTCTCATTCTCCTTAATTCTTCTTCTGGTCCTTTCTTTTCTTCTTCTTGTCACTTGGCAGGGGAAAAACTGACGGTTAAAAGAAAGAAGACGGTTATTAAGGAAGCAACCCATTACTCCAATACTGCCTCCACTTTCCCGGTTTTTTCTCATTCGGCATTTTTAAAATTTTGAGAGAAAAAAATATATAGCAAATAGAAAGAAATAATTAAAATTTCAGCCACGTATCTTTCTATATATTTAACATCTGGCAACATCTCAGACTAACATCTGTATCTCCCTCAACTTACACCTCCATATTCTACTGACATTACACCTCCACGTTCTTAAACCGCTCCCTCCACCTTCTTTGCAACTTACTCTCTTTGACGAGGGAAAGGAAAGAGGAAAGGGAGGTCTAGCGTCTTTGGAGAATTTGCAGAGAGATGACCGACTGGCGGCTGACCTCGCGACCGGGAGAAGGAGAAGGAGAAGGGGAGAGAGAGATCGACGACCGTGACCGGAGCAGGAGGTAACGCTCGCCGGACCACGACCGCTCCCGCCACGCTCGCTCTCCCGACCAACTCCGCCGCCGATCCCGCTCCAGGTCTCGCTCTTTGGACCGCTCTCGCCGCCACGCGCAGCGAAGCAGCCACCGTTCTCCGTCCCTGGAAAAAATCGCCGTCGTTCGGACTGCCTCCGAGGGGAGGAACGTGGTTTCCGACTCCGTGAAGGGGATCGCGAAAGAGCAGCAGCACCAAAATCCTCTGATTTGCCCCAAATTCTTGATTTTTTCACTGCAAGGGCACCGAGAGTTCATCGCTGTCAATTGATTTCTGGGGTTGAATCGGAAGAACAACCAATTCTCAACTACAAAATTCTGAAATTTCAAGACTTTGAATCCGACCGATGTCGTGGGGAAGCCCGGAAGACGCTTTCCTTTCCACTTCGCTCGCCAACTACCTTCACAGTAAACTCCTATCCTTCTCTTCTTCCTCTTGATATTTGTTGTTCGTTTTTATGGATTATAGGGTTTTCTTCAGATTGTTTCTTTGCTTCTCAATTCCGAAAGAATTGACGTTTATCTTGAATTTCGCAACAGCGAATTTGAAGCAAGTCAGATAGTCTAATTGATTCATGCGAGCTGAATGAACTTGACATTGTACATCTGAACTGATTTGTTTCGGTTCAGATTTGTGTAATTGGATTGGTGGATTTGCTTCTGAATGAACCCTTCTTGCTAGGGTTTTGTGATCTTCACAAATTGGGGACATTGGTTTGCTTCTGTATGGACTTTCTTGAAACTAGGGTTTTATGGATCATGACAAATTAGGGATTCTTGAATCAAAACATTAAAAAAAATCACTGATTTCATTGTGAATGGGATGCATGTGAGTATATACTATATACATTTACCACATATACTAGGAGGTCAGACTTGATAAGTTTGCACCATTCTTCTCCTCAACCTATTGCAATTACTGAAATATGTATATGACTGCAAATGCGTCTGGCAAAATCACCACCTTGCAGCGACTTGTGACTTCCACAGTTACATGGTCCGTTCCATGGAAGAAGAATTCCAAAGGATGTGACTTATGACTGCGAATGGGTGTGAGGTAATTTATAAGTTTCCTTTTGCTACTTATGATAGCTTAAAACTACACATTGTTTGTGAGAACCCAGTTCTATATATCTTCATGTGCAATTCATTTGTCTAATCTGTTTTGCAGTGGGCTGTTGTGGGGATTTGTTGTTGCTTTCATGTTGTTCGACATACATGGTACGGAAATGTTATGGCGCAATTGATTGCTTGATTACCACATTTATGTTTGAAAAATCAATGGGTTTGTATCATAATTCACAGGATCAAATTTGTATTTCTGGATGGCTATCATACCCATGGCAGTGAGTAATTAAATAGAGTTCCCTTGCAACCATTTCTGTAAGCTTTTCTCTTTCCCTCTAGCTTCTTAGGTATCGCCATATCCGAGGACAGCCAGTGTTCTATTTAGTCCCACTTTCCCCCTATTTCTTAGCTTAATTTTCCATGAGATTTGGGTCTTTCCTACATAGCAAGGCTTATGGTTTGGATGTTTGATAAATGTGTATATATATATATATATGATTATTCATGTTGGCCTCCAATTTCCCCCGGGTTTTGTGTAGTTTGTGAGAGGGGGATACGTGATTTGCTTTCAACAAATAGGTCAAGTTCCGACATGATCCGTGTGGAAAATGGTGTTCCAGGAAAACAGTATTTGATTAAGCATGATTCTAATGGAAATACTTATGTGTCTGATCTAACCATAGTTGACGTCTGCAGCATAAAAGAGGTTGCTTCTCTTTTGTCTCAAGCTGCACAGAGCAGGTTTGAATCATACACTTTACTCTTCTTCTATATTTGAATCCTTAGACCCAGAAAACGAGTTCTTATCCTGCTATTTATTGTTGAAGCTTGAAAAACTTTTGCTCTACTCATTTTAGTGCTGTATTTGGGCTTTTTTTGTCTACTAAATCTTTCCACACTCCTTATTCACTGCTGGGATAATTGAAGACCATGGGTCTTTTGCTTGGATATTATGCATCCTTGTATTATTGATGATATCAAATTTGCTGCTAAGATTTTTCTCGATTACTTTGCTCTTGCATTTTAATTGTTGAAGCTTTAAAAACCTTTTCTGCATTTATCACTGTTGGTATACAAATTTAAGAACATGGGACTTTTGCTGGATATTACGTCTCCTTGTAGTAACTTTTGTAATGTCACACTTTCCCAATTACTTTTCTACTCCCTTTCTTAGCTGGTGCTTTTCTTTTGCTTTTTAAATGGAGGAATTTACTTCAAGGATGCATAATATCCAATAATGATAAAATTGTGAATGTGTATATTGCATATTAGGGATATAGAATTTGCTGCTAGCCTTTTTAATGTTGCACTTTCCTGATTACTTTTCTTTTCTTTTTTGATTGTGTTGTATTCAGGTCTGTTGGCAAGACACAAATGAATGAACAGTCATCAAGAAGTCATTTTGTGTTTACACTACGAATTTCTGGTGTCAATGAGGTAGAGCTCTGCCTTAGTTGTGTCTCAGTTTACTTGGCATTTGCTTTTCTAAAACTCAAATTTCTGTTTTTTTTTTCTAGAACACCGAACAACAAGTTCAGGGTGTCTCAAATCTCATAGATCTTGCTGGAAGTGAACGACTCTCCAAGAGTGGGGCAACCGGGGAAAGATTGAAGGAGACCCAGGCAATCAATAAAAGTTTGTCTTGCTTGGCTGATGTGATATTTGCATTGGCAAAGAAGGAGACCATGTTCCTTTCAGGAATTCAAAACTAACTTACCTCCTCCAGGTATCTATATTCAAACTTTTTAGAATGTCCTGAGAAATAGTTCCTTTCTTGAGCTAACTTGAATATATGTCATGGTCAGCCTTGCTTGGGAGGAGGCTCGAAAACACTAACGTTTGTCAACCTGTCACCCGAGCCATCATCAGTGGGCGAGTCACTGTGCTCAATTAGGTTTGCAGCCAGGGTGAATTCCTGTGAGATTGGCATCCCAAGGCGCCAAACACAAGCAGGGACCCCCGATCCTCTGACTCTCGTCTGAGCTATGGATGAAGTTAGATAGCTAATTTCTCCTTCTAAGGCACTTAGCTTCGTGCTATGTATAACGTGCACGGTTGGACTTAACCCAGTTGAGACTTGTATGTGTGTGAGGAATCTGGGTACAGATTTTAATCTAGGCGCACCTGATCGTTGTGACGAATTGTTATGCTTGTAGTTTAGTTTGTTCTTTTGATGAGCAATCACCATATTTGCTCTATGTACTTAAGCTTGAAGTATAATGTATAAGTTGTACCAGATTGGCCGAGTAACCAGCAACAGATCTGTTTGCAAACCTATGGCTACTATTAGTTATATGTCGAAGCTTAAAAGTGAGGATACTGAGATAAATTCAACTAATTAACAACACAAGCCAAAAACTTCCTAAACTACCAGCTGCAGTGAGTTCGAATTTTTGTATCTTATATGACATATTTGAACTTTTGTATGTGCTTTTTCTTCTGATTTTGTTAGACGCTGGTAGTTTTGTGCTTAAAATATTGAACATTGTTGAGTTTGAGTTGATTAAAGGTCGTTACGCCAGCTCATCCCTCTGTGACAAAGTTCCAGTTTGTTAGTCAGTTGCAGATGATCCCTTGCACACCTCTCTGTCATGTCTATAGATAGTTTACAGCCTCTTGTATGAGCTTAAGCTCTTGTAATCTCTTTTACAGATTCAATGGAGTTTTTCTTCTCTCTCTTTGTTTCCAGTTTAACAGAGTTCTACAAACATTATCCTGAGCTTCACACTAGCAGATTGAGCATGTGTTTTTCAATTAGACTTGCTAAGATCAGTGCAGGAGTATCCAGGCCTTTTTTCTTTCCTTCTGGATTCACCTTTATTGTAAGTTTATTTGTTTTGCTTGTGATGATTTATGCAGGTATTTGAGTGGATGAGTAACAGGCTTGAACGGTTTGATCTGTTCAACAGTAGTGATATGGCAGTCAAGCCGGACTTGATTGCAAAAGTTCATGGTGTATCATGTACTGAAGATTTCTTCACAAGGATTCCTGACTCTAACTCTATGGAGCTCTACTAAACATTTTTATAACGGGTGGTTCTCCGTGAAGTCGAGCTGGAGGGAAGCTGATTGCGAGTACCTGGGAGATCCTTGCTGAATATCATATCAAACAAAGGAGACTCCCTGATGCATTAGACGGGCTAAGAGCACGGGCTACTGGAGGCCGAGACCTCAGCCTTCTTAGAGCTCTGTGAGCAGGAAGGTGAAGAAACTTGCAAGGAGGAGATAATGGGGATTGTTAAGGGAAATGGGCTTCTCTCCTGATGAAATCCCCAAGCCTCTTGTAAGTCAAGCTGAACGTGTTGGAGTTGATAGTGGCAATGTCAGTTACCAGCTACACATCTGACCCGGATGATGAAACTGGCTGGAGTGGGAACAAAGACTCTGACATGCTACTTTCAGCTATTTAGGTAGCAAGGGAACAATGAATCTTTAACTCAGCCATTAATACAGCTTGAGTAAGGCATTCGTTTCTCATAGTGCCTCCAACCCTTTTGATCTCATGGAGTTGTGCATTATGACTATGTGACCCAAACGTGTTCTGCAGACTGATATCTCTTCCTTTGTGGTGGCTGAATGAATGGCATTATCTTATCTTTTGAAGGTCTTGATTTTGGACAAGGATAAAAAGCCATCGTCAAAGACCACTAATATTGTGTACAAACAAGTACTACAACGTATCTCAAGCCCCTTCATTGTTCATGTACGTCAACATCTATGTCTATATTTTGAATTATGTGTTTTCTACACATATGTTGCCTTGGTTATAATAGTTAGCATATAATATCTTATTTGTTGGTTTACAGGTTTTTATTGCGACATTTATGAAGTTTATATTGTGAAAAGTTTTTCTCTATTTGATTCATGTTTGTGAAGATGTAGTGAACCTATAAGACGTATATTTTGTGTGATTATTATTTCCGTGAATTATTATCAATTGTAATTTGTTTTGATGTCATTGTTGTTCCTTATAAATGTTTTTCACCAAGCTTATATTTCGTTTAAACTAAACTATACAACACATAACGTATTTATTAATACATAAGTTGAATTAACCCGTGGAGTTACACTAGTGTTACATTACCTGAATACAGATTCAGGGTTCAGCCCACTAGGAAATTCAGCACAATAATGTAAATTTGTAACTAGTGACTAGTGTTGCAATTAGACCACTTTTTGGGCATGTTTTGGTGACGTGGGTTTTGAGTCACAAATGGTTCCGGTAATCTTGGGTACGGTTCAAAGTTACTTGGCCTCTAATCAATCACTTTGTTGCATTGCCCTTGCTATCTTGGATGTGCAAGGAAGGGTTACCTTATTTGTATGTTTGTTATTTTGATTTTTTGAATGAACCAATCACTGCATAAACACGTGTAAAAGAATTGAAGAAAATTTGTTACAATGACCATGAGTCTAGAGCTACCAGCAAACTCGATTCGAATTATGTTTTTTGGGTTGAGATCCGACCCGAAAAGTAAAGTGACTAGACCCGTTTAACCCGAAAATTTCTGGGTTGGATATCCGTCGGGTCAATACAAATGTGTTTATATTTTATATATTAAATATTTTAATATATTTTAATATTAAAAATATTAAATAATAATTATTTTTTATTTTTTTATTTTAATTAAAATATTATTTTAATAATCATTTTATAAAATTTTGACAAGACATGTGTCGACCCGAACCCGTACCTGACCCGCAACGACCTGACCCACAATCGATTCGCAAATTATGACCCGCAATCGACCCGACCCGGTACGCTTAAATCCGAACCCGACCCGTTTGACACCTCTAACCATGACTGTTATAAGGGTAAATGGTAATATTGTTATTGAGTCACATTAACCCACTGCAGCACTCGCATTTGACCTTGGTCGAAATGCTATACATTGGCAGTGTTGCCAAATCAGAACTTATAGGAAGCAAGTCTATGTTCATAATCTGGCGTCTAGACATCTCTTCACCAAACAAACACGGCAGATTGAGGTTGACAAGCGCCATCATCAAAACCTAATGTTGTGCGTATCTTTAAATTTTCAGTAGACAGTACAAAGCTAAGTTTATCCTGTGTTGTTTCTTGGGGGAGCGCCAATGGAGGTCCTAATGTTTTCACCCAACTCTTTCATGTCTTCCACCTGCAAAAAAGAGCAGGAAAAAAATGGCTGAATCATAACACAAAACACGACGAAACTAACAATAAGCTAAGTAAAAAAAGTATGCATCCAAAGGCTATGGTTTCACCAATATCTGTATCTCGAAAACACCAAGCACTCTAAACATGAGATGGTGTGAACTTCGTTCAACAAAGCTGAAGTATCATTAACAAATACTGCTATGTTGACTTCAGGGCAATTAAAAGTTGATATTTTGTTAGATGACTCCATTTTGAATGGAGAATTCAAGTACAAGGATCATCCAAATTTCAGAATGACAGATAGTATCTCAGTATGTGTCTTACAACAAAAGCCAGGGATTTTCTTGTTCTTGTATGAAAAGGAAAGAAAGGATTTTTAAGTTCCTCACTACATAATTTCTTTTCCATCTCAGTTTCCTAGATGGTTTTCTTAGAAGCAATGTGATTTGCTGGATAGAAGATTATTAGGCACTAAGCTTTAACAATTCTTATGCAGGTTATGGAATTGATCACTTAACAGGTGTAGCTGGATAGAAGATTATTTGAGATAAGTAGAATTCCCAAGAGGATTCAACATGAACATTTGCCCCTTTCAACACATCACTGAAATGCAAAATAAGAAAATCCATGGATGTTGAAGTTCATCCTAATTAGATGAGCAAAAATAACTAAATCTCATGTCTAATACTACCAGAATCGTATGCCTAATACAATAGATGTCACAGATAATACGGAGTAAATAATTATAATTTGGCATTGATTCTTCTGAGAAAACATCCAATTGTGAAAATACATATCAAGTGATTCTTATAGAAACTAGCAGCCATGGTGTTCAAATTTCTGACGTTCTTGAGTTGAAATTGAATGAACATTTTCATGCCGAAGCGCAATCGATACCATAACAAGATCTAATTCTTACAAAGACATCGATGACTGATAATTAGACGAAATTGATCGCGCGCATAAGAAGAGGGTGTAACAAGAATTGAGGAAACCCTAGAAAATCAGCAGGAGAGAGACAGAGGTAAAGAGCACCTTGTGAATACCGGACGCCCTGAGGGTTCCCATCAGGGCGGCGGCGGCGGCTCCCACGAAGAGAGAGGCCACACCGAAGGCTTTGAGTGGCATCAAGCGACCGTCGCCGGCGTAGCCTCGCCGGATAGTCCGAATTCCCCAACCTAGCTGGGCGGCGCTTCCCATTGCCCACCACCAGTATGCCATGTCGTTCCCAATTCCTCCATCGCTACCAGCCATCTCCGCCTGAATTCTAAGTTCCGATCCGATAATCTCCGAACAAGCCCGTTGCTTCGCTTACTATATACTTCTCCAACGGCTTTGGGCTTCTCATATCTACGACTTTGGGCTTCTTATGGCGCATTTTCCATTTCCATTTTTCTATATACTTTTACAGTACTTTTTTTTTAAAAAAATATTAGCTTTATTCAGATTATATAAATTCTCTTATATCAATATTGAAATTAATATCTGTAACCTGACCAACAAAAGAAATTAATATCATTAACTCGTTTAATCTGATCGATGAAAATACAATGGTAGGAAATCAAGATATTGTCTTTCTAAAAGCCATATGATATATACTTTGTTGATTTCAGTTTCCAAACGATCAATAATTTTTTGGAATTTTCGCATAGTATCCTCCAGATTATGCAATTTTCAATTTTCGTGAGATATCCAGAGGTTTCGATGTTTTTGCGTGGTACTCCCGAATTTTTAAAAACTTTTGTCAAATATCCTTCCGTTACAAAAATCGTTTGAAACACGTTAAATCCCTTTAAAAAAAAAACTTCTTCAAGCCTGGAGGCCTGATAACCTGGAAGGGAGAACCGAGAGGGAGAAGCCAGCAACTGGTTTTTCAATGGAGAAATTGCTGGAGCGGTGGCCGGCCGTCTGAGCGGAGGGGTGGACGACGACGAAGGCAACCACGGCGGAGTCAACCACGGCGAAGCCAACCCATTTCAACGCGAAATTTGTGTACGACGGAGACGCAAAGTCGGTGGACGACGACGGAGACCAACACGGCGGTGGACGACGGTGGACGAAGAGCACTTCAGGTAAGTTCTCTTTCAATCCCTATTGCTAATTTTGAGGTTTAAGGTTGGTCGGATTGGAACTAGGAGATGATATTAGATTTAGGGTTTCTCTGAAATTTGGAGAAAAGTTCAAATGATAAGATACATTTAAATTGATTTTGGGGAGATGATACCTATCTATGATTTCATAATTGGATCTGACTGTGTAGATATGCTTGGTTTGAAATATAAAGTAATTGGTGTCTAATCGGGCAAGCTACTGATGTCTTCAGTAAGCTATTGCTCCCTTCAAACTAGTAGGTTGGAGTAGTTATGAAATTGGGCTTCTGTTGCAGTATGCCAACATCATTTCTCTCGTTTCTCTGTTGCATTATAATAGCACTCGAAATCAAGACTTTTAACACATATCTGAATCATCAACTCTTAACATGCCAACATAAACTCACTATCAGACTATTAAATTGCAAACTCAACCAAATAATCTATCATGACTATATGCATTTTTACTAGATGAAGTCTACTCTAAAATTGCAAAAATTTAGCACCTATAATAGATACGGTTAATTATGACTATATATTCTTGCTAATGTCTTGCTTGTGTAAAAGATTCATTCCATTTGTTGGCTAGTTGGGTGACAGCACTAATTCTTGCATATGAGGATTCCCATAAATTCACTTTGCTTGTTTGGTTATGAAAGTTAAGTTTGATTTCATGCTAAAATGTTTTCACTCGGGGAAAAAAAATCTCTGGCCAGTGGCCTGTCAAATGAGTTGTAACCAAGATGATCATCTTATGAACCTGTGATAAACAGAAACCTTATAAACGCTAATGGCCAAACCAAGATGATCATCTTATGAACCTACAATAAACAGAAACTTTTCTGCAGCTAATGGCCAATATGAATTCTCCCAAGGCATTCACAGATATAAAAAGTTGGATTTTTCTGTGATTATTGTATGCTTTGCACACTGCAACATTGGCAATCGGCATTGAATAACACGTTTTGCTATATGCAAACTGTTCTGAGTGCTCATATGTTTAATGTTTTGCTTGTGTTCATCAGCATCTCATATGTTTAAAGTTGGATTTAATGTTTTGCTTGTGCCTGTTCAGCCCTGCGAAAGCAGTACTGAGAAATCCTGAGAACTGCTGATCCAATTTACTGCTCAGGAGGAACCCAAAGCAGCCAAGCTGTGAGATTTGTTTTGCTTGAAGTCTCTGAAGAAGTGCTAGCTGAACGAGTGAAAAGGCGAACGAAAGAGGAGTCACACTTCATGCCCGCCACGCTTGTGAAGTCACAGTTGGAACTACTCGAGCTCGATGACTCTGAAGGCGTGGTTCGTATTGATGGAACCCAAAGTGGTTCAAGCATAGTTAGGGCCATACAGGACCAGATTTCTTGACAGAACTCCTCTTGGGTGACAATTTGGATCATATATATGCTATTTTCACTACTATGCTGTTGTAGATGGTTTTTCATGTATTAACATTTAAGCCTATTAGCTCAATGGTAGAGCAACGTGCTTTAAGTATGTGGATGTGAGTTCGAGTCCCACATAGGCTAATTTATATCTCAATAATATTATGATCCTAGTTGTACCACAGTCTTTACTATTTGATCTCTTTCATTACCAGTTGAAGAACCTTGACAATTCAAGCATACTTCTATCAAACAAATCATTACATTAGCCTATGCGGGAGTCGAACCCACATCTTATGCATAAGCACATGTTCTACCATTTGAGCTAATAGGCTTCCAAATTACTAAATTTGTCTCAATGATGATCATTCGAAAAAAGATAAGCTATATACTAATATGAACCAATAAATATGTGTTGCAAGCTTGTACCTGAGACTGATAATTACAATAAGAGTTCATATCATTTCAGGAAATTTATGTGCAGTTGTATAGTGTAAGCATACAGTAAGTAGAAAGAAATCCATGGATTTAGTTAACTAGAAAAATGGATAAAAGATACTTCTTATAAACCAAGATCATAAATAATACCCGCATCATCAGACCACCGCCTTCAACCTTGGCCTGACCTTTTTTAAATAAGCTTACCTGGATAATCAAGAATAGAAAGCAGAGTTACCCAACAAGGTTTTTAGCTATGTGACATCCATTTCCAGCACTTCAACCTCAGATTTTAACTACAGCTAATAACTTTTCATTGTCATATCAGATCACTAATCAAGAGTATCCTCTCATATCTGTTTAGAAACTCTCTGTAGGAACGCATATACGGAATATAAACTGCAATAAGAAAGCGTACAATAACGAAACGAAATTATACCGAACAGAATTACGAAGCAGAGTCGAGAACGATATCTCTCTCCTTAATTCTAAAAACGCCCCGTATTGCGACGGTTGATGGCGTTCTGAATCCCAGGATACAACTGCTTGAACAACTTCGGACTTGCGCAACCAAAGGACCGAAGGCTACGAACCGTTTCTGTGGAGCACTCTCAGACTCGATTTTTTCGGAAAACAGAGAGGAGGGAGGAGGATAGCTGTGTTCGATGAGTGTTTTCTGAATGAGAGGACGCTCACTCTTATATAGAGCTTGGAAGAGGAGCCGTTGCAGATCTTCTGCATTCATGGAGGATCACGTTGTGACCGTTGCAGATCTTCTGCATTAGTTACGGCCCAGCTGGCTTCCAAAAAGAAGCTTAGCTGCTGCTTGGGCCTTCGGTCCATTCCACAAGCCCACAAGCCCGAGCCCGAGCCTGACCCGACCCGATCGGACGGCGCGCGTGAGTGGTCAAGCTCTTCTCTCCATAGTCACCAAGTTCTTACCTTGGCTTGGGTGATGGTGGTATATAAACCACTCAATTATACTCTCATATTTCCGATGTGGGATGTAGAATTGCACCCCAAACTCCATCTGAGTGTTGCAACCAACCACCTTTGAGTCCTCATTTCTCATTCAAACGGAACCCGAATTTATCGTATGAGCACACTTCGTTGTAGAGCTCGCGGAGGCGAATCCAACGCTCCCATAATCCGGCACAACCGATGACCGGAGCCCACCGGAAAAGTGCCCGGAAAATTCAGTTCCAACACTCTCAACTACTTCAACCTCAGAAATTAATAATCAATAGGTTACCCTTTACCAAATTACCCACACCAAATACTCTAGAGAAATAGAAGTTACTAGTCATGTAGAATATCAAATTTAGAACAAAGTAGCTAATTTGAGTGTTGAGTAGCTAAACTAGAAAGCCAAAAGTGAAACAACCTAAATCAAGTTCATACCTTTGTATCCTAGAGTTCACCTACCAAAATCAGTAATAAAACAACCTAAATCAAGTCCATTCATCCCCAAATTTCAATTAAAACCCTAAATTCAATAGAGTCCACAAATATGTAAATCAAGCACCTGCCTGAATGGAGCAGCCCCCACCGTCGGCCACCACAACCTCGTTGCCGCCCCAAGCATCGGCCACCAGCAACAACAACATCGCCTCGTCGCCATTTGGCTTCTCCTTCGTCAAGCGGAGTTCGCTTCCACCACCCAGCCCTCCTCGCCCAGCCTCCGTCCGGCGTCGGCCACCAGTTGCTGGCTTCTCCCTCTCGGTTCTCCCTTCCAGGTTATCGGGCCTCCAGGCTTGAAGAAGTTTTTTTTTGTTTTTTTAAGGGATTTAACGTGTTTTAAACAATTTTTGTAACGGAAGGATATTTGGCAAAAGTTTTTAAAAACTCAGGGATACCACGCGAAAATATCGAAACCTCTGGGTATCTCACGAAAATTGCATAATCTGGAGAGTATCATGCGAAAATTCCGATAATTTTTTCACCTATATTAAATTATATTTGAATTAATATTAATATTAAGAAAAAATATTCAAAAATTCATCAGAAAAAATTCCAATGGCGGTCAAATGCTTATCATATTATGGAAATCCCTCTTAAACCCCTCTTAAAGTCATGACAACACTACGGTAATTTATTCTTCTTTTACATAGATTGAAGTTATTGCTATCGATTGCCCAAACGCCACATTTTTGGCAAATGGCTATATCGGCGGATAAAACTTTTGTTGCATATTTTTGGAGCTAGTAGAATATTTTCGTCGCTCATAAAATCCAAATCCCTCTTAATGCAACTCTCACATTCAAGTCTTAACCTGGTCAATTTCCTCAACTTCTGACCGAGTCTAATAGAGATAAATTTACAGCTGTTTTACCAATTATGAAACTAGCATGATGAGTTATGTTAATGTGATAGCCAGCTTAATAATATCCGTCATATTTTTTCACTTTCTTGATTTCAGTTTCCAAACGATAGATATTTTTTTCACCGATACCAATATGAATTGCATTTGAGTTAATATAAATATTAAGAAAAAATATTAAAAAAAACAACAGAAAAGATTCCAATGGCTGTCAAATGTTATCAAAAGCTCAAAAATTGCTTGTCATATTTTGGAAATTCAATCCAAATTGATTAAGTTATTTGGGTTTTAGAAGTAAGATTGATCATATAAGGAAATTACTTGGGTCCAAAGTTTGGAGACCAAATAATATATATTTCCCTAGCCCTTCGCCCATCAATCTACAACACTTCATTCAATTCATCAAACTCTTAGTTTCCTTGTTCAATCTCCCTTTTCCAGATGATGGAGTTCGAATCCGGAATCAAGCTATTCGGATTCATGATCTTCCCCACCATCCCTCCGCAGTCACGCCCACTGCGACAACTACAACCAAACGAAGTTCCACCGCAACAAAACCCATGTCGTAGCATTGTCATCTACAACCAACATCAGCAATTTGAGAAGATCGAACCGTCGCCGGAGTTCACCCCCAAACTCCGGGAAGTTCTGCTTTCAATTGGGGTATCCAAGAACCACAACCCGACCCACATCTACACCAAGAAGCTATTCGAATCCGACATCAACAAGGGTCTAAACCGGTTCACCATCCCGCGTAATGGGATCCTGACAACCTTCTTGGATGATCAAGAAGAGGCTCTTCTGCGCGGGAAAGACAAGTTGGACGTGACGGTTGTTGATCCTTCGCTGGCCGTGCACAAACTGAATCTGAGCCGCTGGAATTATAAGCAGAAAAAGAATAGAAAGAGTGCTGATTCTAGCTATTCATATGCATTGGTCCACGGATGGAATGATATTGTGAAGGGCAACGGCCTAGATGTAGGGGATACCGTTCAAATTTGGTCGTTTCGGTTCAACGGTGATTCGATCGGGTTCATCATCTTCAGGGTCCAACCCGGGTTTGAACCCGGTTCAAGCGATGGTAGCAGTACTTTGTCTTGTGGCGGGAAGAGGAAAAGGGGAAGCCATAGCTCTTTGTCCACCATGGATACTGTCTAGTTACACTGAGAGATATATACAGAGATTTCTAGGTTATGGAGTAATTGTTTTCTTGGTGCCACTAATTTTTAATGTGTCTATGTGTAGTGTTGGTTACTTGATGTCATTAACGTTGTTAACCCATTATGATAAGTCTATATATTGTTGTTGAATTTTCACTCTTTACTACATTGCAGTTGCTAATCCATGGTTTAATCTGAATAGATCCATAAGAAACTGCCAATATTGGCATAAACTGATAGAGTGTAAGCAAAGGTTACAAGTCCAAACAGTATAGATATATGGATTTCGTCTAATCTGGATACAAATAACTGTGTAACCAAATAAAGCAAGCGAGGAAAAAAGATGTTAAACAGTATTTTCAGTATCAGCGAGACAGCGCAGTATGCATCCCAAACCGGCTTTCTGAGTCAGTTTTTCATGGATCTTCAGGCATTGATCACATGTAGGGCGATCTCCAGTAGATAATCCTCTATACAAGTACCTGGAAATATGGGAGATAGATAGAAAATGAGATTATTGTCATATTATCTTGTTCAAAGTGTAGTCCAGTCGTCGACAGTGTTAAACCTTAGTGTAAGAAATACATAGTTTTACATGGCGAATACCAACAGGCAACATGATCAAGTTAATGCAACCTCTTGATCAAAAGATATACTCCATTTGTTAATTATGCTTCTAAAGTTAATGGTGATCACATCATTCTAAATAAGAACTGATCTGTCAAAGAAGGAAAGAACAATTACTAGTCCTGAAATTCATCTTGTTTGTTGCATACCTCACAGTTCTGAATATACACATTATCTTACAAGTTATTACCCAAGAGCAAAAATAATTCTAAAAGAACAGACTTCTCTCTCATCTTCCGTAGCACGTCCATTAAGTTGAAGCTTCTCAAAATTGTATCATATGCTCAGATGTGAAACTCAAGTCATCCCAGATTTTCTACAGAAAAATGGCAAAACTTCAAAAAGGTCCATCTATAGCATAAATCCAAGGCACAACGGTGATTGATAAACATTATTGGCAATTGATTCATAACAATTTCAGCCTCCAAGCCAGATTGATGTCTTATGACAAAAAAAGGGAAGGCTAGTCTTTTGGAAAATCAGACAAATATGACAATATGATCATATCAAGAGAGGCAAAAACAAAATCTGGCATCGGTTGTGATAAATCATCTGCAGAAGAAATAAAGAGGAGTTCGGGTGAAATCACTGGGGTCTTACTTCATTAAAATATCATAGTACTCGGGCTCCAGAGACAAAAGCATCCCATCAACATCTTTGGTTGCCATTAGGGCTCTATGCACCACTAGCCAATTCGCCGACTACTCTCAAATGAAAAGGAGAAATCCAAGGATAAGGAATTGCAGATTAGATCATCAAGCAATGGATTCAAAAGATGTAAACAGAGAATTCAAAGGAGGATGAAAATGGAGACCTTGCATCGTTCATCTTTCGTGATAGCAGCTGCACCTTCTAGAGCGGTTTTGAGAGCTTCCACTGGCTTATACCTTTGAAATTTGATTCCCAGTTTTCAGTTCCAAGCAAGCAAACCAACATGGAAAGGAGAAAATTGGGAGAGATGGAAGGAATTAGGTATTACTGTTTGAGAAGAGACTCAATCTTGCGAGATTTTTGCTCTATCCTGAGGATTATGGCCTCTGCATTCTTTGCTTCTACGAAGTCATCAGCCATCTTTGAATCTTCAATCCTATCAATTCTGAATGGCCACAAACACAAAGTGGTACATTAAAATACACTTCAAAGACAATTTGGCAAACGAAAGCATCTTTATTAGACTTTAGTTCAAGGATTTTTTTTACCTTAGTTCAATCCAAACCAACTAGTATTAAGTTATTAACCCTAACCCTTCCATAGTTCCATCCCATCAAAGCCCTAACCCCTCCTTTTTTTACATTGCAATGTGAACTCTGCGAATTGATTCGAATGAATCTGAATCTTGCGAATTCAGTCTGAAAACTGTGTTGCGAGGCTTAAAATCAAAGTCTAACTCTGATGAATAAACCAGAATTTCAATTAAAATGAACAATTTCACCTAATTTTGAGCACTAGTGTCAAACCCTTCTTTCAATATCAAGGCCCCAAATCTCAACATTTCAATCAAGACTTGAGATTTTGCATCCTATTTTCAGTCAAGGCCACAAACAATCTCAACAACCAATCATATTAACCCACAATCAAAATATAAAGCACGATATTTTCCCCCAATTGCGAACCCTAACATACCAATCAATTGCCAAATGTGCTAGATCCTTGCTAATTCGTTATGGAATCAAAAGCCCTCCCAGTCTACTGCTTCGATGATGATCGACCTCCTTTCGATCCCTTTTGTTCGCTTCAGTGGCACAGATATTCCCCCACTCCTGAAACTGGGTTTACTTCAACTCTGATTATCAGGTTTTAATTTGGGAGTTCACTAAACCGGGTTCTGTATCCAAACTTCCGGCTGGACGAACCGGAATTAAGGGAAAACTAACAGGCAGAAATATAAGAGGAGCTGGGGTAGATACATGACTTTTGAAAAAATAGAGGGATCTTTATGTAAATAACAGACAAATGGGGAAGCTTAATTACGAATGACCACGTACGGACTAAGGAAGAAGATAAAGTAAACGGTTTTCTGCTCTGAGCTTTGGCGTTCCAGTGAAGTGAGTTGCTGAAGCTTTGATATCGAAGGCCATGCTTCTGATGCACTCATCTTCGGTTCTTCATCTTTCTCGCTCCTCTTTCCACTGTAAGTGTATCTCCTGTTTCTCTCTGCTTTCGTTGAAATTAGGGTAAGCGATTCGCTGTGTCGGAATATGAATCGCATTTTGTTCGGGTTTTAGGGTTGATTTTGTCGTGAATTTATCGAGCTAGTAATACCGACCATTACATATATTTATCCGGTCTGATTAGAGTTCTCTCGAATGTGTGACCGTAATGGGCATAAATTATGGTCTGATTGATACTCAGCCAAGTTTTCATTACATACTCAATCCGTTGCGAGTTCGCATTGCTGGTTTTTATAAAAGCGTGTTTTTAAACTTCAGTTTATGATTGATTGAATAAAAAATTGATTAGAGGTTTATAATGTAAGTAGCACCGTTTAGAGATTTTAGGACATAAGAGAAGTGAAATTAGAGCATTAAATTTTCTCTTCACTCATTCTCTCTGATCATTCCATTTTTTGTTGGAATTGAGTATCAACTGGAAGATAAGTACATCTTGCTTGATAATGATCTGAAATTTATATTATCTCAGATGGAGTTGTTCTACATAACCAGGAAGTCAAGGCCTTTTTCAAGAGGAAACACGTTTCTTTTTGCTGCTCAAATAATCAGAAACATGATGAACAGTGAGATATGGTTACATATCTGGAATTGTGCATCTGCTTTTGCACACCTTCTATCTGTTTTAAGCTTATATCATAATGTATTGTCAGAAAGCTGAACGGATCTGCATTGCACTCTGAGGAGAAAATGTGTAGAAGGTTGATCATGTTCTGCTTGGTTTCATCAAGCTTGTGCCCGAACCTGCCATCCTTTGGAAAGACCAAATCTAAAAGCCCATATGATGAAAGGCGTTTACTAGAACAAAACAAACGGATACAAAGGGAAAACAATGCACCTGAGGATTTTCCAAGTTTTGTCAGAGAAGGTTTGACACTCACCTTTACCTTTGGACACTTGACTGTTGATGTTATGACTTTGCTCTGCACATTTCTTCTCCCTTTTATATTTTATCAAATTTTACTGTCTAGCACAACCTGTTCTTCATGGATTTCATTCAGGCTTTCAGGTTAAGGTAGTGACACCTGAAAACTACATAAAGCGTGACAACGGGCTCATATACAGAGACATTGAAGTTGGTGAAGGTGATTGCCCAAAAGCTGGCCAGCAGGTTTTTACCTCTGTTGTCTGGAAGCGATGTTTAGATATACTTTGTGTTTAGCACGCATCTTTGTATTGAAGTGTACAAAAGCTGCTGCTTGGTTGATTATCATACTTCTTCATGACTGTAACAATCTTACAGAATGTCTAAATTGAATGGATGGCTGCAAAATGCGTTAACAAAGCCTGATTGGGTTGATAGTTGATACGTGCATAAACTACATTGGAAACTACATTTTTATAGCTATTTTAATGGACAACACTTTTCATGCCATATTGTCAAGTTTGATTATTATTTTAATTTTAATATACTGAACTAAGCTCATTCACAGGTCACCTTCAATTACATTGGCTATAATGAATCAGGTCGCCGAATTGACAGCACCTACTTGCAGGGTGCTCCTGCAAAAATCCGCCTGGGAACTAATGCTTTAGTACCGGGTGAGCATGTCATGATTAAATTTTATATCATGTCATCCTTAGGTTTATCCTAACAAAAATGAAGTAATCCAGGGTTTGAGGAAGGAATCAAGGACATGAAACCCGGTGGCAAAAGGAGAATAATCATTCCTCCGGAGCTAGGACCACCTGTGAGTTTCTTAACTCAAGTTTGAAGTTCTCATTTTCCATATTGTGTTGTGTGCTGCCACATGAATTGAAATGCATACGTGCTAGGTTGAAAACATATCACTTTAGCACATGAGTATGAATGGCTATCTTAGGTTCTCTCCAACCAACACCAGATTAAGGGTTTTGTTAGTATTCGTAAGCTTACATTTTGCTCTTAACAGGTAGGTCCGGCAACGTTTTTCAGCTCCAAACAGTTTGAAGTTTTTGATGTGGAGCTCCTCAATGTTAAAGATTGTGAGAGAAGAACCATAGCCTTCTATTCTGATGTAGTATGCAACTGATATGCTAAGCCTATTCTTGGGCAAGTTCCTTTCTATTATTTGTTTCTCATACCATCCTTTTTTGTGAGTGAGTGTGAGGCATCCTTCCTATTTTGGCTTAGCAGTTTGTTATGAACATGATTACATTTGATTTGATCCATTAGAAGAAGTGGATATTTGTTTCTCTATTTAGATAGAAAATTTTGTTTTATGTAACTTTCAGTAACATAAGACTGTGTAGGTAGAACTTGAAGATCAACTGCAAAAAGTTAATCACCCAATTAAAAGTGTAACTTCTCTCTTCAAATTAAATTGTAGATATCAAATAACACTTTCTCATAAAAAGAAAAGTCTATACAAGTGGGATTGAAATCCATGCATAGAAAGATAATAAAAAGCTAGATCCTTTTATTTGGAAGATATCCACAAGCTCATTTCATTGTCCTATGTTAGAAAACTCTAGCAAGCTCATCATGGTGCTCTATCTATACCACAGGGGCTTCATCTGAGATTGGTTTAGCATGATACTGGCCGTAGAAAGCATATATTCCCATTGCAATGACGCTCACAATTGCAAATCTATACCAAGCTTCCTGATGGAGCTGCAAAAGAAACATAAATATAACTTCAGTTAATGGGCAGAAAAAACTATTATTTCTCAAGAAAGTTTCTGAATATAGGGGAGCTTGGTTTTGACAAGCAAACCTGAGCAACTAAGAATATGTTGAAGAATATGCAGACTGCTGGTAGTATAGGAACTCCTGGACAACAGAAACCAGGGGTATCCAAATAGGCCTGTAAAAAAAATGTCAGCTATATTTAGAATCAGGGGGAACAGAAGATTATAAACAACATAGCCTAATCACATATTGTATTGTTGCATCTAATTTGTGATGGTGACCAAATGGAAGGAGTGACAGAACTCACCTGGCGAAAATAGAGCATGGCAGCACCACCAAGTGCTATGACAACAGGTATCACCAGGAAATAATATGAAGCATGAAAACGGTATATAGCTCCAGCAGCAAAACCACAAGCAGCAATTACGAGAAGACAAACGACACCTTCGCTCCATCTCGACCACCTGCTCGACACTTGATTTCCGTGCTTTTCGTCAAACCGAAGGGACACTAGACAAGCAGCAACCACAGAGTAACCTGTCTGAAAGAGAATTCCATCAAAAAAGTTCAGTACAATTCCCAACATGCCACATTATGACAGCAAACCAAGAACAGAGTTCACATGAGAACATACCAATGTCCCAACTGAAAGGATCCTTGACAGCATACGCACGTTAAACAACCCTCCCAGAACAGCAGCAACAAGACCAACCCACATCTGGGATTGAATAGGAGTATGTCGGGTTTGGTGCACTTTAGCAAATATGTTCGGTAACAAACCGTCTCTTCCCAAACCAAGGTATAGCCTTGACTGTAAGTAAGAAATAACAGTTACTCTATGTTCAGACATGTGAAAAACCGTTAACCATCATCATTAGTTCATAACCATTACCTGAACATACAATCCAACCAGAAGAGTTGTAGTAAGCCCAGCAACAGCTCCAATGCTGATCAAGATCGAAACAAACTTGAGGCCCTTTGCAGTGAAAGCAGAAGCCAAAGGAGCGTCTTCACCAAGTTGTTGGTACGGCACCATTCCAGTGATCACCAAGCAAACTCCAATGTACAACGCTATACATATCAAAAGGCTACCCATGATTCCAATGGGTAAATCCCTCTGATACAAGACGGAAAATAAGTAAACAAAAAAGGCTATTTACACTGATTGGCCTTGGCTATTTAAATTTACCTGTGGTCTTTTAGATTCTTCAGCAGAGTTGGCCACTGCATCAAACCCAACATAAGCAAAGAACACAACTGTAGCTCCTGTCAGAATAGCTTCAAACCCATGAGGATTGAAAGGCGACCAGTTTGACGCATCAACTTTGAAAGAGCCCGCTATAATAACAACAATAACAATGACAACCTGCAACAAGAATTAAAACCAAGCAGTTACTAAGACAACATCACATGAATTTTCACTTGCTACAATCTGTTACTCTTACCTTTGTCATGGTCATGAAGGAATTAACAGCAGAAGATTCACCAACACCCCAACATAAGACAAATGTAAGAGCCAGTAACAGAATTGGAGCCAAAATGTTGATAGAAATCACTTGATGAGGATCTGTTGTGCCGTGTCCTATCCAGGCTGGAATATGGCCCTTGACAGCAGGGATCAGCTCAAGTAGATTCAGTACGTAGCCAGCTAAGCTTCGCGCTATGCTAGCTGCACCGATATGGTAATCAAGCATCATTTGTGAAAAGACGAGGAAAGCAGTGATCTCATTGAAAGCCGAGTAAGTGTACAAGTAGGCTCCTCCAACGACAGCAGGGAACCGAGAAGCCAGCTCAGCGTAGCACAGGGCATTCAGTATACATGATGCTCCAGCTACTATGAAGCTTATTGTGACAGCTGCATTAGGATCAGAACAAGGGTAAGTTTATGCAAAGATATGAAAGAGATTTGCAGTTGGAGTTGGTTGAAAAACGGAATTGGTTGAACAATTTGGAAAAGTGAGGATATGATTCCATGATTGCAGAAACAAATGTCCACTGTACTGTACTTCCCTTGCAATGGATCAAATCAAATGTTAACTTAACAAAGCTAAAATGTTGGTATTTAAAGATTGCAACTTTGGACAATTTCATTATCATTTGAGTATAAAATAGGCACAAACATCCATTTTTTCGTTTCAGTAGAATTGGGTTGGTTGTAATTAATTAAAACTAAAATGGAAAAAAAAAAAAAAAAAAAAAAGATTTGATAATTATTTTGCTAAAATTTGGATCTCACCGGGGTGGTTAATTAATCTGCATAGACATCATAATTCCACACAAAGATGGATCTATAAGAATATAACTGGTAATACTTTTTTTTCAAATGCCAAATCTTTTAAAGAGAAGCTCGAATTAACATATAAAAACAAACAAACAGAAATCACTTATATTTCAAAGAGGAAATCGAATTAACATGTGATAGAATACAAATATTACCCGGTCCAGCATCGCGAGCGACAGTGCCGGTGACGACGAAGATACCGGCGCCGATGGACGCACCGACACCGAGGAGAACGAGGTCGAAGACACCGAGGCGGCGAACAAGTCCGTCGCCGGAATGGGTACCGACGTCGGCGGAGGATGTGTCGCCGGACGAGCGAGGATTCAGAGCCCTTTTCCTGCGAGCAGAAGCCCAGAAATTCGAAATCCAGCCGGAGTTTACGGTTTTGCCCCTCCCTTCATAGTCGCCGCCACCACTATCACCCATTTTCTCTCTCTTATTTCCCTCCTCTTCTTCTTTTTCTTTTTCTTCTTCTTCACTCCCTCACTCTGCAACTGCAATTTTCATACAATAGCGCTTCAAAAGGAAACAGATCGAGCATATAAATAATTTGCTTTGCAAGACGAGGACGCGTTTGCAAATCAGGGCTCGAAATCTCATTAATTCAGTTTGGCCACCTGTCCACATCCTGAAGCACAAGCCGTTAAACAAAAAAATGTTTTTTTCAATCTTACTCAAATCCATCTCACAAATTTTAAATCTCAAAAATTATTTTTCAAAAAAAATATATTATAAATAATAAATACCTTCTATAAACAAACTCGTAGTTATTCGGTAATTAGGTATTTGTACGTAATTAGTCTATATGTAAGCCTTGATTGTAAATATGATATTGAACTCTTAACAGCTCACACGGTCCAATTTTGGCGTTAATACGAATCAATGTGGCTGTTTAAGGATATTTCATTATTTTATATTTGCCAAATATCATAATGCACTAATGCAGAGCGCGTTCACTGCACTGTCTGCACCTGGACGCTTATCCGTGATTACCCATATTTTTGGAACATTCTTGTTCACATAATAAACTAATATGTCGTACACAATTAAATTATTTCTTCTCTTTATTACAATATTTTCCGATAAACTAGTCTTTTTTCTTCTCCATAAGACTAGTTTATGGACATTACTGTTCCGTTTTTCGCGATAACGAAATTAGATATTTTTTAAAGCAAGATTGGCTATTTTATGTACAGAATATTATATTTGTCGCATATAAAATGTGTAAACAAATGAACGCAAGCTATACGAAGGGGGTGGGTAAGTGTAAACACGGCTTTCAAAAAAACTAAATTAATTATAAATATTCCCATCATCCCATGCATTATTTTAAGCTGAGACATGAATAATCTTTTGGAAAAAAGACATCACATGTTAATCAATAAAGCAAACACGTATTCCAAACAATATATGCACGAGTAGGTGTCAAAATTAGCTTAAGCACGTGCTTTTTATATCTTGTTTATATTATTTTTCCAAAGTTTGCAGATGGTACAAGATTTGCTAGCTATATGTTTAAAATTACTCCATATAATGCATATATGGCAAGCTATGAGATCAATCGTGGGGTAACAGCTAGACACAAATTAAATTTGCATGCACCACAGTCAATTCAATCAATTAATTTACACGATAAACTCTTAATAAATCGAAAACCCTGCATTGTAATCATCCTATATATGTTTTCTTACAACAAGTCCATAATAACTTCATGCTAAACCTCATTTTATTTTTAAGCATGCATGGATATATTTTATTTTCAATGCCACGTAATTTTAAACCTTGCTCAAACGCACCAAATAATCACCAATATGAAAAGGAATAGTCATTGGTTTAGGTGTAAACGAAGATGTATAGATATATTTCTCTCTTGATAAGGTTTATTTTGCTAATTAATATTGGTTGTTGTGATTTGCATTGCAATTTGCAATGATCATTAGTTACACTACGTCTATTTATGCGTCGCTATGTAGCGCTAAATTTTTTGAATATTTGCTTTTACACATTTCCTAATAGCGTGTAAGATTAGAGGTAGATTTTTTTTTAACGTGCTACATCGCCTTATGTAAAACCAAATTTTTTTTCTGATTTTTTACACGTTACTTAATTGCACATAACCGGGTGAAGACAATATGACACGTCCATTAATTTTCGCGGCTCAAACATTTTTATTCTTACAAAATTGAATTAAGTATATTAAAATCTAAAATTTATATATGATATTGATTCGTGTATATTTCTATTATAGAAATGTATATTTATATTTATCATTTTCTCTATTTGTAAGAGTAATAATAATTTGTATCAATTAATTTTTTTTCTTCTTTTGGAAAGAAAATAATAATTATCAAACTCGGGCTTGCCCTTTCTTTTTTCTCCTCCGAAAGTCGTATACTACTCGTAGTCGTACTCGAGTATAATGGCCCATTTTTATACTTTTGCATTTTCCAAGTGTTGGGCTTCGCAGATTCTAATTATTCCTCTAGAATCGGCCCATTTTATATTCGTCCAAGTCCAGCATGCAACCTCGCTACATATAGGCAATTCCATAATTAGCAGTCCAGCAATAACAAACAAGCCTAACCTCCGCCGCAAGGTGATTAGGAGTAACAACGGATCAAAATGTTGCGTATACGGTAGACGCGTAAACAACTAAACAAGTCTCAATGTCCGATAAATATTAATTCAAGTGCGAAATGCCTAATAATACAAAATAAGAAGGAATCATAATCGTTAGATTTAAAAAAAAAAGTGCAATACGGAGGTCATTTTGTACATGTCTTTATTTTTTGAACATTAGTGACAAATTATAAGCCGGAGGCCTAAAAGTGTAAGTCGATGACTTGAAAAGTGCAAGCGAATGCAACACTTCTGTGCATGCAAATTCAACATTTTGTGCATGTAGTTTTTTGGATTGGAATGCAAGTTATTGGCTTAAATGTGTATGCGAATTATTGTGCATGTGAATTTAACGTTTTTGTGCATACATAACTCGTATATAATGCAATCTCAGTTGAATTCACATGCACTTTCAGTTGAACTCACATGCACTCACATGTATTTTTTTGGATTGGAGTGCAACTGTGTAAGTTGTTGGCTTAAATATGCATGTGAATTATTGTGCATGTATAACTCGTATGCACTCTCAGTTGAATTCACATGCACTCTCAGTTGAACTCGCATTCACTCACAACACATAAAATATGCACTTGATTTCACATGCACTCAAAAGTCAAAAGACATATAAGTACACTCAAAGACATGCACTTCAGTTGAATTCACATACACTCTCAATTGAACTCGTGCGCACTCACAACACATAAAGCATGCACTTAATTTCACATGCACTCAAAAGTCAAAAGACATATAAGTACTCAAAGGCATGCACTTCAGTAGAATTCACATACACTCTTAGTTTAACTCGCATACACTCAAAACACATGAAGCATGCACTTGATTTCACATGCATTCAAAAGTCAAAATACATATAATTATATTTAAAGGCATGCACTTCAGTAGAATTTACATGTACTCTCGGTTGAACTCGCATGCACACTCAAAGGCTTACACTTCTAATAGAGTTCACATGCACCCAAGGGTGGTCTGGTGGCCGGTGGTGGTCCGGCGACCGACCGTGGTCCGGCAACCGGTGGCGGTGGTCCGGCGACCGGCGGCGGTGGCCCGGTGACCGGCGACGGTGGTCCGGTAGTCGGTGGTGGTGCTTCGATGGTCAATCCTTTGAATTAAAGACATGTGCATGGCACATGACTTTTAATGAAAATTCAATCATGACCTTTGATTTATTTCTAATCCAATGGTCTATATTAATTCTTATTTTGTATTATAATAATCTTTCTCACATGACATTTATCCAATATTATATGTTCATCCTTTTTGTAATTGTGAATGATAAGTAATTAAGGAGAATACAAACTATGAGCAAGATTTAATATAGTTAAACTAATGGAAAGACATGTGATTTTTTAATATGGTTAAACTCCTCAAAAGTGTAGGGACTAGATATATAGTGTATAATGTAAAGGGTCAGGTGATCCATATATCACACGTCACCGTTTCACCCAAACATTTTGTATTGACCAAAATTGAGGTTCATAGTTTAATTTTTCTTCATAGGAGATACTCCTTCTGTTCCATAATATAAGGTCTGTTTTTTTTTATACACTATTTATAGTTGAATAAAAATTTTAAGATTTTTTTTAATATATAAGAAAAAAACATAGTAATGTGGAATCAAACAATCTTGTTTGATTCGTCTCAACGAATACTTTGATAATATCAAAAAAAATCCATTTTTATTAATATATAATTAGAGTTATTAACGATACAAAACTCGTCTCGACAAATATACACAGTCAAAATATGAAGAATATTATGGGACGGAGAGTACTAGATTATTATGACAATTCGAATATGTAATCTCGTGGTCATGAGAAGTAATGTTTGTAAGTTTAGATGGAAAGACTTAGATAATTAAAGTTAAACTAGCTTGAATTAGTATGATGTATGAGTCATAACTCATAAGTAATAATGTGGTGTAATCTTCCAAACTGATAATAAAAATATATAATGAGTAATAGAAGATTTTCTAACTAATATTGAACATATAAATTAGAATGTGGTACAATATCGTCAATGCCTACTAAATTTGACCAGCAAACTGACAGCTCACGAACAAAGACACTCTTCGCTAACATAGATCAAATAATGGGTTTGAACTTTGAAGGTCTAAATTTATTGCACTACTATAAACATTCATCAAATAATTAATGGCTAAAAGTTGTAACGTAACGCAGATTCAAAACAATTAAAAAAAGAGAGTTGTAACGTAATATTTACCATATGTTTAGCATGAAGTTCGTCTATCAATACAACTAACTTTTGTGGCTAACAGGAATAACATTCTTATAGCTCACTATCTTTCATTCGTTTAAAGCTAGAAAATGTGTTGAATGATTCATTGCAATTAAATTGAACATGAAAAGAATATATAACTGGATTGAATGGAATTTCATCGTTCCAAATCCTTCACAAATTTGGGTTTGATAAAAAGTTTATGATTTTTTATAGTGTGTCCATGGACACAATCTAATAACTCTTTTTTTAACAATTATTTGTTTAGTCATTAGTTTAATCTTGTTTGATAAGGGTTTATCAGTTATCTATTAGGAAATATTTTGAAGATAAATTTTTTATTTAGATTTATTAGCATGTGTCCATGGACACACATTAGAAAAACTGAAAGTTTATTGATTGAATTTTCGAATGTATCTCAATTGTCTCTTTCTTTGTTTTAGTTAACAATGAAACCACACAGATTTTTCGACTAGGAAGAGGGTTACGTCAAGATGATCCTTTATCTCATTTCTTATTCATTATGGGAGCGGAAATACTTGCGAAAAACTACAACATGTATCAGAATGACAAAAAAATTATTTGGGATTCCAATTGATTAAGAACGAAATTCTTATTTCTTTCGTTGCCTTTGTAGATGACATTATGATTTTATCTAAATGAAAGGACCAAAACTATAAAGAAATCAAGCAAATATTTGATAACTATTGTAAAATATCTGGACAAAATGTGAACTTCTACAAATCTGTCTTTTAGCTTGCAAAAAATGTATTGATCAAGAAGAAACAACAATTACTTACAGTATCTAATATGGCTTCAATTAGTTTTGACAAGTGTCACTCAACATCCTACCCATTGAAATAAATAAAATCATTAGTTAAAAATCACAATTCTCTAACATAATATATATCTTAAAAAGTGTTTTTGCAAGTGTCATTGAAGCATTACATTTCAATCTATACACATATATTTATTGCAATGGGTAGAATGTCGAGTGAATAGGCCCATTCTAGCACCCATAAATTTTATGTCGATTTTTTTAACCGATATTTTAAGGACATACGTTAAGACTTTTCATTTTAAAAACTATTTTCTAAAGAAAAATATTTAATCTATTATAAAAAAGCGATTAAAATTCATAAAAATAATAAATCTAACAAAGTCTTTCCATAATGGTATACTTAACTTATGTCCTTATGACATATGTTAGAAAATCAATATTTATTACTATAATTGTGATAAGTCACATATGTGATTAACACTCATGATTATTTTGAACTTACAAATTTATATTGTTATTTTCATTGCAAAAAACATTAAATAAAAGCTAAATAAATTACGCTATAAATCACCATAAAATGACGGTGATACCGATCAATAAGGTTCAAATATTTTTAAATCGTTGAAATTCTCGACTCTTACGAAGTTGAAAGAGCGACATCCATTATCGATTGAGCATTTTGAATAGGTTCACTAATCTGCCTAATACCACAAAAAGATTTCTTAAGATAGATTGATTGTCCTGCGTAATATAACAAAAAGACACACTTAACACAGGTTAATAGCTCCAGCTAATACGACAAAAAATATTCACTTCAAATAGGCTAATTGTTCAACCTAATACTATAACATTCACATCAGATTAGGATATTTACTCCGACGACTAATAAAATGACATTCAGATTACATAGCTTGGAATAATACGAAAATTTACCTCAAAGAAGTTACTTGCTAAGCTAATACGACACAAAGACACTAGCTAGTAATCCTAGAATGACAAAGGGACACGAAAGAACGTTCTTAACCACTCTTATATCATGATTTGTACATACAATCTATGCATGATCTCAAATGTATTGGTAATTTGGTAGGAGTAAAATTGATAAACCCATGGAGATTTCACCCCTTGTTTTGTTAATGAGGGTGAAATTGACTGGCTCGGTGACCATGCCTGGGTAAATCGTAAATGCGTGAGAAATATTTCCCATTTGGCCTTGGTCTGTTTAGGGAGGTTTCTCCCCTTTCCTCCTCAGCCTCTTCTGTAACCTCTAAAGATTTGGTGCCCCAAACCTCAAAAGTCCGCCATTGGAGCTCCACCTTCCTTTCTCTCCCCCCCTCTTATCGCCGACGAAATTCAATCCCAGATATGAATCGGAGGGTGAGGCGTAAGGTTGCGGTGAAGGGAAAAGGCAAGGCTGTGTCCCCCAGCTATCCTGAAGCCATCGAGGACGAAGAAGAAGAATCCGCCGGAGTTCTTTCTCATCATTCGTCTTCCCTAGCAGTCGTAAGGGAGGTCGACTGGACCGCCCTCCCCGATGACACAGTAATTCAGCTCTTCTCCCGCCTCAATTACCGGGACCGGGCGAGCTTGTCGTCCACTTGCCGAACACGGAGAGCTCTCGGCAACTCCGATTGCCTATGGGAATCCCTCGACCTCCGCGCCCACCGCTGCGACGCCGCCATGGCCGATTCTCTCTCCTCGCGGTGCTCGCACCTCCACTCGCTCCGATTCCGAGGTGCCGAATCCGCCGACGCTATTATCAACTTCAGAGCTCGCAATCTCAGGCATATCAGCGGCGATTACTGTAGGAATATAACCGATTCGACGCTCTCGGTGATCGCCGCTCGGCATGAATTGCTCGAGTCTCTCGAGCTCGGCCCTGATTTTTGCGAGAGGATTTCCAGTGATGCGATCAAGGCGGTTGGAATTTGCTGCCCTAGGCTTAGAAGGCTCCGGCTTTCTGGGTTGCGAGAGATCGATTCGCATGCGATCAATGCCCTAGCGTCGAATTGTCCCAATTTGACGGATGTTGGATTCATCGATTGCTTGAAGGTGGATGAGACTGCTCTGGGCAATGTGGTTTCTCTCAGGTTCCTTTCAGTGGCCGGTACAACGAATTTAATGTGGGCATCGGCTTCACAATTATGGAGTGTACTCCCAAACCTTGTTGGATTGGATGTTTCAAGAACTGACATTGGGGCCTCTGCTGTATCAAGGTTGCTTTCTTCTTCTTCAAAGAGTTTGAGGATAGTGTGTGCGCTTAATTGTCCAACTCTTGAAGTAGAAGGGAGCTCAGTTGTCAGGGTTGCCAAGGGTAAGATGCTTCTTACCATCTTTACTGATACATTCAGAGAGGTGTCTTCGTTGGTTGAAGACAGTACAACCAAGGAAAAAGATGTGTTTTTGAATTGGAGGAGTTCGAAAAACAAGAACAAGGGTATAGATGAAATGATGACTTGGATGGAATGGATTCTTTCACATTCATTACTCCGAATTGCAGAGAGCAACCCTCAGGGGCTCGATGAGTTTTGGATAAATCAGGGGGCGCCATTGTTGTTAAGCTTGACACAGAGCTTCCAGGACGATGTTCAAGAAAAGGCAGCATCGGGGTTGGCAACTTTTGTGGTGATTGATGATGGAAATGCAACCATCGATTGCAAGAGGGCTGAGGCTGTCATGAATGGGGGTGGTGTGCGCCTGCTTCTTGGTCTCGCGACTTCATGGAGGGAGGGTTTGCAATCAGAAGCTGCAAAGGTGTTTTCCTTGGTCCACTTGTTTGATCAGAAAATGATTTTGATGTTAGTGTGATTGAATGCAATGAAGACTTAGCTGCCCCTATTAGCTATGCTCAAAGCATTATAACTGCACATTTTTGCATATATAATTAGTTTCTTTTCCTGGTAAATTGTGTGATATGTAGGCTCTAGCAAACTTGTCCGTGAATACTTGTGTGGCCAAGGCCGTAGCTGAGGATGGAGGTATAACTATCCTTGCAAAATTGGCAAAATCCATGAATAAGCTAGTTGCTGAGGAGGCGGCTGGAGGGCTGTGGAACCTGTCTGTGGGAGAAGAGCACAAGGTTGTTCATTTCCTATTTTCTGGAAGACAGCAATTTTCACATTCCTTTTTTTTTGTGAATTTGTGAAGATATTCATTGTTATATATATCTTGTTTATAGGGTGCCATTGCTGAGGCAGGAAGTATAAAAGCTTTAGTTGATCTTATTTTCAAGTGGTCAACCGGTGGCGACGGGGTTCTGGTTTGTGCCTTCTCTACTGTATTATTTTGCTTTATTTTGGGCCTTCCTTGAATGTTTTTGTTTTATGTATAATTGATGATCATCAATTATATGCTAATTAATTGTTTGCTCTCTTTTCAGGAACGTGCAGCTGGTGCCTTGGCTAATTTAGCGGCTGACGATAAATGTAGCATGGAAATAGCTGTAACTGGAGGTGTGCATGCATTGGTGATGCTAGCTAGAAATTGCAAATTTGAAGGAGTGCAAGAGCAGGTAATAATAGTTTAAAGCAGACAATGTACCACTGTTATATAGAGGCATTTTTGGCTGTTTTTTAATGAGTTTAGTTCAAGTTAATTTCTCATCATGGCGATATGAATTACTGTACTCCTAGTAGTGTACATGAAGCTACATCATACTGTGAGAAAGACATGACGGCAAGGCTACGAATATATGCAAGTATTAGCAAACTATGTGCATGAACAGTTTCTTTTCTGATCATTTGTGTTTCTTGGTAACATATACTCCCACAAGACATCTTTCGCTTTCTTTCTCTCCTTTTTCAGTAATATTTTTGTTTATCAAATTTGGTATTTACCTTTTGAATATACATAAATTAGTTTTATTTGGCGGTTGTCATTTTAATTTTTTGTCCTCACTTAATGAAAGCACATTTTGTGTTCCAGGCTGCTCGGGCACTGGCGAATTTGGCCGCTCATGGTGATAGCAATAATACCAATGCAGCTGTTGGACAGGAGTCTGGTGCTCTTGAAGCACTGGTGCAACTTACAAATTCTCCTCATGAAGGTGTCAGGTAATATCTTGGATGGAACTATACGATGATTCTCTTTTAGCTGCTTGCTCATGTACCCTTTGTTTTCAGGCTGGGAGTTGGTGTTTTTTGCTGTCAGTGCTGAGGATTCTGTTAATCATTTATTAATATGGTTGTCTGTGTTGGCAGTGGTTTTTTAGATTGTCTGGTATTTCATGTTTCCACCTAGTTGTTAAGAAGTGTCTTAAAGTTCCCTCCCAAATGCAGCTTTTATTATGTCTTAGTATCATTTTGTGCAGTACTCAAGATACATTCTAAAATATTCAATCTGCGGCAATTACTCAACTTGGATTCCATTTGATAGTATCAAAGATAATATGACAATGCTCACTCTTTCAGGAAGTTACTTGTACAATTTATCACTCTGAAAATAATTACTCCTTGTGTTCCTCACAATGTCAAAAAGTATATGCTTCGTGGGAGCTCACATCACCTTATCTCATTCCACTTTTCTCTAATTATTTGTTTTCTTTCTTCCAACTTTCAGCATGAAATTCTGTCATTTCCTTTCTGTTCTTTTTTGATAATTTTCTTTGTGATTCCATGTGCGGTGCAGGCAGGAGGCTGCTGGTGCATTGTGGAATTTATCATTTGATGACAGAAATCGTGAAGCAATTGCAGAAGCTCGTGGTGTCGAGGCCTTGGTATGCAGCTGTTGGCTGTGACGAGTTTATCTTTGGTTGTTGGCAACTTAGAATCAGGTTTTGGTGTCTTGTCTGCATGTATCTTGGGGAAAAGACATGCTCTAGTATCTTAAGTAGTGATAACTCATAAATGAAGTGAAATTTCTAATTAAAGTAGATGACTATTATAGCCAGTGAAATCTGAATCAGGCATCCTGCTTAATTTATTTTCCTAGGAAGAAGCTCTGGATCCATGCCTTGCTTGAAAGTTGAAACACTGTTGAATGATAGGGCTTTGGGGATGGTTGGATGGTTTTAGAGTTACCTTTGCCTTAGAGTTGGGAATTGGCTGAAAAACTGCTTGAGCATACATTTATGGATGGACACCACTGAAGTATATCTGATTTCTCAATCTGCTCGGTTTTATTAATAAATATAATGTATTAATGTAGCTTTGTATTGGTTTGCACAACTTCATGCTCAATGTATCTTTCTGTTTGGACTATGAAGGTTTTGCTTGCGCAGTCCTGTTCCAATGCATCTCCAGGTCTTCAAGAGAGGGCTGCTGGTGCTCTTTGGGGCTTATCTGTCTCAGAGGCTAATAGGTTTGTCTAGATTCTTTGGTTATTTTCCATGATTGTGATTCTGTGAAAGTGATTCATGATAATTGTGCATCTATGCCTTTTGTTTAATGTTGTTATTCTAATTTGAGGAGTCCTTTTCCTGTTTATTTAACATGGCTTCCTGCTTATCTCATCAATTATCTCTGAAGCAAACAATATGTGCGTTGGAGTGTTATGAATAAAGAAGACATTTTCTCATCATTTATAAACTGGAGCATCTAGTGACCTAGATTACCAGCCAGGAGTTAAATGATCATTCATGATATTTTTATAGTGGAATTAATGCCAAGCCCGGGCTATATTTTAAGAACTAAAGACGTCATCCTAATAAAAGTAGCAAGTCAATTCTCGTCCTTGACTATCCTTTCTCTACCATGTTAAATGGAGCATGGTTTAAACATTCTAGTGTATTGGATTTATGTTGTCATGTGGTGCTACTAGACCTCATTCTAGACTGCTGGTATTTGTCAAACATTCTCTGAAAAATTAGCATGTGACTGTCATTCCTTGGCATTTAATGCAAGACAGTTTGGATGATCTCAAGGACTTTAACAGTGTAAATTCCTACCGGCTGCTAACATATTCAATGTGCTGTTTTCTGATGTTTTACTTCTATTTTGTATTAGCATTGCTATTGGACGAGAAGGTGGTATCCCACCTCTTATCGCTCTGGCTCGATCTGAAACAGAAGTGAGTACTTCATCCACCCCTGTGCTTTGATCTTGATTGATTTACCTCTCCCATTTTTTTTTGGGTGTTTGCAAATGTAACTATAACTTCCTCTGTTGTGTACCATCCCACTAGCAAAGATGGTTGAGAATGAATTGCTGAAACTCTTAGCTACATATTGACAACTATAGTCATATATGGGGAAACAATTGGTCAAGATTTAATATCACCTCTAAGATCCAATGGCTAGCTTTGAACTCCCTTATAAGTTTGGAAGTTCCAAATTTTTACCCTTGTTAAAAGGTTATGGGCCTATGGAGGTGTTTCAGTAGTAAAATAAGTAATTTCTTATGTTCATCTATTTGGACCTGGGCAGGCAGAATTAGTAGTTCTGGTGTAACCTTAGATTGAATCCTTCTCTTCAGATACTGTGTCCTAAAAGTCCAGTTTGTAATCTCAGCACAAGTACATGTATGTTCCGCCAATCCTACAAGCTGGGTGTTAATTTTAGAAGTTGTAAAGAACTTGGATAATGTGTGATAAAGGGTTGTGAGCCATGGGCTGGAATGTGGTTCTATAGAAGAAATACACTTCACGTCTTCACTTTTCCTGGTGTTTATACGGAACTCGAACCAAACTATTAAGTCAATCATGAAGTGCTAAAACTGTCAAGTTGCTTCTCCTTATTCATTCACTATAGCCTATCTTTGTCATTTGTTTCCTATGGAATTCACGTATGTTGTTATTTCATATATATTGTGTTCAAATATAAAATCTGGGTCACTGCAGCTGTAAGTTGTCATTCTTATCTTGGTTGATTTTTCTATTGTATAATGTGGGCTAATAAAAAAAAGTCTTTTCGTCCAGGATGTTCATGAGACTGCTGCTGGTGCACTTTGGAATCTTGCTTTTAACCCTGGTAATGCTCTTCGCATTGTGGAGGAAGCTGGAGTCCCAGCCCTTGTGCATCTCTGTACATCATCTAAGTCAAAAATGGCACGCTTCATGGCTGCATTGGCCTTAGCATATATGTTTGACGGAAGGTGAACTACTGATTTGTTTCCCCAATAAGACATTTTATCTTACCTAAATTTGAAATGCCAAGTTTTTCTGGACTTTCTGCTTATGTCATGATAAATGGTACTTCTCTGATTCTGGAAAATTAAGGAGTCATGAACCTGATTAAGTATTAAGGTTTAGATCTTGACTTCTTGTATATTTCTGGAAGTCTCCTGATATTGAATTAAGGCTAGCTCATATATCACACATGTTTTAAGGAGCATTTTCTTATGCAGACACCAAAATTAATAAACTGTTGGTGGGGTTATAAGATTCCTGTTGGAATTTCTGCATCTGTTTATTTTCTAAATGAAACAAAAAAAGAGAAGGTAATCTCAGGTAATTTTGAGGAAGTAGTGGAGAAACAACTCTTAATGTGATAGGATCCTGCCTCTTAAATATGTGCTAGCCATTTACATAAGTTTATCGTTAACACCTAGTATATTGTATATTGGCCTATGCCGGGTTTTGCTTCTGGGGCTAGAGTTGGTATGCTTGCTGCATATGGAGTGTGCATTTTCTTTTTTCTGATTGAAGGTCCAAGAGAAGGGTGAGATATGAGTCAATCATTAATTTGTATGCTATGTCTGGTCTTGTATTTCCTGATAAAAGCTTAGTTACCAACTATGACTTTATTTTGATCAATTCTGAATTACACTTCTTGACTGATGTGAGGGAGGTAGCAAAGCATTCTACTTATAAATCATTAAGTTGTTATGCTATGTGTATCATATGGGTAACATTAATATCAAAAGATGCTCTGGTAATGTATTTTCAGTTCATACTACAGTAAATGACTTCACCTGTGTTGGTTGTAATGATGTCTAAGTATATTATTTTGTCTTCACAGAATGGACGAAGTGGCACATGTAGGGACTTCAGCTGACGGTGCAATGAAGTGTGTAAACTTGGATGGCTCTAGAAGGATGGCTTTGAAACACATTGGATCTTTTATCCTTACATTTTCAGACCCCCACGCATTTGCAATTGCAGCTACTTCATCAGCACCTGCAGCATTAGCTCAAGTAACGGAAACAGCTCGAATACAGGAAGCTGGGCACTTGAGATGCAGGTAATATCTCCCACCCTTCCCAACTGTAGAAAGGAAAAACGACAACGATCCGCATTAAATTAGTAAATTACGTATAAAGCTGTTTAATTGGAGAGATCTCTTTATTTGATAAATTAGGATCATTTCATAAAGGGGAAAAAAGAAGAAAATGATTTCTCATCTATTAAATCGTGATGCTCTGTTGTCAATGTCTTATTGTCAACTGTAATAAAAGCATATAAAATTATTTAGCTTTCATGAGTCCTCTACCTATTGAAAGAACTTAGCTGTAAGTAAAGTCTGCCAATAGGGGTGGGCATTTTCGCTTAACTGGGAGTTTGATTACTACATTTTCAATGGCGGTAAACTTCGGTTAACTGGTTCAGTACTGATTTAAATAATCAGCATAATTCCAAATATATATTTCATCTTGTTCCTGTTTGTAAACTCAGAAGTGCTGAACCTATTCTGAAGTTTCTTACATAATCCCTAATTTTAATCTTCAAAAACAACTCAATGCCATAGGGGTGTATATAATGGGGCGGGCAACAAGAAGAGACTGTGAGATTTAGTCCTGGGTGAGTGAGCGAAAAAGAAAGGAGGACGGTCACAATACAAATCCACAACTGGCACCATCTATATGATAAATGGAAGAATTGGATCTCTTATACATAATTAAATACTCCAGATACGGGATTTATACAATGATGAACAACAACGCATTGAAAAATAAATGTCAAATCTTATCTAGGTAGAATAGATATTAAGAATGACATCTTCAATTCCCTCTGTTTTTTCCTTTTCCTCCCACACCTTTTCCTCAAAATGAGAAATTCGAAGAAACTGACAGTTACATAAAATATCTTTAAAAATACGAGAGTCGTGTTGGGTGGAGGAAATTGGAGATGCACAAACACCAGATTTATCCTTTGATAGGCAATGTCACTTGAGTTCTGCAAGAAAGTTATGCATAGTCCATCCTAAGTTTGACCCATAACTTTCGTGCTGTTTCTATTGGCTTTCTAGTGGTGCTGAGATTGGAAGGTTCATTTCTATGCTACGTAATCCTTCTTCAACACTCAAGGCTTGCGCTGCATTTGCTCTTCTTCAGGTAAAAGAATAACACTCTTCACTTTTTCAAGCATTTACACAGTTCTTTGGCTTGTACCATCGCCTATCAAAGGATAAATCTGGTGTTGCTTCTTACTTATTGCGTCGGGTGCTCCTTCTACAATGTAGTTTACGTTGCCTGGTGGACGGCATGCAATGCACCACGTGACCCTTTTGCAGAATGCTGGGGCATCACGTGCCCTCCGCTCTGCAGCTGCAGCTGCAACTGCCCCTCCTGAACCCAAGATCTTTGCACGAATCGTACTCCGCAACCTCGAGCACCATCAAAAGGAAACATGCATTTGAGAATCCAAAAAAAAAAGAGGAAAAAAAGGACATGGCAAACAAAAGAAGCATCCACCTCTGCAAATTGTGATCTGTTAAGTACATATTTCCATAGCCCTCCATTCCCTTGCCAATTAATGAAGTGAAAACAGGGCAAGCAAAGCAGGCCCTTTGTAGCCTGTTCCTCCCCCTTTTATTCCAGAGGTTACTGAATCTTGTTAAATTTCTCAGGAACTTTAGTCATAAGCTTGTGTTAGTATACCTGTAACTTTTAAAACCTTAGCATCTGGTATTGGATGAAACAAGTGACTTTTGCCTTTTCCGGTTTGGTGACTAGTAAATCCATTTTGGGCATATTTGTATTCATAGGAACAGAAAGTTGATATTATTTAATGATCATAGGTAACCAAGTTTTTCATGTCATCATCTTTGCTCTTGCAAATTGACATTGTAATGTTATGTAAAATTTTTTTGCTGCAGTTTGAAACCCCCCTTAACTATAAAAAGGCTCTTCTACTGGTAGATCTGATTGATCCAACATAACAGAAGTTGTGTAATATTCTGAATTTTAAACCCAAGGATTCCTGAACACCTCAATTGGATGTAAAATGCTCCAAGAATGATTTCCATGTCGACCATATCCATGCTCCAAAGGATGATGTTTGGGCTCTCTCCTGGTTCGATTTCTCGTCTTCGACGTATGAAACGATGCGTTTCACCACGCTCTGAGTGATCTCTAGATGCTCTCCTGGCACACTTATGAAATCTATCTTCCCGCCTTCATCCAAAGTTTTCAACCCAAACCAGTCTTCGGTATACAATTCCGTCTGCAAACAAAACCAAACATTTCAATCCATTTTTATTGCTTTATTGTCACAATAAACATATGATTAAATAAAATCTTACCTCATTGTAGGGCAAGACTTGACTCATGGACCCGTTCTTGTAATACCCGAACCAAGAAGTTTCCCGCGGTTTTAGAACCGAGTCGTTTTCGAACTGAGAAAAACCCAAAAAAATTGCCAAATTCTCCATTCAATTGTCAAGTATTCAACACAAAAAAATGATGTAAACTCACTCACCAAGACAAGCACAAGCTTCTCTAAGCTAGCAAAGCGTTGCTTGTAGATTGGATTCCTCTGCGTTGCTATTTCATTGTTTAGGAGTGGCAGAAACTTGCATCCTTTGAGGTAGGCACTCAAGTCCTACACATAAATGTAGATCTTGGTTCTTTGAACGCCAATTGTTACCAACAAACTATGAGATTTTGATTCAAGATTGACAAGCGCGGTTGCCATTAAATCTATACTCACATTAGGAATTCTCATGAAGTTACTTGGAGCCACATTCTCCTGCACTCACATTAGTTTGTGTCAAGATGAGTTAAGAACACGAGTTCAAGAAGCTAATTTGTTTCGTGTATAAGAGCGACCTGAACTAGAGAGCTGTAGATTTCCGACTGCAACAACTGGTCAACAAATTTGCATATCTCTGCAGACTGCAAAGTCATTCAAATAACACATTAAAAGAGCAAGAAATTCACATCTTCCTTTGTTGATCACCAAAATAACGCGTATTGTCAAGTTAAGGAGGAGTAACCCACTAATCTTATATACTAGACAAGTTATGTCAAACTTACTCCACAGTAAGGAAAAGCAGCTATGCCAGCATGAGGACCAGCTAGTCCTATGAACTTCTTAACCTGTTGCAATCAACTTAAAATCATCATTGTTGCAAGAATCAAACAAACAACAAGTCTAATTTTGTTTAAGAATCAGATTTTGTTTGCATTAATCCTAAGAACATAAGCTTAATTGCTCACCAGAGGTGCACCATCACAGAACTCAACTACTCCTCGCCCCACCAGATTACCCTACCGAGCACACGAACATGGAAACAAGTTACAACAAGTCTGATTAAAAGTGTTGAAGAAAAAGACACCCAAAAACATGAATATGATCTCTTGCTAGAATGAAACCTGAGAAAGTGCAACTATGTTGTAGCCTTCACTGAGTGCAGGGATACTTTTCACCTGTATAAGGCCCCCAAAAAATCACTCAACCAACAATCCAAAACTTGATCAATGTTCTTGAGAAGTTACAACTTCTATGAATCTAATTGCATATTTGAGTTTATTACCTTGCTACAAGCAATATCCACCTGCAAGCACAAACAGAAAATTACGTCTAAGTAACTCAAAAACGCGCAAATTTTGCAATAATTCAGCTCTATGTAGAGAAAAACACACATACCTGGGTCATAAGGGGAATCGTCCATGACTCCCATAGTTTATCATCAATCTCTCTGTTAAGTAGGGTACATAAAAATAAGTTTAACAGCTTGATTTCAATTCAAATATGACTGTACTTCTGAATCACAAAGGAGGGGAAATAACCAAGAAGATAAATCCTCTGTTTAGAAGACTTACATGCAGTATCCTTGAGTACCAGAAATCTTGCTCAGATTCTCCGTTAGATTTGCTACTTTTGGTGTTGAGCATGTTTGTTCAAGGCCTATAACAAGTTCAGAAGTGATAAATTCTTACAAAACATTATCCATCTCCAATGTATACATAAGATTATACATCTTCAATGTATGCAAATATGACAATTGACAAACAAGTGATATAAAACAGATAAATATAAAGAGAAGGAGAAGATGAAATAATGATGGAAGAGAAACTTCTTGTAATTTACCATAGAAAACAACAAAGGGAACTGCGGTGAAAGATGGGATTAGAGAGAATATGAAGATGGAAAGGAGGAAGAAGATTAGTGGTTTTGGGTACTCTGCCATTTAATTTTTTTACTTTGAGTTTCTGCAAAATATTAAGGTCTCCGTATTGCAGAAGATCTATTTGAGGGACATATATATAATGATTTTTCATATAAAGATTTTTTTTTACTGAAGATAAATTTAGTAAGTTATTTAATCAATTAATTACAGGCTGTAGCGATTAGGAGAAAACTTATCATCTAAATTGAATATATGAATCTGGTAGTAATATTAAAAGCCATTCAATAAATGCATACATTTACATATACATTGTATGGACTATTTAGCTAGTTTTTGATATGATTGATCGTTATCCCTTTTCTACCATGATTTTTTTTGGGTCAAAATTCTACCATGATTCTGTTATACATTATTTTCTTCTTATGAAAGATTATAACCTCTCTTGCACGCCCCCACTTAACAAGGCTAAGATTGTGCACTTTTTTTTTAAAAAAAAAGATTAATGTGCACTTTTTTTTTTGAAAATTACAATTTATTTTAACGAATTATATTAATTAAATGATAATGACTTTTTATTCATTTCACGGAATGGTGTTGAGTTGAAACGCGGGGTATGTTTTGTAATTTTGGAAAATAACAGGATAGTTTAGTAAAGTTGAAACCAAACACAACTGCGAGATAGAGAGAGATTGGGAAGACCAAACGAGACTGAGACGGCGGAAGAAGGGTAGACAACAGACACATAAATTCAGAATCCTTGCAAAACTAATTTCCCGCCGGCGACGCCAATTTCTCTTCTCTGTCCTCCTCCGATTCCCGATTTCTGCTCCTTTTTTGTCTAAACTACTCTTTGAATCGTGCTTTCTTGGAGTAATTTGCAGCCTCCAAAGTTTCAGTTGATCAAAAGAAAAGAGAGGGGGTCGAAAGGGAGAAGATTTAAGAAGTGGGTTTTCTCCCTTTTTGGTTCTAAGTTTTGGGTTTTTTTGCGACGATGTCTGCGGACGCAATTGAGGAGTTGGGATACACGCAATTGAAAGATTTGAAATTGGAAATTGAAGCAAATAAAGGCCCGGAATTTGCAGTTTGTTTCTGGGTTTACCTTCCTGTCTCTACTCCATTTCCTTCCACTATTCTTCGCCAGGTACTTTTATCTGTTCATTCCGACTTGTTTTCTTGTTGAAGTGTTATCTTTGCTCGCGTTTCCTTGCTTCTGTGCTTGTTTGGTTAGGCCTGTCAATATATTTTCCCCAATTTGATGGTTTTGAAAAGTTTAGTTTAGCTCATATGACTGGATATTGCTTTCATATAGAGTCCATTGCTTTCAGTTATGTGTTTCTTTAGTTTGTAGTTCTTATGCTTGTTTTTTGCAACTGTTTTGAGAAATGAGGAAAATTTTGTCAACAGTGAAGGATAATTTCCATTCCCATTTTGAGATGTGAAATGTTTAATATCTTTTCCTTGTAATTATATGGTGGTCAAGAGATTTTGCAACCATCATCAGTGAGATGTCAGCATTGTATTATAGCATCGGGTTCGAAATGGGATTATGATTTAATATTGTCATCAATATGAAAGTTAGAAAAGATTGATTTTTTTCTGTTTCCCTTGATCAACAGAGTAGTGATTACTGATTAGTGCTTACATCAAGTTTGTAATTTGTAATTCGTTTTGCTTATATTTAGAACAGTGATGTGTGTCTATTGGTTCTTATACAGAAATCAAGGATCAGAACGTATACAAATAGCGTGCTCTGAATTGCAATATCTTAGCCCTACAATTCAATTTTATTTTCTGCTGATATGATACTGAGTAGGCTATTTACTGATAGTGCATGCAGGTAGATCACGAGAGTACACAAAATGTCAACTTTCTTGTTTTAAACGAAGAAAAGAAAATGATGCTGTTTCCATTGCTCTCCTTGCACAAGGAGTCTCCAATTTTGGGTGATTCCATGTCCATTGAGGAACTCCCTTTGGTATGCTCAGAGGATCAGTTTCCTTTAGCAAAATGGGTTCATATTTGTTGTGAGGTATGGCATAATTGTTTATCTGGTCTCAAATGTCTTACTGAATATAAGAACCTAAATGCTTTGATGAGTAACACTTCTGGTCTATTTCACCTTCATGCCTTTCAATTTATTGATAATAGCATGTCATTGAACTTCTTATCAAGATTTTTGTTGGTTTGGGGACAGGACATTTAAGACGCTATGGTAGCTTGTTTCTTGCTGATGCCTGCTCGGCTAAAATGATTTTACATGTATCTGTCTGATATAATGTTAGGTTTCCAGCAATTTTGTACGTATTCACATGGATGGGAAGATTGTTGGAGAGAAATCTATGAATTCTATATTGGAGAAGTCTCCTAGCTTGGAGAGTTCCAGTGGAGTAATTTTGGCTGCTACTTTTGGAGACAATGAAGGGCTTCAGGGTTATGTTCATGATGCAGAAGTCTTGTGTCTGCCATTATCCACAAAGGAACAACACATTAAGGTGCGCATCTTTCACTCTTTGTATTTTACTTGGACAAATTATTCCTTGAAGGGGTTCCTTATTTGGTGATGACTTCTCAGGATCCGCCTCTACAATTATTCATTGATTATCAATCTGCTTATGAGATTGAAGAAGAAAGTGACGGGGTATGGGGCATTGTTAGTGGCAAGGTCAGTGATTATCATCTTCTAAATAATTGTATCCTTGCAGCTTTACCAAATTATGCTATTATGTGTAGTTTGTTCAGAGAATTGCATTTTGATGTCTTAAAATAGTCCTAGTTGACCCATTATGTAGTTACTTGATCATGATGATCATTTTACTGAATTTTTTGTTTCTATCAGAAAGATATAAGACGTTCGATACTGAGTGAAGTTTATAGATCAAGGAGCATTTATAAATATGTTTTCCATTTATCCTAAAATATCTTAGTATAAGATCTTTGATGATGGAATATATTGTCATATATGTACTAGCTGATGCTCGGTTTGCCTATAATCTATTTTGGGGGAGCTTTCAAATATGCGGTCGACATCTTCTTGTGGGCTATGTACCCTTTTCTTCCTTCTACTCTTAGTAGCTATCTCACCTTTCACTCAATTGTTGACTTAATTACTCTACCTTACTACAGGCATCCTGTCGAAGAAAATTTGCCATGGATGTGTTAGTACTAGATGCCTTGGGGAAACCAGCTAACAAGGATTGGCAGGTGCTTATCAATTTTATGTTTCCTGCGAAATTCTGAGCAACTATATGCTTAGGTTGATCCTGATTGTTGAACTTATGTTTGAATATTACTTGCTAGGTTGTTGCCTTGCTTGTTTACAATGATGATCATGCACCTGTTGAGAAGTCGGAGGATGGGGAAGATGCACTTCTGGCTTATTTAGATGGAATTGAATATCCTGCTGGTAGCAAACCGAGCAAAGTATTGCTAGGACGTGCTTCGTTCAAACTGAAGATATCTCAGGTAGTATGATTTCCTTCACATTCAGCAGCATATAAGAATACTGAATACTTCAGTAAGTCTTCTGGGTTTAACATGATGTCCATGGTGGTTTAGAGTTCAGGAATTTGGTATTCATTTGTATAATCTTACCTTCTGTCAGCCTGAAAATCAGAACTTTAGCCCGGCTGTGGATTTTATGAGTTAATAAACTTACAAAAAAATATGCAGCTGCCATGTTGGTCCAACTAATACTGTGTTGGCTAACTCCAAAAAAGCATGTGTTATTCTGTAAGATTTCCATCTTATTCCTTGTTAAAAAAAACTTCCATGAATTAATTGGCTCTTCAAAATAAAATAAAAAATTATATAACTGAACCAATGATAAGATCTCCTCAACTTAGCGGTAAAGTCTATACCAAATGATTTGCATTTTTGTACTGCTTCTCTATGTAGTTAAGCTTTTTGGTGCCACTTAATTGATTGCTTGTGATTCTCATAACGCCTGCACTTACAAGTAACTTTTCTTCTGGTGCTAGCTGTCATCCAAGTGTGACAACAGGCTGTTCTGCATCAAGTTCAACGTTCTGGAAGTTGGAAGTTATCCATTTCTGGAGACATACTCTCCTCCAATACGTTGCATCTCAAGGAGTCGCAATAACAAAATGTTCAACAACCCGTTGAAGAAATTGTCATCTGGTGTTCATGTTGTTAATGGATCTAGCTTACCTGGACACGGTGATGGGCACTCGAAACTACACCACAATGCTAGTCCCCCATCAAAGAGAGTTAAATTGGGGCAGGAAACCGCACCTCCAAGCATCAACCCTGATCCCTCTTCACAAAGACCTCATGAAGAATGCAACTCTGGTGTACAGGAAGCTATCAAGGTTAAACTTTCTCATCATTGTTATTCTTAAGAATTCTGCTACTCATTGTATTGTACTTTTTTGCTTGCTCACCTCGTTTGTTAACTGATCTAGGTCCATGTTTCACACACAAACGGTTTGGGAAGTGAAAAAGAAAACATAGAAGCAACAGAGAACTCTGCCTCAGATACAGAAAGTCTTGGAGCGAGAAATTCCACCATTAACAAGCCTTGCATGAGAGGACCGCTTCTAGATTTGACTGTTTTTAAGTATTGCCTAGGAAGCTTATCTGAGAGAGCGCTGATGCTGAAGGAGATTGTTTCGTTTAGTCCTGATGAAGACATAGAACGCTTGGCAGAGCAGGTCTCACTTTATACCCGATGCTACCACCACAGGTAATTGAATTTCATGAGCATCAAACCTTGGTCAACATGAAGATTGGATCTGAATAGAACACAAATTTTGCAGGCACCAAATTTTGATAGCAAAGAGGCTATTTGAGGAAGGAGAAAAGACTTGGAATCTGATTTCTCAAAGCAGAAACCGCCTTCAGTGGGAAGATGTGGTTTTTGAGATAGAAGAGCAATTCATGAAGATTGCTTGCTGCAATACTAGATCACTCACACAACAGGTTCCTTATATCTCTTCTTTCCGTCCTTTTCTTTTGTAATGTGAAATTTGTTTCTGATGCTCACTGCATAATTGTTCAGGACTTCAACTTCTTGAGGAAAATATCTGGGTGCCACGACTACATGACCCGAGAGAACTTTGATAAGATGTGGAGATGGCTATATCCCGTTGCCTCTACAATATCTAAACCCGAGATTAACGAATTATGGGCTTCTACTTCCCCCAAGTGGATCGAGGGATTCAGCACGAAAGAAGAAGTTGAATATGCACTTCAAAATCCAATGGCTGTTCAACCGCCCGGGACATTTATCTTGCGTTTTCCAACTTCAAGGAGTTGGCCTCACCCTGATGCTGGATGTTTGGTTGTTACATACGTCAGTGGAGGTTACAATCTTAACCATAGGTTGCTTTCTTCAAACCACAGGTTTGTTTCCAGAGCTTTACTCCATAAGATAAAACAATTTCTTGTTGCTTCATCTTGATTTTTCTTGGTAATGAAATGATGGATGGTTTTACATTTTGATTTGTCGTAGTTCGTTAAAAGTAGCAACGCACTCAACGTCGCTCCAAGAACTGCTGTTGGCTGAACCCGAGCTCTCCAGATTGAAAAGGTGAAGAGTCCATCGCTCCATTTAGCTTTGTTGTATCTTCGGAAGTGCAGACACTTCACATTTGGCTGAAAATCTTATCAGCCTGCAAGGATTTCAATGATTAACCCTACACGAGAATTGGGGTTCTTTTATGTAAATTCTTCCCCTGGCTGGAAAGACTGATAAATTGTTACCCTAAAAATTGCCTGTACTGATATGAATTCCAGCTTGTTGTATTGCCTTGATCTCTGTTCACTTATCCTCCCCCTTCACTGGGAGGAGATCTTAAGTTCTATATTTCTATTTAGAAGAAAATAAATATTATCGACTTGTTATTGTTCTGATTTGCAGCTGTGAAGAAATGTATGATGTGGGGGAATTTTTTTACACGATTACTTTTCGGCGCATATGTATTTTTGTCGTTTAGCGCATAGGCTCCACACGTTACGTAACGTGTGGATCCATACGTATACTGTATACACCACCTGTAATGTGTGGTGTTTTAGTATATTAAATTGTTTAGTTATAGTATATTTTAGGGTATTTGTGTATGTCATATTATTGTATATTTTTAGTATTTATTTGTGGTTCAATGTTGAATTATTGATTATTTTATATATATTATAATGTTGTGTATGAATGTTGTATCATATTATTGTTTATTTTTAGGGTTTATTTGTTTATCTAAAATAAAAAAAAAATATACCCCAAAATAATCAACCTAGAAGACATAATAGAATTTTTCATTACGTTGGATGACTACAATCACATTTATTTCAAAATAAAGTAAATAATACATGTTCTTCACCTTCTTCATAAACTTAGAAACCCTAACACAAAATAAATGACATCGTCTAGTTGCGTTTGAAGAAATTAGGATAGTCTCTGGTAAAAGTTCGTTTCCTATCATATCTCTGCTTTGATAAAATTGTTTGCTCCCTACAAAGGTTGATAGTACGTAAACAACATTACACAAAAGATACGACATCAAGGCAGTATACGATGTACATCATTATATAGTTTGAGGTTATACCTACGCATCTTATCCACATCTTGTAAAAGTTTTTGATTTTTCTTAACAAGATCTTGATTCTCTTTAACAAGATCTTGTTTTTCCCGCCATTGTTGTCGAATAATCGCGTGTGCCCTGTCCTCGTATATAGGATCAATCCACTTCCTGTAAAAACACCCCAGTCTTGGGCATCCCCAATACATTCTTCCGTAGTTCCACTGCAAATCCCAAGTACGGACAATGACTTTCAAATTACACGCGCATAGTGAGTTTGTTGATGATTCGGATGAAGATGTCATTATTTGTTGTAGTGCTTGGTTTCCTACAAATATCATGAATCCATTAATATAAAAAAAATGGGGATAATAAATCAAAAGAAACTGGAAGAAGAAGCTTATCCACAATTAAATCTTCAAGTATCGCTTGTGTTGGACTTGTTGTAGAGAACAAACAACCCTAATGCCTCTTATATAGTGAAAAACAATGTGTTTGACAACTAATATACATCTGTATATAGCTGCAGTATATAATGACTTCAACCACTAGCATTAATGAACTCAATCACTAGCATTAATAACTTCTCAACAATCATTTACCACCATAAACCCTAATTAAAAGTTCCTCTCCTCAATCTCACAAACAAGGTAACTAAAATATCCGATTCACCCTTATTAATTAAAGATAAATAGTTAACCCTAACCTTAACCCTAAACCCTAAACCCTAAACCTAAACCACATTACCCTAAACCCTACCCCAATACCATATCCCTAAACCCTAAACCCCAAACCCCAAACCCTAACCCTACCCCAAACCCTAACAAAAAGCCTCATACACCTAAACCTTAACCACACGTAACGTGTGGAATCAGCTCACATGTTACATGTCATGCTATCCCACACGTAACGTGTGGTTCAGTCTGTGGCAAAACGCATTGAATTAACCGTCTTGTCCCCACCTAACTGTAACAATGACCCGTCTTCTTCCCCGGCTAACGATCCATTTCGAGCCTAAACCCTCATTTGAAACACTCACAAATTCTTGTTTTGCACTCTCAATTTTTATAAAAAAAATGGACAATCCGAACAACAACGAGTATTGGAGCAACAGTGGGAATGATATTCCACTTTCGAACGAGGTAATTTCTATTATGTAACCCTAAAGTTCTCTTTTTTTGTTGTTTTGAACTTGTTTAAAGTTTTTAGCTTGATGGTTAGGGTTTTGAAAGGTATGATATTTGTTATTTAGGGTTTAACCAAGCTATACATGATATTTGTTGTTTAATATTAAAGATCTTATTTTATTGTTTAGGGGATTAGAAACAAAGATTGAGCATTGTTTAGGGTTTATGGCTGCGAAATCGTTGTTACATTGAAGAACAGTTCCACACGTTATGTGGCAAGATAGTGCACACGTAACGTTTGGAACGCTTCCACACGTTACGTGTGGAATCACCACCAGAAACCGGTTGTAGGTTCATTCTGTAAAATGGCACGGTTTGTCACTAACCGTGCCATTTTATAGAATCTGTTCTCTCAAAGAAAATTTTGAATTTAGGTTTATAATTTGTGCACTACTTGATGAGATGATTTCATGTGTATGTAGACGAACTATTATTTATACGAGGGGTTAAACAATATCTCCCTCAATGACTGGAGCACCCCACAGAAGACATTTGCGGTTTGGGAAACGTCTCAAAAGCTGCAGGATTGGAACACGCCTCAACCAACTATTGAGATACCATCCTTCTCACTTGGGATACCGTTTCCTCCAGAAGCATCTTTATCTCATGCTACCCCACAGTTTTGCTTTCCATCCCTACACACACAGCCTCAATTTAGTGTACCACCGGAGGAGGATGTTTACGTCTCTGCTGATTACTCAAGGTTCTTTACAACTGATCAAATCTGGGAGTCTAGAGAAGAAGCATTTTTGTGGGCGCGGGAGATGGCTAAGTGTAAACACTTCTACATCAAAAAGTGGAGGAATAAACCTTCCACCCCTTCGACCCTTGGGGGGACTTGGTTACCGTGTGATAGGCATGGATAAAACGTGCCTAAACAAGTTGACCAAGTGAGAGACATCACAAGGTCGAAGAAGTGTGGGTGTCCCTTCATGTTGAGGCTGAAAGAAGGGCCGAAGGGATTGTGGAGTATCATTGTACAACATGGAACTCACAATCATGTCATAGCAGATTATTTGTATGGTAGTGCATTAGCTGGGCGACCAAGCGCTGAAGAGAAGGAGATTATTAGGGTGATGACAATCAATCATTGCAAACCTCAAAAGATTCATACTACAATCCATTCGTCCCCTGGCAATTTGACCAAGATGAAGCAAGTGTACAACATCATGCATGAGATACGAAAGAAGGGCATGGAAGGAAGAACAACTGTGCAACAGTTCTTCTATGAGTGCAATGAGAAGGGATACTTCATGGAGCATAGATTCAACAAGGAGACCAACAAGATAACAGATATCTTCTTCGCAAGCCAAGAACAGTTGTCGTTGCTGAAGGCATTTCCGTACATTGTGTTGTTGGACTCTACATATGCAACTAACTGGTTAGTAACATACATATCTATTATACTCTTCATTTGTTCATGTCAAGGTTAGGATGCCATCATATTTTATATATGATTATGTGTGCAGTTATAATTTGTCCTTCCTTGAAATTGTTGGCATCACATCTGTTTGGAAAAACTACAATACTGTCGGGGCATTTCTGGAAAAGGAGGACGAAGACAGTTACAAGTGGGCCATAGAGCAACTTGCAAAGATGTTTGTCAAGGTGCAACGAGCACCCACATGTTTGGTCACTGATCGGGAGAAGGCGTTGATGAACGCCTTAGAGAAGCAGTTTCCAGAAGCAAAATTCCTTCTATGTAGGCGGCATGTGAGGAAGAATATTGAAGACTTCGGGAAGAAGAACATGGACAAGTTTAGGGGCACAGCGTTTTCCAACGACTGCATGCAACTCTTCAAGGAAACGACCATACAAGGGTATGAAGCAACACTGAAGAAGCTGAAGTGTGATTGGAGGAAATCTCCAAAATGTCTCCAGTACCTACAAAAGAACTGGCTTGACCCCTACAAGGAAAGAATCGTCTCCGTATGGACAGATACAGTGTTCACACTCGGTACTACCACCACTAACAGGTTTGTGCATTATGTTTTTTTTCTAAATTTAGCTAGTTATTTGAACTTAGTTAGACCTTTACAGCAACATACTGATTTTGGATTCTTGATTGTAATACAGGGTTGAAGGGGCCCATTTCAGTCTGAAAAGCTTCTTCACAAGCAATGATGGCAACCTTTGCACTGTGTTCGATCAATATCATACACGGTTGCGCAGTCATATTGGTGAGATAAAGGGGGCATTGAATGAGAGCATTGGAAAGAGATATACGCTGCTAACGAACGCACATTTTTTTTACAAGCTGCACTTCAAGGTCTCTGCGATTGCACTAGCTCATTTGATTGAGGAATACAGGAAAGGAGAAGCTCTATTGTGGAGCACTATATGCAGATGCCAAATGAGGGTCAGAGATGGTTTGCCTTGCGTGCATGACATGGCGCTAAATGTGAGGAGCCAGACCCCAATTGAACCTAGCTCATTGCATCCGTTCTGGAGGCAATTGACCTTGTCAGAAGTGAAGACAGAAGAAGAGGAAGAAGCCAGAGAACGCAGAGTGAATAGATCGTTGCTTGAAGAATTTGCCCAAAGCGTCTTCCCGACATTGCTAGTGCAGGTTCAACAAAGAGCAGTCTCAACACTAACAAGTATTGCGCATCCAGAGCGGACTGCTCTGCAAGAGCCAGCTAAAGTCAGGCATAAGGGTCGGCCTCAAGGAGCTCTAAACTTTGCCACCAAAAGACAACTGTCATCATGGGAGTACACTGACCAACAGATGGACGAAACGCCTCCGAAAAAGCAAAAAGGAAGACCACCGAAGACGCTTGCAGCAAAGCCTTCGGGTGACACATCTTTGATCAAGAACCCGTGGCGATATCGTACCCAGTTTCCCATGTGTATGAGACCACACGTGGGAGGATGGTATGAGATAGTGGGTGATGGAAACTACGGGTACAGAGCAATTGCACATGGTCTGGGTTTAGGGCAAGATCAGTGGGCTTTTGTTCGACGTACCATGATCGCTACGTTGAGAAAAGAGTATGAGCTACTCGCGCCACTTTGGGTGTCTACGATGACACTTGAGGCAATGGAGGCGAAGCTAGCATGGTTTCCTTCCCCGAACAGGCCGGCCCCACCGGAGACGTGGTTGGACCTCTCGGATATGGGATGTTTGGTGGCAACGACATTCACATGTGTGTTCATTACCGTCGGTGGTGGTGTGGGAACGACATACCTGTCTATGAGGGGGAAGCCAAACGAATCATCGATTGGCGAGAAGCTGAAGACGGTATGCATTTGCCATGTCCAGGAAGAGCAACATTTTATTGCGGTACGTTAATACAATCACATTTGTTGATACTATCTTGTGTTAAAACATATGTATGATGCATTGACTTTGATGTAGATTGGCCTTGTCGAGACATCGTCCTTGCCTACTCTTTACCCGGCGTGGGTGGTATATCATGACCCGTATGCAGTGATTACGTAGATCAAAGGACGTGTGATCGGTTGTTGGAGTACGAAGCAGCCAAGGCCGAAAAGAAGACAAGACGAAAGAAGAAGGTTGAAACGGTCGATTTATGTAATGAATGATATGTATGAATTATGATGCAATGAGTTCGACGTTTCTAATCCAAAAAGAAGAGAAATACTTGTTTGGATCCAAGAACAATCTCCAATCTTCAAGAAAACTCAAGCAACACACAACTCGGTCCAGCTCGACCAACTAGCCTAAATGCATGCTATCACATCCCTAAATCCAAACAACTCATAAAAAACATTCAAATAGAAGTGATAACATTCATTGTTGTCATAATCCAAACAACTCATAAAAAACATTCAAACAAAAGTCATAACATTCATTGTTGTCACCTTCCAAAGTTCAATGAAATCCAAAGTTTAATGCTCAAATGACGAAGCAACCAAGTTCAATGGTTCGAAAGGTAGATATACATTTGCTCCAATGATTGCCGTAACGCCTCGGCTAGGTCTTCACATTGGTCATCTCCATGTTGGTGATCGCGATATGGATCCAGACGTCCGTAGCAACTATCGACCCACTGCAGTCACAATAAGTGGATACGATTAATATAAAGTTTGTACACGAAATTAAACAAGATATAATTATTCAATTTCTTACATGGTGCTGAGGGTTACGGTCCTCTTGAGGGATGATGAATGGATGTGTATGCTGGAGGTACCACTGCATGTAATCACCGCTACACTGGTGGGGTTGAAGGACTGGAGGACCCATGGCTTGTAGGCTAATGGAATGTTCATTGCGGGCATCCCATGCATGTAAGGATCTATCGTATTCCACCGTGTAGCTGCTAATCTTCGTGCCCCTCCATGCCTTAATTGGAACAATCGGTTGTCTTGGACACTGTTGTGCACGCCCAAACTGCCTAGCTGCTCGATCTGGCATGTAAGGCTCGGTGACCCACAAACAGGATATGACTCCATGGAATCGCGATGAAGCAAACATCCCATTGTTGAAGTCAATCGGGTCGTATGGCATCCACTCAACCTAAACATAATTGAATTTCAAACAACTAATCATGCATATAATTTCATATTTTAACATACTAGATAAGGACCGTATACGCACTTACACTCTCAGCACGCATCCCATCCAGCTCCTCCCTATAATTCCTGGTCCGGTTGGGTGGCTGTGACATGTCCCATTGACTGGCGTATGGGATCAGCTGTTGGCGGTCCCAGTAAACACTATGTGCAGGTCTAAACATGGGAAATTATTGATATATCCATGCCTACAAAACAATTACATGTAAGTCAATTCCCTTAATAACAAATATTAATCTATAACAAAAATACAGATATTTTTATTCAAGCCATTTAATACCTGAATCAGAGTGAAACATGTGGACATAACCCGCGCCTCCTTCCTTGTGCACTCGCCCAAGCTGCGGTACACATGGGCAAGAACACCGGTACCCCATGCATAGTTCGTGGTTGACGAGAGATCAGTCACGAACGGAGTGTAATAAACGGGCAACCGATGCTGAGACTTGTCAGGAAAGAGACAAGACCCCACCAAGTACAGCAAGAACCCAGCCGCCTGCTTCTTGTCAGCCAAATCCTGGCAATGAGTCCTAAAATATGCCGCATGCACGTTACCAGTGACGATATCACCATCCTCTACCTCAAAAAACTCATGCGCTTCCTCCATCAACGCCTTCTTCAAATCATTGTGGGTCAGCTGCTCGTGCCATTTCTTTGGGGGACTCATGTCTTGTCCTTGTATGTTCAGCCCAAGGATCATCCACACATCATGGAGAGTTATAGTCATCTCTCCCCATAGCATGTGGAATGAGTTGGTTTCCGGTTGCCAACGCTCGACGAAGGCACCAATCAGCGTCTCATCCACATGCTCGTGCATGATGTCTGGTAGATGACATAGCCCGGACGCAGACGCCATGTTACCCCACGCGTCAGTCGTTGTGCGACGCCATGAGCGTAACTGCTTGCCTCGCTGCTGGAACCTCAAGGGTGGCACCGGCTGTATATGAACATATTTAAGCAATCCATCAGACTTATTTAAAATAAGATTAATAATTAAAACAAATAAAGTTACATGCAACTTACAATGCGCTGGTACAGGAGGTACGCCACGTGGTTCACAAAACTCTTCAGGAGTTCAGGGCTCTCCGGACCTCCAGGAACCCTCACCCGCAGTTCAGGGTCATATCTCACATTCTTCCTTGACCGGGGCGGTTTTGCCCGCGAAGAAGAGGCTTCTTGAGGCTCCTCGTCCACGTCCGGAGCGTCATCTCTTGGCATCCAAGCATTGCTGGACTGGTCCTGAGTCCCCCATGTATTGGCCTGATCCTACATTTATTAAATAGATCAGAAATAATTATATTTTTAAACTAATTCAGGTTATATTAAATGTACTTACCGTAGACTGATGATAGAGAGCATTCAGGTACACTGTCGGGTTCTCCCACGGGTTGTGCTGATCCTCATCCCCCTGATAATAATGCGAAGGGCTATGATGATGAGGGCTCAGATGCGGCGGTAGTACCGGCGGACTAAAATTCCGCCCGTAGTAGTTATTCTGATCTATTGTATCAGAATAACCATGCAGCGGGCTCCCTTAGTAGTCCGGGTAGATCTGAGGCTCAGAGTCTGCCCTACCTCCATGAAACGAAGGCACCGCCATTAATCTTTGAACTCTTATCATGCCAGCAACCCCACTACTGCTACCGGCTCCAGTCTGATATGCGCCGGTCTCATCATCCCGGTAGCTGACATTCCTCTGTTGCCTCCTCTCCGACCTGTTCACCAGTCCTAAACGACTGTTCGCGTTGAAGGTTGCGGCGTCTCCTACGTTCGGTTCTTTCCCCAGGCTCCATCTGCGATTATATATCAAAATATATTAATCAAAATAATATATTTTGATATCATTTTTATCAAAATAATATAATCAAAATATTATCAAAATAATATAATCAAAATAATATAATTCAAATATTATCAAAATAATATAATTAAAATATTATCAAAATAATATTTTGAGTCGAAGAGTTGCCGACATGTCGCCGGAGAATCGTCGGCGGCTCGCCGGTGACTCATCGGCGATCCACACGTTACGTGTGAAATGGAATCACATGTAACGTGTGGAACACATTCACACGTTACGTGTGAATGTGCACATTCCAACTCCCGCCGGCGTCTATTCCGGTGATCCTCCGGTCGTCTTCTCCAGTGACATTTCCGAATTCCGGCGATTTTTTTCCATCAAATAATACATGAAATTCAACAAAAAATGCACAATTTTTACAAATCTATCAATACTATCACTTCCACTACCATATTTTCACAAAAAATTCAACATAAATCCTCATGCAAAAAAAATCTTCAAAATTATACAAAAAATCAAAAACAATCCCAAAAGCTTCTACAAAACATAGATCTACCATCCTAAACATCTCCACAACATAGATCTACAATATGGATCTACAATCCCTAACCAAACACTTCAAATTTAACAAAACAAAACCAAAAAACAATTTCTACTAACTAACCTTTCAAAGATCTTGAACGTAACGCGCGGAGTCGGTTGATTCGTCACGAACAGATGCAAGAGACGCGTAACGAGTGAAAGGGTTTAGGGTATTGAGGCTGCGGAGTTCGAATGAATGGAGGATGAAGCAAGATCTGTCTTTTAAAGCCAGATCTCCTCCACACGTAACGTGTGGCGTAAACCCACAGGTAACGCGTGGATGCGCTTCACACGTAACGTGTGGAGGTTCGTCACACGTTACGTGTGGGGCTTGAACGGGTCACTTCCCGTGCGTAACGTGGAAAGCCTCTTCCCACGTTACGCGCGAGCCTATGCGCCAAACGGCAAAAATGCCTATGCGCCGAATAGTAGAGGCCTTTTTTTATTACCGGCGTTTGTATTATATTTTGTAGGAAGAAAAAATCAAAGCACCATTAAATTGCCAAGTTTCATGATCAAACGAGTTTGAGTTTTTAGAGCACCCCTTATGGGGGGCTCAAATGAGAGGCTTAAATGGAGGCTTTTTGAGTTTAAGCCTTCATTTAAGTCTCATGTCAAAAGAGTATTTTAATGGAGGGGCTTTTGAACCCAATTTATATTTATATTAAATATATCTAAAATGAATGTCTATAGATAGAGAAAAATGAAACTAGAATTATGATATTTTTTATTTTAATGTTTAAAATTTTAAATAAACAATTTTTTTCTTTTAAAAAGCACATTGAAAAACACGATTTCAATAACGAAGCGACATGTGACGCTCACTTTAGTTTAAGCCCCATGGATTGGGGCTTAAACTTTTGCCCTTTTTTAAGCCCCAAATCCGGCTTAAACTAAAGTATTAATATTTTAATAAAATAAATTGTTTAAGCCTCATGAATAAGCCCTCATAAGAATGCTCTTAGCGAAGGTTCATTTTGAATTTGCATTGGCAACGGCAGGCTAAGTTTTGTATTTCAACATAGTGCAGAACTAATCTCATGAAAGGAATCTATATGAAAGGGAAAACTACTTTCAGAACCCATAAAATTTTCTGACTAAGTATCAGCTCACAGCCAGCTATATTCCCTTCAATTAACTGTTTCAAATCAAGAGGACTAGCTAATTGCTACTTGCTCCCTGCAAAATGCAGCCACTTCTCCACAATTCACAAACTGAAATTACATTACATATGTGAAGACAGCAAAATTCACTCGGAAGGGAAGCCTTGTGCTATGAGATGCTAGGGTTCATGAAACTTGCTCGGAGAGAAAATCCATGAACAGAGTGATGGCATCCTGGACATGATACGAACGCACATCTTCAGGCATTGGAGCAGAGGCCATTGTGTTGAAGCAGTTTAACTGGATTTCACGTGTTGGATCTTCTTTGATAGAAGAAAGGAGTAAGCTGCAGGTTTCTTCAGCCATCTTGGAATATGCAACCCTGAGCGAGAAATATTCACAAATCATCAACAGATGAAGGGATTTGCTCAATAGATTACTCAAAACTAGGAGTCAAACAAATTTCAGAAATCACAATGATCCAAAATATTATGAGCGCCCATATATTCCAGCTTACCTTGCATCTACTGGCAATTTGCTGTCCAAGACCGCCAAAGACTTCTGTAACTTGTCAAAGAACTCTTTGCATGAAGAGTCTTTGTCCTCCAAAGAGACCTTTGTATATGATAATTAGCAAACAATAATACAAGGTAATTAGGTTTTGCAGACAATCTGAATTTTGTTTCATCAAGAAAGAAGCAGAAAAAAAAGACTGATTGGTCACATTCAATGTACATGCAGGTCAGCAAGCTCATTCTTGCAGATTTACCCTCGTGGATAATCAAAAGGAGAGGTAAGATCAATTACTTGCAAGAAGATACAATTTGTTTATTTGTATAAATCAATCAATCCACAGTAACCATAGTGTGAATAAACTATCATCAAAACACAGATTATAATGCACATCATTTCGAAGGAAGCAAAAGAAGCTTGTGTAATTGAATTTTTCCCAGAATGGGCATTCCAATGTTGACTTAGGGTAATAGATTCTGAAGGAAGAGGACTAAAATGAGGCAAGACTAGTCAAAAACATAGCAGGTACTTATTTTCACTAAGTAAATAAAATATAATAATAAGTTAGATAGAAAATATTATAATGGCTTCCTTACTGGCTTGGTTGTAGTGCCATCTTCATCCTTCATATCACTTTTCAACACATAAAAGGAAACATATATTCCAGCACCCAAGTCCCAGTCATCAATCTCGGATTTGTGTTCCTCCATGGAAGTTGCCAGCCTCCACACCTCTGCATGATTGCCTGCATCGCCATCAAATAAGAGCAACTACATCAGAAACAAGCTGCTACAACTTAAACAAAATATATTTGATTCTACATAAAGATAGACAAAGACAACGGAGAACAAAAACTTCAAAAGCCAATAAAGCAAGGTGATATTTTTGAATTACCTGACATATACAATGAGTGAGCAACTGAAGTAATGAAAATTGAGTGGGCTTTTTGCCAATACTCGCACTCAATAAAGTGCTCCAGGGCCTTAGGTAGATTACCGTAGTACTGATGATACACTGCCTGTAATAGGAAAGAGGCAATAAGGTATACAACATTTTAGAATGCATGAAAATTGGCAGGGTACATTATTTGTTCAAGGGATGTACCATAGCCTCATGCAACCATACTGAAGGAATACCCAACTCCTCAATAAACTGTCGCTGTTTCTCTTTTGTGCTCCATGTATCACAGTACTGGAACAAAATTTCTCGAATAATCTTAAAATGCAGGTTAGGGAGATCCTCCCTATATGGCATGTGAAGAACGACATAGATGGCCCAGTGGCATTGTCCAAGACATAGAAGCTGAGAGACAAACCCCATATCCAGAATATGAAGATCTTTAGAACTGAATGCTCCAATTGCTTCTAACATGGCACGCTGATGCCAGATCATATGGTAATCAAGAGGATCATTTATCGATGCAAAAGTAGAGAGCATGGATTTCAGACTAACAAACTCACTGGATTCATTGGCATGAAGAAGCATAAGATAAAATGAAAGGTCATAATGTCTCCACATTGAACTGCTAATTGCCTCTCCTGGTGGCCCCTCATCTATGTAACTTGGAGCAGGATATGGAGCCTTACCTTCAGCAAGTAGATGCTGATAAGTGTGAAAGACACTGGGCAAAGGAGTGCCGGGCGGTAATGCATACCACATGAGCAACCCTAAGAACCTTTTCCAATCGATCTCTTTTCCCCGTAAAGCATCATGAACATTCCCAGCAAGCAATTCATAAAGCCTTACCCTATCCTTATGAACAAAGTTGAAGTCCAAACCGTTATTTCTCCAAATCTCAAGCTGCTGAGAGACATCAGAACGATTCATCATTGACCCACCTGCCTGACTCAACAAACAAGCTAATCTTACATCTCCCTTTAAAGCGGCCATTTCTACAGCCGCATCCAGTTGTCTCCCAGATAAAAGCAAAAGTATGTGTTCTAAGTAACTGGAATCATCCAAGCAACTGACATCTTCTTGTACCCGATGGTAAACACTCTCCTGTAACCAATAACTGAATTCCGCCCTACGAACCAAGGGGAGTGCTTCAATATCAATTTCAGATGGCCCAGCTTTTGAATCTTGCATCATATCTTCCTCGTCATCTTCCACAATCCTTGACACTCCACTAATCTCTCTGTCTGAGAATAGAACCCTTATCAGATCCCAAACAACAACTTGGTGCATCAAGGACAGACGAAGAGATGAAGAGGGTCCAGAAAGTTCAAGCTGTCCTTCAACCAATTGTATATAATTTTGACAGATAGACGGAAGGTTCAAACGATCAGAGACAACCTTTTGAAGGTTTAAACTAAAAGAGCCAGATTCAATTCTCATAGCTTCATGGTCCAATGACTTGTGGAGATCCAAGGCAGAATTGAAAAATGAATCAACAGCTTCATCTCTTAATTTGTTACTTTCATCTCTAGCCACTTTGTCTATTGCAACTCTTTCTATACTGATCATTGAAGATATATTGCCTTGATGAACGTTGCCAGTAACAGGTGTACCACTGTGAACTAAGACACCATTGGGGCCCCACCCAACACGAAATGACCTGCCCATGAACAAACCAGCATCCACAATATTACGATAATGGCTTTTTGCAACTGGTGTATCACATGATGCTTCCTGCTTAAAACCTTCTGTTTTTACTGCTCTAAGAGGCAATCCCTTATTCTCTTGAGACATCAAAATTGTCCCGGAAGCATTTAAGTCGAAACTACTTGAATTGTACTCCAACAAAGCCAAGGGGGTTTTCCGTGCAGGTTGTGGACTGGGTCTGTGATTCATTATCATATCAGAATAGTTATAAGGAGACCTAATATGTTCTCCATGGAAAGGCTGCTTCTCATGGGAAGGGATCTCATTGTGGTTTTCATCGTCTTCCCCATCTAATGGAAACATCAACATCCTCATTTCTTTCATTTTTACAGGGTCAAGCCCAAGATGAGCAGGTAGTGAATGAGATAAATCAGGACCAGTCAGATCAGGATGAAATCTTTCTTCAACGTGATCGGCGCCACCATTCGTGTCAACAGGTTGCAAGGCAACTGCATCAGCATCATCCATAACAATATCTTCTTCCTCGTCTTCACCCAAGCCAAATCGGCTGAAATGGTGAACCATAAATTTCCATTGACCATTTAATGGGTCATATGAGATGAACTGAGCTCCCTGATGATCTGCACTCGATCTCAGGTAATCAACAACATTATTGAACTTTTTACTCAGGAAATCAGCTGATTTTAGCTGCAGTATCAGAGTTACTTCAGCAGGTTTGTTGAGGCCTTCTCCAACTGGAGGCTTAATATTTTCGTCTTCATACACAACAATTTCATGCCTCCGGAACTTCACAATATGCTCCAAATTCAACCATCTGACATCCGTTTCCCCAAGGAACCTCACAGAACCATATCCAAGCCTACCAACAGTAAAATTTTGAACTCGGCTGCAATAGCCCGGATCCAAGAATTCTTTACTGGATAATTCTTCCAAACAAGGTTTGATATAATAATCAGAAGACTTTAAGACAGGTAAGACACGGTCAAGCCCTCTCAACTCGTCAAGGGTAGACGGATTCAGCTGCACCATACTCTTCCTTTATATAACGCCGATATCTTTAATCTTTTTAGTGGTGATTCTCCATTTTTATTAGATTTATTTTCCTGTTCCCCTTTGCCTGTACACAGTTCATAACACCCAACAAAGTATAAACTATCCATCATCAGGATGAGTAAAAGTTTAGCTTATAGAAATGCTTCAATGGCCCCCAACATACTGGATATGAAACTTAATATAATTCACACTTAAAAGCATATAACAAGTCCAACATCGAAACAGGGAAGTAAGAGAGAGGTAGAGATGAGAGCTGAAGGAAGTTGCGAGAGGAAGACAGCTATTGAGACAACTACAAATATTAATGTGAAACGCACAACAAATTTTCGCAATCCATAATGCACGAAAATACCAGATTTCCGCAACCAATTTTACAGAAGCTTGAAACGAACAAGCATAAAACTCCCGCGTCTCACACAGATTAAAAAAAATGAACTGGGAAGCCAAATTAGGGTTCGTAAGTCTACCTTGGGAGACTGCAAAGTTGACAATCGATCGAGGCCAAAACCCCAAATTAGAGCTTAACCTAGCTTAAGCGCGGACACAGAGGTAGATGAACAGAATCGCGAGTGCTTTTGCAGCTCGGTAGAAGCGTATGGACGATCCCCGCTAGCGGGACTGCGCCAGTGGCGAGGGTTTGGGAATTGGGGGGTCGGCGCCGTTGGGAAGTGGAGAGCGTGAACTGTGAATTGGACAGCGGCGCCGGCTACTCGAAAGAGGAGGGAAAGAGGCAGGGGCCGGTTAGGTTTTATTTTCGGTTTAACTCGAAACAAATTGTGAACCGAACATCGAACCAAATAAGCCCGGTTTGAATTTGATACGACCTATTTTATCGGTTTATATATGTGTTGTTATAATATTTGTTATTTTATTTCTAGTAGAGGTTTGTGTTATACTTCATTGAAATTTGTTATTACTATTTAATGTATTGAATTACAATTACAATCTAATCTAAACAAATAGTATCCCTATTTATATCAGATATTTTTATTAAAAATATAAATATTCTCTAGTAAAGTTTGAAGATGCTATATCATAACCTTCAAACTCTTTTGAAAATATATAAGTTTTTTTGGTCTAATATTTCATGTAAATTTATTACTCAATTGGTTAGCTTATCTTGTTAATGAGGTTAATATTAGATCATATATTATTAAATTTTTTTATTTTAAAATTTATCGATTTTATTTGACAATTAAAAATAAATTATTTTGTTGGTTTTTTAGCAAGATAACTTAATTTTTAACTATGTGAAAAGTCACTTTTGATCCAGGAACGGACCTACGTAGGGACGAGCAGGGGCATGGGCCCCCACTCAAAAAAATAAAAAATACTTTACATCGCTTCCTATCTAAGCCTACCTTCATCCATTTTTTTTCCATATTCAATATAATGTTATGTTCAATTGAATCTACAGTGTCTGTGATATGAATAGGGTGTTGAGATTATATAATTTACCTATAAGTTTTTGTTTCTCTATATACGAAATAAACTAGATTGTGTGCTTAGAGAAACATCATATGTCGAAAGTGGACTAATCCAACAATCAGATTACTAAATGATATCATCTTCAATTTTTATTTTTCGTTAAGGGTTAAATTGAATTGATATAGAATAGAACATATAAAGTTTATGTTCAGCAAATATAAAACAAATCTAACAATGCCATGTAATTCGACAAGATAAAATAGAGCACTCCTAAATAATGTTTAGTTGTCTAATCACTGATTATTCAACTAATCTCAACTTATCATTCATGTCCTCATTGGTATGAAGAGAATTTTTATTATGTATATGTTATGTTCACTCAGTCTCGATTAATTCTTGTTTTGTTGATTTTTTTTACACCTCTGGTATCATTAGATCCCTAAACATAAGAAATAAAAAAATCAATGAAATCATTGAGGAAATTCGACAAAAAACTAATAGATTACAATTTATAGAATTAATGGTCTCGGGAAATTTGGTTTTATAGAAACCAACAAAGCTTTGGAAGAACAAACGATGATGTCGATACCATAAATGATGTATCAGTTTATATTAAAAAACAAATTGAGAATTGGAATAAGACGAAGAGTTGAAACCCTGACTGTTTAGAAGATGACAAACAAAAAACACATAGAATGAACAATGTTAGATGACCAATAAAGAAATGGAAAAAACCACCGGATAACATAATTAAAATCAATATAGATGGATCCATCAAAACTAATGGTTAATCTAGCTTTGACTACATTTTTAGGAACAATACGGGTAAATCAATCTTCCTCTTTGGGGATAAATGTGGTATCTCAACCTCTTTAAAAACAGAAACACTTGCAGTAAAAAATGCTCTGGTAAAGGCCTATGAATTAGGCATTACCGACATTCAACTTGAATGCGATAACTACCATTGTGAATGTTCTTAATCAAATATGGCACTGTCCATGGGATATTGAAATGTTAATTTCTGATATCACGTGTGTTTTACAACTGTTTTCTTTAGTGCAGATTTTTCATGTCTTCCGAGAAACAAACGTGGTGGCCGACTTTATCGCAAAGACGGTCCAGCGGAGTTCCTTGGAAGATATTCGAGCTAGTCTAGAATTTGTAATTCTCATCTGAAAAAATGTTATAGACTGGGAAATCGTATCTTCTGTGATTTCCAGTATAATTTTTACCTAATTAAAAAAAATGTACTATTTCCTTTTCCCTTCATATCTGATCAAACATTTTAAATTATTTATATAAAATATATTTCTGTTTTATATAGCAAAGTAGCTAATCGCGACAAATTGGTATATAATGACCTATTAGACTCTCATAGCTTTTGTCCACATTCAAATCTCATGGCTTTGTCCACATTGGTATATTATATACCAATGCAATATTTTCAAATCTCATGGCTTTGTCCACATTAGTATATTATATACCATTAATACCAATGCAATATTATATAAATATTTGCATTATCAAATTGGTCTATGATATGCCATTTGATTAATAGATATTCATTTATATTTGGGTTTTGCCCACATTCAAATCTCATGGTTTTATAATTGAAAAAAAAAAATGAATCCGGAAACGAAATCGAAAACGCTATCTCCTCTGAAACCCAACCCGCCCCCTGAAACCCTAAATTCTTCCCGGCCACCGCCGCTTTTCAAGCTTAGATGCTTAACCCCTCTCCTCGATCTCAACCTTCACTTCGATCTCCTTGATCAATCTATCCTTATCACCACTCATCATCTCATCCTCGCTGCTTGCACTGGGTTCTCGGTGAGGGCTTCGGTTTCCTGGGCGGGTTGGGGTTTTTTTTGTGCGTTCATCGCGTCGGAAAGGTTTGTGGTGTTTTCCGGCTACCGCCTCTACCTCTTTGGAGCTTGCAGCCCTTGCTCTTCTCTTTGTGCACCCTCAGAGGGTGCTCCCGGATGTTGATTTGGGATCCAGGTCTACCGGAGAGGCCGACCAACAGGGGGCGACGCTTTGCGCAGGCCGACACCGAACTCGTGTTTGACGACAAGTTTAACCAGCCCTCCAGATCTGGGAGACCTTGGTGGCAGCTCTCCCATAAAAGGAAAGTGTTTTCAATCCATTGTAAAACCAGGTTCCTTATCTCTAATCTCTCTCTTTTTTTTCGAACCATTTTTCTGGGTAAGTTTTCTTTACTGCTTGTTGCTAGATTCTCTCTCTGCCTTGACTTCTGCTGGTCGTTTCTTGTTCTTTCCCTCGATTCTCCTTTGTGCTTCATTGTGTGGATTGTGATCTGTTATTTGATTATGCCTGCTGCAGCTTTGTAGTCGTTTAACCTTATTGTGACTCATCCTGGTGTCTTGGTGTGTGATGATTTGGTTTTTATGATGCTTGATGTTGTTCTATTTTTGCTTATCTCTAATCTGAACTCTAAACTCTTGCTTCGTTTTGAGCCTTCCTGTATGATAAGAAGATGATGTCTTTGTTTGGATTGTGTCTCTATTATTATGGTTATAGGTTTTAAAACCTTGCTTGCGAACAATCATTACCCCAAATCTGGAGTTGGTTTTCATACTAATAAACCAGGATTCTATGAACCTCTTAAATATGAACCAAATCTGAACTCTTGTCTTCTAGATATGCAGCTTGTCTTAAGCTGTGCTGAACTTTCTGATTCCCATATTTTTATGATGTGTGAGGGCAATTTTCCCGGGCTTTGCTTGGACTGGCTGCTCAATCTTGATGAAAGAATGCTTCGAAAACTTGAGAACAACAAGTCAATGAAGGCCTTTCACAAGTATTGGATTGAATCTTTGTGGAATGGATGGGAGTATTTGCTATTTCAGGTTCGAAAGCAACGGAAAAACAGGAATTTGAAGACCATTCAAAGGGATTTGGTAATCCTTTTTCCTTTCCTTTGTCTTTTTGATTGTTATAATTCTAATAAGAATTTTGGAACAAATTCAAGATTTCATATTCTGAAGGTAAAAAACGAAACTCAAATCTTGGAATCTGGAGTTGGTTTCTACACCAATAAACCAGCAGAAACTGAACCCATGGAAAAACATATGGTACAGGAAAAACAGTCCAGGAACAATCAATTTTGGAGGGCTCGACAAAGGGTTTGCATTGTCAAGCTTTTATTGAGAAGAAATCTTACCTTTACCAGTGTTGCACAAGTGAAATATGTTGTTTTTGCTCTCTACTTGATAGCTTGTAACAAAATGCTAAGGCAATGGATATATGAATTTATTTCTTTATCCTACAGCTGCGGATTATTAGACTACAATTCTCATCTTAACTACAACATCTCTAAGATTGATTCTTGGTTTTTTGATCTTGTTTATGATGATATCTACATTATTCCAAACAAAGAATTGTGTAAACCTTCTTATGAACAAATACACCAGGAAATTTCCTCTAATGCGTACTACTATAGTAAAACTTCTGTAATGGGTGACCCCCACAAATCCACAGAACAATCCCGCTTGCGAAAAGCAAACAAAAGAAAGAACAAAATGACTAGTCCTCTGAATTCTCTCATGACCATGGGTCAAATATTAAAGAAAATAGAAACGACAATAAGACCCCTAAATGTCTTAGGATACGAGGCAACAACACAAATTGTTTTTTATGAAGATCACAACCCGGAATTACCGCGGAATCGGAAAGAAAACATTTTAGATGGATGTTGAGTCTTTCTGCAAAATCGAACGAATACAACTTCTTGTACTTTTTGAAACACGAACAAACAAGGAACCAAATGAAAAAGTATGGAAAAATGCAGGGTTTGAACAATTCTACTGTGTCCCTGCTACGGGCTTCGCAAAAGGCATTTGCGTAATGTGGAAGACTTACCAACTTACAAACGAAATCCTTGAAATTGAACAAATTGAAACAAGATTTATTAATATTAAGTATACAAACTTGCTCACGAACAAAAAACTTATGATAATCCTTACTTACGCCCCACCAAATGAGTCTGCTAAAAATGTGTTTCGGAACGAATTTATCTCCTACATTAAAAATTGTTCTCTTCCGTGTATTATTATGGGAGATCTGAACGAAATTCAAAACCCTTTTGATAAATTAGGCGGGAATATACCGCCATTATCAAAATTTGCTAGACTACGCCATTTCAAAAATGAATGTGAACTCTTGGATACTCCTATCCAGGGAAACACCTATACTTGGCGAAAGAATAACACAGAAATAGAAAACATCTATGAAAAACTAGATAGGGTTCTTATCCACCACCAGATCCTTCAATGGTATCCTGATATCTGTACTAAGCATTATGCTTTTTCCAGCTCAGACCATTGCCCAATTTCCATCGAGCTAGATTCAGCCGTGCCTTTTAAAAACTAGCCGTTTAAATTTGAAAAAAATTGGATGACTAGAAAGGATTTTAGAAACGTGGTAAAACAAGCTTGGAGAACTAACTATCATGGATCCAGATTGTACAATCTGGTATCCAAAACAAAACTACTCAAAAAACATGCTAAGCTCTGGAACAAAAGTACATTCGAAAATGTCTTCACACAATTACAAACTATAGAAAAACAACTTTCTAAAATCCAAACTGACATCTGTAATCATCCTATAAATGACCTCATTAAAAAACAAACTAGAATCATAGAAAAAAAGGAAAACTTCTGTGTTTCCAGAAAATTTACTAGAATCAAAAAGCTAAGGTAAAACATATCAAATATAATGACACAAATGCTAGCTATTTTCATAAAATAGCAAGTGGAAAAAGAAAAAAAAAATTATAAAAGAAATCAAAACCCAAGAAGGAACAAGCAGCACTGGTGAAGAAAACATCAGAAATGATTTCATAAAAAGATTCAGAAGTGAGGATATAAACCAGAGACTATTCTAGGAAAACCTTGAATTAATCCAACCTGAAATCTCTTCAGAGGATAATCTGGAATTAATAAAAAAATGTATTCAACGAATAAATTAAAAAGACGGTATTTAACATTGGCTCGGATAAATCTCCGGGGCCGGATGGCATGACAACAAAATTTTACCAAAAATATTGGGACATCGTAGGCTCTTCTGTTACCCAAGCAGTTAAAAGCTTTTTCCTTTCTGGGAAACTGCTTAAACAAATAAATCACACATTCATATCCTTAATCCCGAAATGTGACAATCCTAACTCTACAAATCACTATAGACCCATAAGTCCGTGTTCTACTATTTATAAGATCATCTCGAAGATTATAACAACTAGACTCAAAGGAACCATGGAAAATTGGTACACCCCCTTCAGGATGCCTTTGTTGCTAACAGAGCCATTCAAGACAATATCTTAATTGCACATGAAATCTTTCACTCTTTTAAATCGAAAAAAGGAACTGAAGGATTTATTGCCTTAAAACTAGACATGAAAAAAGCTTATGATAGAATCGAATGAGATTTTATTATAAAAATAATGGAAAAGTATGGATTCCATGAAAAATTTATCAAATGGATAAAAGAATGCATTACAACGGTATCTTTCTCGGTACTTGTTAACAATGGACCCATAGAAATATTCAAACCTTCAAGAGGTCTCCGACAGGGAGACCCCCTCTCGCCCTTCTTGTTTATTTTAGGATTTGAAATCTTTGCTAGAAAACTCCAAAAAGTCTCAGATCGAACTCGAAATCCCATAGGATTTCAATTCAATCAACAAGGAACACGAATCCCGTTTCTGGCCTTTGCGGATGACATTATGATATTCTCAAAAGCTAAACATGAAAACTGTAAAGAAATCAAAGTTATTATTGATGACTACTGCAAGATCTCAGGACAAAAAGTAAATTTCCATAAATCGGCCTTTCAAGTTACAAAAAAGGTCACCAACCAAAAAAATTAGCTCTACAATGCATTCTCACAATCACAAACATGATATCTCTCGAAAAATACCTGGGGTGCCCTATCATCAATGGTAGAGTTAACTCAAACACCTTTGCTGACCTCTTAGTTAGCACCCAACAACAATTATCTAAATGGAAAGCAAATTCTCTTTCCCAAGCAGGAAGAACAACACTAATAAAAACCAATATGGCTTCAAGACCCAATTATCTTATGCAAAGTTTCATGTTACCTACACACACGCACAATGAACTTGATAAGCTAAACAAATCTTTTTTTTGGAACAAAGACAACTCCTATAAACCTCTTATAAGTTGGGAAAAAATTTATAAACCAACTCATCAAGGAGGTCTTGGCTTGAGAAAAGCTAAAGACATGAACAAATCTCTTCAATTCAAATTGCTATGGAAAATCCTAGCCGAACCAAACAACATCTGGGTTAGAGTTATTACGGATAAATACCTGAAAACACAACATATACTTCACTACGAGAAAAAAGGAAACTGCTCCTGGCAATGATCCAAAATGATTGAACTTATGCATGAGTTCAAATCTGGACTAATTTGGCAAGTTGGTTGACGGGGCTAAAGATGCACAATGCAAATATCGTTGATTAGCCTTATCAAAGTAAAAAGTCCTAACAGACCTACTAAACAGATGTATAGTAAGCAAGCAAGGGTCGAACCCACATGGAAGATCGATGAAGTATGCAAGTGTGAATGACAAGTAACACGAACGGGGGGTTTAGTTATCAAGAGAACACAAAGCAAGCAAAGCAAACAAGTTTGGTTTAGTTGAGGAAATATAATGAGGGAAAGTAGTCCTACTAGAGCGAGATCCACAGTACAGAGATATAATTTGATCACAGAAATCTATTTAATCAAAGTTTTTTTACTATCCTTATAGTTGTTCACATCCTGATCTTAAGTACTATCGATTCTCACAGTTATCGATAGACTTATCACTATGCCAATGGTAAAATACCACCGATTCTCACAGTTGTCGATAGACTTTACCATCAACAAAGCAATAGCAATACACACAAGGATATAGGATACATGCCAATAGAAGGACATACTAATACTCGCATGCAACTGATTCTCACTCACGATTGTACGCTCAGAACCCCTATACGCACAATCGTGTATGCCACTAGATATGCACTCGGAACCCCTATATGCAATCCTAGCAATTGATAAAAAGTATTCAACCTAGTTGATCAGGCTAAGAAGAACAACAAGAAATCAATATTCAATATAACCAAGAGAATCAAACCAACATTTATAAGGATAAGAACAAGGAATATAAATCTCACAAACACATCAACTGTATTGCTTGAATCGTCTAGTAGAACAGAGGGAAGTTAGTTCTCCATCAAAGGGGATGAAAAACTCTAATGTGAAATAACGTCTGAAAAATCGTGTGTAGGTAAAAAAAAGTCTCCGCCTCTTAACCTAGAAAGAGGACTTAAATAGTCTTAGGAAACTAGGTTAAACTAATGCAAACAATAAAGGAAACAGAATAATAATAAAATAAAGTCTAAACAAAATAAAAGGAAAGTAACAGTCTTCTGGCGCGAGGCATTAAACACGGTCACCGCGGGGCGTCAGGCTCTCCACCGTTGGGCGGTGGCTTCCTCTGGCGCGGGGCTTCAACCTTCTCTGGGAGTCACCGCCGGGCCGCGGTGAATCTGGCGCGGGGCGGTGAGCTCACTCCTTCAGCTTCTTCAGCTCCTCTTCTTCTCTTCTGCTGCTATTCAATCCTACCAAGTGTTTGGTAGTCTTCTCCAAGTATGCTCCAGCAGCTCCATCTCCATCTAAGCTGTAAATCCTGGGATATCTTCACTTCTCTCCACAACTTTCAGATTACCGACTTAGCACCAAAACTCATTCAAAACTCATCCAAATCATGCTAATAGTTGCTAGTAAATGTGTATGAAATAACACCTATCATTGGTAATGGAAAAACTATCAAATTCTGGACGGATAACTAGGCTCTGAACACCTCCTCCTTATGTGATAACATAAACCCTCAGTCAATCCTGAATAAGGATGCCTTGGTAGCTGATTTTATGCTGCCAAATAAAACCTGGAATAAAGACTTACTTGATCAATACTTACCAAATGATTTAACCGAAAAATTAACCTCGATCCCAATACCCTTAAATGAGATCCATGATATAATGTACTGGAAAACGAGCAAAAACGGCTGGTTTTCTACTAATTCTGCTATGGAACTAATTAACAAAAATAAGAGTTATAATGCTTATGATTCCTCTTGGATCTGGAAAATGGACATGTACCCCAAAGTTAAAAACTTTGTCTGGAAATTAATGAAAAACAGAATCTCAACTAAAGCTAGACTGGCAGAAAAAGGCGTTGCACCCCCCCCCCCCCCCCCGGGTTGTATACGCTGCAATGCTCAGTTGGAAGATTTGAACCACCTCCTCTTCCAATGCAAGCATACCTTAAAAACAATAGAAAAATTAAATCAGGACACTTTTGGCATAATCACATCCCTAAACATAGGAAACAAAAAATTAATGAAATCATTGAAGAAATTCGACAAAAAACTGATAGATCACAATTCTTAGAATTAATGGTATCTTGATGGAGCATTTGGTTCTATAGAAACTAACAAAGCTTTGGTAGAACAAATGATGATATCGAACCCATTAAGGATGTACCAACTTACATTAAGAAACAAATGGAGAACTGAAATAAAATAAAAAACTGAAACCCTGATTGTCTATCAGAAGACAATAAAAAAACTCATAAAACGAACATTGTAAGACGACCAATAAAGAAATTGAAAAAACCTCCGGATAACATAATTAAAAATTTAAAATCAACACAGATGGATCCACCAAAACCAACAGTGAATCTAGTTTTGGCTACATTTTCAGAAACAATACGGGAAAATCACTTTTCCTCTATGGAGATAAATGTGGTATTTCAACCCCGTTTAAAACAGAAACACTGACAGTAAGGAATGTCCTGGTAAAGGCTTATGAATTAGGCTTTATCAACATTCATCTTGAATGTGACAACCTTACCATCGTGAACGTCCTCAAACAAATCTGACACTGTCCATGAGATATTGAAATGCTAATTTATGATATTCTGTGTATTTTACAACTGTTTTCTTCAGTGTAGATTTCTCACGTCTTTCGAGAAACCAACGTCGTAGCCGATTTCATCGCGAAGAAGGTTCATCAGGTTACCTTGAAAGACTTTAGAGATAGTCTAGAATTTATAATTCTCATCCGTGAGGATATTATAGATTGAGAAATTGACTCTCATGTTGATTTTCAATCTAATTTTTAGGTTTTATCACACGCGTGTACAGTTGTGCATCACTATTTGCAATACCAAGTCATCATTCACCAACTACATATTTACTTACACTTCTATCGCAAAATAACTTGGAAGTTAGAGCATAAATAATCAATGTTACATAAATCACCTAAATCTCTTAATATAAAATTACAGTTTTATAAACTTTCTATGGAGAAATGCTATTGTCTCTTTTTCTTTTCTTTAAATAATTTCACATAACAATGATATCTTTTCATATATTAAAAAATATTTTTCTAAGTTCAAAATTTAAGACTTTTATTTTAAAAAAACATTCTCTTATTACTCATCAGTCATCACACTCCCAAATAATTCAAGGTAAAAACACATTCTGTTGACCATCAAATTCAAAGGTCACACAACCAAACCAAAGAGATAAATAAAAATAGAGAATAATATAATGTATATTTATAAATATGCTCTCCCACATATTATTACAGCCAAAAAAAAAAGAGTCCATCCTCATTGTCAATTTGCTCTGCCCTTTCTTCTCTTCTACAGGCTGAGAAGAGCTCACCAGATTGGAAGAGGTGTGGGCTTCTTTCTACCACTCAAATCTCTCTTCTCCCCTTCACCATTTCTCTGTATTCTGAAAAAAAAAACATCTTATTCAGATGCTCTGTTTGGACCATTCATCTCCTCTCTTTCTCTACTTCGGCTGACAAAAACAAAATCCTAGTCCCTTTTTTTCCTTTCAAGTTTCGGTGTTCGTTTCGTCACCAGAATTTCAGATTCCAGTATCATTCTGTTTTTCTGCCTCTGCTGATTTTCTAACCCGGTTACCTCAATTGGGTGACTTAGCTTTTCGCCAAAGACCCAATAAAAAACCCCTCTTTTTATTTCCTGCTTTTGATTGAAGCTTTCTTTTGGGGGCTGTTTATTGAGCACCAGTTGAAGAATGATGCCGCTCACATACCGAAATGTTGACCTTGCTCGAGTTGGGTGTGATGTAATCTCTCGTGGGTGTCCTCCAAATCCCTGTTTCGGTTTGAAAAACAATGTAAAGGTTGCTAGGAGAGACGTTGCTCTTCGAGTTCACTCCACTAAGACCCCAGAGACCTTGGTTAATGGTGACCTTTTCTCCTCATTTTTCATTGTATTGGGTTTTTTTTGTTTAGATTTGGAAGAATTTAGTTTTGATTTACTTTTTGGATATGTAAAAATGTGAATTGAATTTCAGGTGCTGCACAAGGTCCTATTCCTGTGCTAGATTTGAGCAAAGCTACAGATGGGCCAATTTCACTGGGTAGCTTATTTGAAGTTGTTGCTGATGACCTCCAAACACTGAACAAGAATCTCCAATCTGTGAGTCTTATATTGGAATTGAGCTATGTTTCTTGCTATATGAATGATTTCATATTGTCTTTATGTTATTGATTCAGGGCTCTATGAATAAGTCTATTATTAGTTTGTTTCCTTCTGATGCTGTTTACTCCGTATTTATACTTATTCCTTTGCCGGGGTTGGGTATTTGGTTTTTGGAAATATAGAAGATTGTTCTTTTTTGATGAAGTGAAGATAGTAAATGGGACCATCAAGGTTAGTTGGAGCTGAGGTGAATCTGCTTGAATTAAGCATTGAAATTAGAGAGCTTGGTGAAGAATTTAAAAATCATGTGAAGAAAGATTTGGTTATGACTGCTACTTTACTGAATCTTGCTTGGACAGTGTTAGATTTACACTTCATTTACTATGCAATAGAAATTTTTAGAGGTTGGAATCTCTGCTACAAGGCTGCAGTTTGAACTCAATAGGTCTAGAAAGTGAGCTGGATAAGCTGTCTTATTCTGAATATCATTCAACAATGTGATTAATAGAAAATAATTGTCATTTAGAGAGTGGATCATTACTGAGGGTGTTGATATAATGGCCAAGAAATAAAAAGGGCATAACTTAATACTTCAGTTTATGGCAAATCTGTTTTCTAATTCTTGGGTATGGAATATCCAAAAATTTCTAATTATATGGATGATTGAGATACGAATTTATGATCCGAAATTGATTTTAATATCAATATTATTTAGATCTGTTTTTTAATACGTAGATTGATTTTCATAATTATTAATATTTTTGATTCAATATATATGACGTAAAAACCCGTGCATGGCACGGGAATTATACTCGTAGTGAATATCATTCAACAATGTGATTAATAGGAGATAATTGTCATTTAGAGAGTGGATCATTACTGAGGGTGTTGATATAATGGCCAAGAAATATAAAGGGCATAACTTGGAACTTCAGTTTATGGAGAATCTGTTTTTTAATTCTTGGGTATGGAATATCCAGTTTGGTCATTTGGGAGATTTTGAAATGAGGCCTTCCATCAAACTAAAGCTCATCTCAGTTCCTTTGCTTGCATCAGATACAGAATATTAGTAATGTTCATTTCTTTTTTCGAATAATGAAATTCTGAGGTTGTATCATAGCCAGAGTAAGTTAAAAGCTTCTCTGCTGCTATGCTTGAAATTGCTGGCATATGGCTGACTAATTGGTGTACAATTTCATCTAGCCTTTTCGGTTTGCTTCAGTAAAAAAATATAAAAGTTGCTTTTGTCATATATTACTAAAGTTTCTTCTTAAAACTCTCTTATTATTTGGTAATGCACTGAGGGATTGAAGTGAGACTATCATGATAGGCGTCTCTTTCTCTTTAAGACTTCAACTGATAAAATTCACTGAACTATCAGTAAAAATGCCTACTTCATTGACCATTTCCTGGGTTTTAACAAGCAACCAACAAACAGAAATTTCTGATACATACTTTATTCACTATGATCATTCAAGTATGTTGAGTCAACTACTTGTTTATACACAATCGTTCGAATTTCTGAAGAGAACTATTAACTTTCTTGAACATCTTTTCCTGCGTTTATACACACTGTCTTTTTTTCTTTTAATCTATGGACCAAAGTTGATGTGAACTTGCTATGCTCACAATTTAATACTGTTTTTTAGGCTAATGTGTTTTACAGTCATCTATCTAACATATATTTACTGCTAGATTGTTGGCGCAGAAAACCCTGTACTGATGTCAGCAGCCAAACAAATATTTGGTGCAGGAGGGAAGAGGCTGAGACCCGCTTTGGTGTTCCTTGTGTCTTGGGCCACAGCAGAGCTTGTAGGGCTAAAGTAAGCAATCTTGGTTACTTATTTCTTGCCTCTTCCGAGTTCTAGTAGTCGATCTGAGGAATGAGGATTAACTCGACTGGTGCTTGTGAAACAGGGAGCTCACAACTAAACATCGGCGTTTAGCAGAAATCATTGAAATGATACACACTGCTAGCTTAATGCATGATGATGTGTTGGATGAAAGCGATATGCGAAGAGGTATTTTAGTTACTTAAATCTTCTCTTTTGAGCATTGAAAATTTTGAATTATTCTACATAGTAGCTTGTTTCTTTGAACAGTGTTCTGCTTGCCTTACAGCTACCTATTAATGCTCTTATTGCAAATTACAATTAATGCTGAAACTGGAATGTATTTTCAGTTCTCCATTTATATGCAAATATTTGAAGAACTTCTCTGTTATGCATATGAGCTCACCAAAGGGCATGTGTCTCTTATCTTAATCGCAACAAATTTAGAATATAAGGTCATTTGCTTAAGGGTCCGTTTGGATGTCCATGGATAATGCATTATCTTGCAAGAAATGCCACATTTAATGATCTTGGGAATCCAAACAGACCCTAAATGTGATCAATGCTTATTCAACTTCTCTAAAATGTACTCCATTGGATCGTTGATTGCACGTGCAGGGAAGCAAACATTGCACCAAACGTTTGGCACACGGGTGGCTGTACTAGCCGGTGATTTCATGTTTGCACAGTCATCATGGTACCTTGCAAACCTCGAGAATCTTGAAGTCATCAAACTCATCAGTCAGGTACCCTAAAAAAATCTCACCTTTCAATCCAACAATCTCTGAAAATGAACCCTTAATAGTACCTTCAAAACAACCTCTTTCTCGGTATTCTTAACAGGTTATTAAAGATTTTGCAAGCGGAGAAATAAAGCAGGCGTCGAGCCTATTCGACTGCGACGTTGAGCTTGAGGACTACCTAATCAAGAGCTACTACAAGACAGCCTCTTTAATAGCAGCAAGCACCAAAGGAGCAGCCATCTTCAGCGACGTCGACATCAGCATCAGAGACGAGATGTACGAGTACGGCAGAAACCTTGGCCTCTCCTTCCAGATCGTTGATGACATACTGGACTTCACACAGTCAGCAGAGCAGCTGGGCAAGCCAGCTGGCGCTGACCTGGCAAACGGTAACCTGACAGCACCCGTGATATACGCCCTGGAGAAGGAGCCTAGGCTGAGAGAGATCATTGAGGCCGAGTTCTACGAGACGGGCTCGCTCGATGAAGCTATAGCGCTTGTCAAGGCGGCGGGAGGGATCGAGCGGGCCCGGGAACTGGCCAAGGAGAAGGCTGACCGGGCCCTACAGAACCTCGAGTGCCTCCCGCGCAGCAGCTTCCGAGTGGCGCTGGAGAGGATGGTGCTGTATAACCTCGAGCGAATCGACTGAGTCGACTCGACAATGGATGGAGATGAAAGGGGCAATTTGTACAAGGATCATACAAAGGAGTCAGGATTTGTTGTTCTAAATTTCCACTTGGAATTTTTAATAGGTGATGGAGATTTCTTCATCTTACTGGTTGTTTGTATAATTGATCAGGTGAAGGAATCAAGCAAGCAAAACTACACACATAGCTTTAGAGTAATTGAATTTGTTCCTCTGGATTCATCTCTCGATCTGCTGCAAAGAAAAAGTTAACATTTTGGTGATATGTGTATACCAGTAGCTATGTAATTAATAAGATCAAGTATATTATTTGTTGTCACTTTGTGTTGTTTTCTGTAACCACACGGAATGTTAATTCGTTGTTCTATCATGGTAGCAGCGTAGCATAGCAATTAGCAACGTTCATCTAATATTGAATCAGAAAAAAATAGGGAAGTTAAATCGTTCTAAAATTGGGAAAATTCCAACAGATGGATTATCAGGGAAGAAAATAGATAAAAATGTTCTGTGCTCGATGTTTATCGGCAAGGGTGACGTGTGCCGGGCGGCTACTGACTGACGTAAGGAGTGTCGTAACGTATTTGAGTGCGTCCAAATCGGGCGGGCGATCATGATTCATGAATGATTGATGATTTGGTAAGAGTACAGAAATCTACGGTCTACCACAACTTTCGCATTGATTTGAAATTGAAGAGCCCACCTTATAAAAGTCCGGTGATCTACTCCAACTGATTTTAATCAAAATTATTTAATTGAGTGTGCAACCAAACTAATTTTATCAATTGGGCCTATATAGAGATATTTACGGTTCTGGAACCGCGGTTCCGGTTCCAAAAAATCATGAACCAAAATCGGAACCGATCAAGTCCGGTTCCATTCGGTTTTGCCGGTTTCGGTTGCGGTTCCGGATCCGGTTCCGGCCGGTTTCGATTCCGAATCGGATAAAAATGAAATTTTTTTATAAAAAATATTCAAAAAAGTTGAATATAAAAAAATAAAAAAATATTAACATTAATTATTTAATCTTTATATTTTAATTATAAAATATATTCTTAAACTAAAAAATATAATAAGCATTTGTCTTTATACAAAATTATAAGGAAAAAAATTGGAAAAATAAAGGGTTTGAACATAATTAAATTGCTTATGTGTTCTCTCCGGGTTAGAGAAATCAAGCCCACGTAGTCCTCTTACCTTTATTATGGAAATTCACTTAGGGCTCGTTTGGTATCGATATCAAAGATATGAGATATCGGGTATGGGTATCGGTATGAATATCAAGATATGGGTATGAGTGATATCAATGTATCGGATATGGATATGAGTATGAGTGATATGTTTGATATACTAATTTTCTGGAAGATATCAAAATAATACTCCAATACCACTCTGATATCACTGATATCAATATCTGCCTATACCAAACAACATATATCAACTTGATATCGATATCAGGATATACCAAACACAAATATGGGTATGAGTGATATCTCATACCCATACCTGATATCATGATATCAATACCAAACGGGCCCTTAGCTAATATTTTAGAAATATACTGTCCGATCCCCGGTCCATATATTTCTAAAATTCCGGTCCGGTCCAAACCCGGCCGGTTTTCTGTCTGGACCGGTTTTTTATTGTTCTTAAGTTTATTTTATGTATTAATATCTTATAACACTATTAAAAATTAATTTATACTATAAATATAAATTAATAACAAAATATATTATTTAATATTATACACAATAGGTATAAAAATAAAAAAAATAATTAAAATTTAATTTATATAAAACAAAAAAATACGTATATCGGTCAATTCCGATCCAAGACTGGACCGGTCCGATCTCCGGTCCCTAAGTACAACAAACACCACGGGACACGCTTTTTTAAGCACATCCTAACATTGTGAAACTCCAGTTACGAGATCGGTTGATTTTTATAAAAACTTGATCGATAGGTAGAATTAGAAAGAAAAAATTAATAACTACCGAAAAAAGAATAAAAATTGAATTCATACAAGTATCTTTCTTTTTTGGCCGAAATAATGCATACAAATATCTTGTTGATAGGTGGAAGTGTTTTACGCTTGGATAATAATTAATTTGAAGGCACAATAGGGTATGTTTGAATTATTTATTATCTGATATTATAATCAAAACATATCCTATGAACATACTTTTTAGAAAATAAGACGGAGCTTGAACAAGCTAGAACTAAAAACTCTGATACATTAATGATTTATTCATATTGAATTACTAGTACAAATACCATATTGTAGCCTTGACCTTACAAACGACGAAACATGAGAGGAGCGCCGAACTGAGGGTAAAGAAGACCGTAAGAGTTAGGCGCGTGAGCGTAAGACGGCGAGAGCTCGAACTGAAACCGTTGCAATATCATGGCCAAGGCGATCTTTGCTTCGAGCATGGCGAAGTTTGAGCCGATGCAGATCCTGGGGCCCCACCCGAATGCCAGGAACGACACGCCCCCTTTGGACGCCTTTGATATCCCCTGCGCAAACCTCTCCGGATTGAACTCCTTGGCGGCGTCGCCCCATATCTCACAATCTTGATGGATGTACTGTATCGGCAAGTTTATCAGACACCCACTCGGCAACGTTAGGCTGCCGAGCTTCGTGTTGTCCTCCACAACCACTCGTCTTAGCTCTATTACCGGCGGGTACAATCTCATCACCTCTTGAAATATCATGTTCATCTACAAAAAAACAATCAATATCATAAACTAGTTGTAAGGCCACAAAAACCCTAATGTTGAAAACACAATCTAACCTAATTCAAACACAAACTATGAAAGTCGGTAGACCTGGGCGGCAAAAGTGGACTGACCCGCCCCGCCCGTACTGCCAGCACAATTAAAAATATGAGCTTGGACAACGGTAAGAGCCCTAACAGTTTGACCCGGCCCGGACAGGTAATCAGGTCAAGTAAAGGCAAAAAAACAAGCCCTAACGACCCTGTCCGACTCTAATTTGTTTACTATATATAAAATATGATAATATTCAGATTCAAAGTGTTTTGTTTTCATATCTATTTTTTGTCTCTTAGTATAATATTTTATTTGTTTTTTCTACTTATATATGCCAATTTCAATAACATTAAAAAAACATTCTAAAACGAAAAAAAATATAGAAAATAGATAGGCAGCCCGACCAAAACACCCGGGCGGGTCCAGACATGATTAACAGCCCGGACCGTATAAATGGGCCGGGAAAATCGTTCTAGTCCGGCCCGAAACCGTGTTTGATCAGGTCTAACTGGTGATCGTAGGGATACGAGCACTACATAAGTTCCAGTGGGGTCCATCTTAAAATCAATTGACAAACTAGCTCATTAACCTTATATAGTAGTCAAGTTATAAGTTATGTATCAATGTAAAATGTTATAATATTTCAACACAAAAATAAAACTTGTTACCGTTTTAAGCAGATTAAGGCTGTCAAAGTCAGGCTTGTTGTGACCAAATGTGTTGAGTACTTCTTCACGAGCCCTCGATTGCCAATCTTGATGCTTGCTCAACAAGATCATGGTCCACGTCAGCAAGGCGGAGGTGGTCTCTTGGCCTGCGAGGTAGAACAGCTTGCACTCGTCGATCATTTCCTCGGTAGTAATCCTAACTTTCTGATTCTTGTTGTCGTCGTTTTGCAAATTCGATTCCATGAGTAGACCCAATAGATCATCCCTGACCACTCTCCCTTCCTTCCTCTTCTCTATGATGCCTCTTAGTAAGCTCTTGATTTCTCTGTCGATTCGTCTCATCTTCCTGTTCTTCTCTGTCGGTAAGAACCTCAATCCAGGGAAATACACAGATTGCGTGACTTCATCGGCGACAGGGAGTTGTTCCCTGATGAGTTGGAAGATCCGCTTTCCTTCTTCATAGGAGCTTCCGAAGGCGGCCCTGGAAATCGTGTCCGCTGACATAGCCGTGACGTAATCGCTTACATCAATCTCATGCTCTGATTTTGAGAGCTTGTCCTCCCACAAGCTCACCATCTCACTACAGCTCGTGTAGAATGCTGGCAACATCAACTGTTTTAACATGCCCAATTCATCAATTAATACTATATAAATTATAATTGTAGGAGATGTATAAAATATTATAACATGCATGTATATATGTGTACCTTCAATTTGTGCATGTGGAAAGCAGGGTTAAGGAGCTTCCTATGATGAACCCATTTCTGGCCCTCGTAGCTGACGAGTCCACGTAGAAGCATAAGAGTGATGATAGGGTTTGACCTGGGCTTCTGGAACTCGTTGTACTTGGCGAATACTTCTCTTACCAATCCAACTTCTCCTATGTTCACCACCGGAATTGGCCCATCCCACATCAAACAATTTTTCCCTGCCATCCCAATTTAATCAAGCCCCATTAATTAATCCACCTTTAATTGATTCATGTCACCTATTTAGGCCTTATTTTGACCTAATATTTATAATGTCTTTATTTGTAAAAAATATTTTTTTTTTCTTCTTTTACATTTTTCCCTACCATCCAAATTTTAAAATTTTAAAATTATTTTTTCTAAAAAAGTTATAAATACTTTCACCAAACAAACATTTAATTAACAAACGCCGAAGCTATTTATATATGCACACACTTTTTTTTATATTAAATACACACGCTTCGGTGCACCATAAAATATCCCAAAAAAAAGGTATACGTTTATTCTGGGCGTACGCCTCTACCAGTTACACCAAATTACAAGAAAATATATTTTGTGTGCCTCACCTGGATGTACCAATATTTGTCTTGTAATTTGGTGCGCTAGATCAGCATAGACTTTGTTTGGTAAGTATTTATAATGACTTATTTGGTTAAAAAATACTTTTTGGTGGAAGTAGTTTTTGAATTTAAAATTTAAGTGTTATGGGAAAATGTAAAAGTAGTAGAAAAAATATTTTTTTGCAAAAAAGTCTTTATTCATAATGTGAACTTTTTTCCAAAGTAGGTACTTTTTGGAACTTAATTTTTAATCTAGGCCCGGTATGATTTTTTTTCCTGAAAATAGGTTGGCTTTTCAGCTTTGAAATTGACTTTTAAAATAAAAAAAATGAATAATCATTGTATAAAACAGAGACTCTTAAAAAAAAAGGATATTTTCTGTTTAAAACAGACTCTTCAATTTTTTATTTTTAAAAAAAATGGATAGTCGTTGTTTGAAACAGAGACTATCCATTTTCTTTTAAAAAACAATTGGAGAGTCGATGTTTTAAACATAGACTATCCATATATTTTTTTTATTTTAAAAACAATTCTGAAACTGGAAGGTCAGCCTATTTTCAGAATATATTTCATACCGAGCCTAGATTAAGAATTAAGTTCTAAAAAGTGCATACTTTGAAAAAAAAAAATTATCATAATGTGCCAAACAAGACCCTAAGCATACGCCTATTCTAAAAATACGTGTTTCTTATACTTTTAAATATTTAAATTTATTAATATGACTCAGTGTACCGTATGTCATGGCTGAGTGCATCAAAGTGTGTTTATACAGCTAAAAAAGTCTGTGTATACCATACCAACATGTACGTATATTCAGATTTCTTTTATGCATATCTTATAATTTTTTTTTTTTTTATGATGCGAGAACCCACCACTTGCGGAACGAGTCAACCCGCAGACCGGTGACCTAGCCGGCAAAGGCCACGAGCCAGGTAAACCGGCCGGAGCCGACCGGCTCGATACACCGGCGTGGGCCTGATAAACTCTAGAAAAGGGACCCCCAGAGAAAGGGAAGCAGGCAGAGATCGAACCCGGCATATCTTATACTTATTATAGCTAGAGTAGTATTTAGGAAGCCATGCGTGCGTGCGTGCGTACGTACCATATTGGTGGATGGAGCGATGGAGGAAAGGACGAACACGTGGCAGGTAATCATGGAAGAACGTGGGCATGGGGTTGGAGGTGGCTTCAGCTCGCATGGCTTTGATTTCCTTCAAGTCTCCATAGAAGATCCTGTAAGGACTCCCACGGATCCCCTGCTTCCTAAGGAATCTCTCCATCCTCTTGGGCCTTAATAGAACCCAATTCACCAGGCTCCATAGCCACGCAAACACCAACCCCACCCCCAACGCAACTGCAACATTAATATTTGTCACGGAAGTTTCCGTCACTAATGACATTTTCAGGGCTTACACTAATTCGACGGAATGAATGGAGGGTGTTGGGTTTTGTAAGGATCTGGCTTGCTTGCTTGCTACCTAGCTAGTTGGGCATCCACATAATATATATATATATAGGAGTACGAGGGGCGGACGCAGGATTTTCGCCCATTGGGGGCATAAATCCCGCGTGATTAAAAATCAATTTTAAAATATAATTTTTTATAAAAAAAATTGAGTCAATATAACGGAAATAGCCTGATGCAATTATTATTAATAGAAAATTAAAAGAGTTTTCCATGAGAGATACATGATTACAAAATAATGATTAACAATGCATAGAAGAAGTGTACAAAAATCAATATAAACTTTATATGTTTTATCCTATATCAATTCAATTTAACCCTTATCGAAAAAGAAAAATTGAAGATGATATCATCTAGTAATCTTATTGTTAGATTAGTCCACTTTCGACATAGGATGTTTCTCTAAGCACCCAATCTAATTCATTTCGTATATAGAGAAACAAAAACTTATAGGTAAACTGTAAATCTCAACACCCTATAGTTTCAATTGAATATAACATTACATTAAATAGGGAGAAAGAATAGACGGATGTAGACTCAGGTAGAAAACGATACAAGTAATTTTTTATTTTTTATTTTTTAGTGGAGGCTCGTGTCCCCACTCGTCCCTGCGTAGGTTTGCCCTGCGTAGGTTTGCCCCTGGGCGTAAGCTAAACACGTATGTTGTGCCGAGATGATAAGATGAAGAGTGAAGATTATCCACGTGAACGTTACTATCACCGAATTTGATTTCAGTTTCCTCTCCGTTTTTTTTTTTGTTTCTCCCTTTCTGAAACGATATGTATATGTGTGCAACTTTTCAGATTTTTCAAGAGACAAGTCTATTGTCACTCTTGTATCTTAATCTAACATATACTATATGGTCTATCCATCTATGTTTAACATGTTAAGTGATACATGTAACGATTAACATAGTAATAGTAGTAGCGATTGTGGTTGAAAAAATAGTTAAAACTAGTTTAAATTAAAAGGATAGATGACATTAAATAATTAGGTTGCTAATGTCAAACACATTTTTAAAAACGATAAATACTACTCCGTAGTATTTTTCATCATGCCAAATACACTCTAAGCCCGCAAATCAATTAACGACCACAAGTTCAAAATGGGATCCAATCTCCTCTCCATTTGTTTTCGGTTTTTTTGAGTGTGTCTCTGAACACATGTTAACAAACTTAAATAGAAAAATTATCTTTAAAATATTCTCTAATAGAGAATTGATAAACCCTTAGCAAATAAGATTAAACTAATGACTAACTAAATAATTATCAAAAAAAAAGTTTTTAAAGTATATCCATGGACACACAATAATAAAAAAAAAAAAACTCTTTTTTTTTCCCTTCTTTTCTTACTCCCTTTCTGAAACGATATGTATAAGTGTGCAACTTTTCAGATTTTCTAAGAGACAAGTCTTTTGTCACTCTTGTATCATCATTACATAATCATATCAATTATACATATACTTTATCCCTACTTTATTGTCTATTCATTTTCTATTTTAGGTTCTATTTGGCAGATTTAATAATAGTATTAATTATAGTGGCGATGGTGAAAATAGCGGTTAATATTAATTTTAAATGAAAACCTAATAAAACAAAGAAAAAAAACTAGTGAAATGAAACCTCAAAACGCTCTTCGTACAACTCACCTTCAAACCCTAAACTTGTGTTGGCCGCCGCTAGCGTCCCTTACCACTGCTCTCAGCTCAAAGCTCAGATCTCTCAAAACTAGGACTACAATCCAACGAAACCCTTTCTTTCTGTTGCTCTTCTTGGTAACAGCAACCCAAATCATCACCAACCATGAAGTAAAGAGATTCGGATCCTCTACCTGTCATGGTCGATCTCATCAAGCCCTTGCATTCAATAGGAAACACAATGTTAATCTGAGCTTTGGAAAACTGAACTCAAGGTCGCTCCCTTGCTTCTAGGCTTGGGCGATTGGATGGAAATGGGCTCTCGCCGGCCACATCGTAGTTCGCCTCCTCCTTCTGGGCTGCGAGACGTCAAAGAGATCGTGGGAGGTGTGCAGCTGTCCGTTGGGGGTGCGTGTCTCCTGGCCTTGGAGCTTTCGTCTTCCTCTCTTCATCTGCGTGACAACAGACATAGATCTCCAGCACCGACATGGAAAGAAGACGCGACGAACCTCACGGCAAGGCTCTGTTTCAAGGTGTAGTCGCTTTGATCCTTCTTCTTCCTTTCCTCTCTTTGTTTTCTGTCCTTTGGCTCTTCCTTGTTTCTTTGTGTTTGCCCCTTGTCGTCATTTGCTGCAAGCTGCGTTTCTGTACACTCTGAACCTTAATCTGAATCTTCACTACTTGTTGAACTTGCTTTTCTTTGACCCTGTGGTTGCTTGCTGGTTCAAGATCCTCTTTGAAAACAGATCTCAATACTGTTTAAACGTTGATCTTGCTGTCTTTGCCATTGATCACCTTAATACTGAACAATTTATCCCTAGAATCATGCCTCATGTGCTGGTGACTTTATGGTTTGAAGTGTATTTGGAGATCTGGATTTTTTGGCATTTTTTGTGCTCCATTGTCCATGTCTCTTACCTTCTTAACTATTTTTGCTACCTTGTACCTGAGATTCAGTTGGCCTGTACCTGTGTTTATCTTTCTAACTATCACTTCTTTGTGATTCAGTTGAATCTCAATAACCATACTGCCTTTGACAAGAAGATCTCCTTGAGGGTTATGAATGGCTTTCTGCCTATCTCTTTTAGACTTGGCAAGTCTTTTTGTGAAAACGAACAAGATATTACTTCTTCTACTAAATCTATGAACAACTCAACTACCTTCAATTCTGCCTTCATTGTTGAATACTTTGGATTGAAGACTTGGTTTTTTAAGGCTCACTATCCTTCCATCAATATTAGCTGCTATCACTACTTTTATGCTTGCTTCACCTTCTTTTGTGTGATTCAGGACACAAAGGACAAACCTACTTCTCAAGAGCAAACGATTGGTATCGACGATCAGACCAAAACAACCAGACATGATCTTGTCTTCAAAACTGAACAAACATTGAAAACCTATCACCTGAACAAACGGCTCGAGAGGTTTACCTCAGTGAACAAGTTCCTTTTGAACAATGATGAGAACTTGCCTTATGTTGTTTTCTTGCCATTTGAAACCTGGAAAATCTGTATCAATACTTCTGATACGATCACCCAGACATCTTGTGATATACTGAACTCATGTGTTATTTGGTTTTGTTTCTACATTGTTTGTATGAATCCTTACCTCCAGAAAAAGTTTAGTCATATGAACAAATTTTGGAGATTAAACTCCATGAACAAATGCCCTCTAAACATACTGTATTTGCATCATACTTGTATGGAAAATGAGAATTCTCTTATTGTCTCCATTCAAACTGCTTCAACAACAGATATCAAGTGCACTAATAGAACCCTTCCAAAGTCCCCTAAGTGTCTTTTGATATGGGGCAAAATATTAGTGGTTTTTTATGAAGATCACAACCTGGAATTGTCGTGGGATCGAAAATAAAACCTTCTGGACGGATGTTGAATCGTTATGTAAAATTGAACGTATTCAATTATTCGCACTTTTTGAAACTAGAACAAACAAAGAACCAAATGAAAAAGTATGGAAAAAAGCAGGCTTTGATCAATTCTACTGTATCCCGGCTACGGGATTCTCTGGTGGTATTTGCGTTATGTGGAAGACTTACCAACTTACAAATGAAATCCTTGAAATTGATCAAATTGATACTAGGTTTATCTCGATCAAATACACTAATCAATTCACGAACAAAAAACTCATGCTAGTCCTTACTTATGCTCCTCCGAATGATTCTGCTAAAAATGTGTTCTGGAATAATCTCACATCCTTTATTAAAAATTGCTCTCTTCTGTGCATTATTGTGGGAGATCTGAACGAAATCCAAGACCCTTCTGAGAAATTAGGTGGTTTATTACCACCCTTGACCAAATTTGCAAGGTTACGAAACTTTAAGAATGCATGTGAACTAATAGATACTCCTATTCAAGGAAACATCTATACCTGGCAAAAGAACATTACAGAGATTGATAACATATATGAAAAATTGGATAGGGTTCTCATTCATCATCAGATCCTTCAGTGGTACCTTGATATCTGCACCAAACATTTTTCTTTTACAAGCTCAGACCATTGTCCCATCTCTATTGAGTTGGACTCAGCAATCCCATTTAAAAATCAGCCATTCAAATTTGAAAATATCTGGATGACCAGAAAGAATTTCAAAAATGTTGTAAAACAAGCCTGTAGAACTAACTATCACGAATCAAGATTATATAATCTAGTATCCAAGACAAAATTCCTAAAGAAACATGTCAAGATCTGGAACAAAAGCACATTTGGTAATGTTTTCACTCAATTACAAAACATAGAAAAACAACTCTCTGAAATCCAAACTGAGATCTGTACTTTTCCTACAAGTGATCTCATTAAAAAACAAATTAGAATCATTGAAAAAAAGGAAAAACTCCTCTATTTTCAAAAAATCTACTGGAACCAAAGAGCAAAAGTTAAACACATTAAATTCAACGACACAAACACAATCTATTTTCATAAAATAGCAAGTGGAAAAAGAAACATAAAAATAATAAAAGAAAACAAAACACAAGAAGGCACTAGCATTACTGGTGAAGAAAACATTAGATCGGAAATTAGAAATGATTTCATCAAAAGATTCAGAAGCGAAAATATGAACCAAAGACTTTTTCAAGACAATCTGAAACTAATTCAATCTGAAATCTCTGACGAAGACAATCTAGAACTAATCAAGATTGTAACAAATGAAGAAATTAAAAAGGATGTCTTTAACATTGGCTCGAACAAATCTCCGGACCCAGATGGTATGACAGCATAATTCTACCAAAAATATTCGGATATTGTAGGCCCCTCTGTTATTCAAGCTGTCAAAAGCTTTTTCCTCTCTAGGAAACTGTTCAAACAGGTTAACCACACATTCATCTCCTTAATACCAAAATGTGACAATCCAAACTCCACCAATCACTATAGACCTATTAGTCTATGCTCCACAATCTACAAAATAATCTCAAAGATCTTAACAACAAGACTTAAAGGAACCATGGAAAAATTAATTCACCCCCTACAAGGTGCGTTTGTTGCAAACAGGGCAATTCAAGATAATATTCTAATTGCCCATGAGATCTTTCACTCCTTCAAATCGAAAAAAGGAATTGCAGGCTTCATTGCGCTCAAATTAGATATGGAAAAAGCGTATGACAGAATTGAATGGAACTTCATTCTCAAAACTTTGGAAAAATAAGGATTCCATGAAAAATTTATCAACTGGATTAGAGAATGTATAACCACAGTCTCCTTCTCGGTGCTGGTAAACAATGGACCGACCGAAATTTTCAAACCGACAAGAGGACTCCGACAGGGTGACCCCCTCTCCCCTTTCCTATTTATTTTGGGATCTGAAATCCTTGCTAGAAAACTACAAAAAGCCTCGGAAAGACCCCGTAATCCTTTAGGATTTCAAATCACTCGTCAAGGATCAAGAATCCTTTTCCTGGCCTTTGCTGATGATATTGTGATCTTCTCAAAAGCTAAACAAGAGCACTGTAAAGAAATAAAGGACATTATTGATGACTACTGTAAAATCTCAGGACAAAAAGTAAATTTTCACAAATCGACTTTTCAAGTCACTACAAAAGTCACCAATCAAAAGAAAATAGTCATACAAGGTATCATCACCATTACAAATATGATATCCCTTAAAAAATACCTTGGATGTCCTATCATTAATGGAAGAGTCAATTCGACTACGTTTTCTGATCTTCTACTCAGTACACAACAACAACTCGTAAAATGGAAAGCAAATTCTCTTTCCCAAGCATGCAGAACAACTTTGATCAAAACCAACCTGGCTTCTAGACCAAACTTTCTTATGCAAAGCTTTATGCTACCTTCACACACACACACAATGAACTTGACAAGCTAAACAGATCTTTCTTTTGGAACAAAGATAGCTTCTATAAGCTTTTGATAGGCTGAGCAAAAATTTGTAAACCAACACAACAAGGAGGCCTTGGCCTGAGAAAATCTAAGGACATGAATAAAGCCCTACAATTCAAATTGCTATGGAAAATCTTAGCAGAACCAAATAATTACTGGGTTAGATTTGTTACTGAAAAATACCTGAAAACAGTCCATATCTTTCACTACGAGAAAAAAAGAAACTGCTCTTGGCAATGGTCCAAAATGATTGAACTCATTGATGAATTCAAGTCTGGATTAATCTGGCAAGTTGACAATGGCAGAACAATCAAATTCTGGCTAGATAATTGGGTTTCCAGATCCCCACTGAGTGAATCCATAAACACACAAGCTACCTTGAACAAAGATGCTCTGGTAGCCGACTTTATGCTATCAAATAAAACCTGGAATAAGAACCTAATAGAACAATACTTACCCCATGACGTAGTAACAAAGATAACATCAATCCCAATTCCGTTGAATGATATTCATGATAGAATGTATTGGGAAACCAGCAAGAATGACTGATTTTCTACAAACTCTGCCATAGAACTAATTAACAGAAACAAAAGATATACTACGTATGATTCTTCTTGAATCTGGAAAATGAACATTTACCCCAAAGTTAAAAACTTTATTTGGAAAATAATGAAAAACGGATTGCCAACAAAAACAAGACTAACAAAAAAAGGAGTAGCAATCCTCCAGGAATGCATCCGATGCAATGCGCAATTGGAGGATTTAAATCATCTCCTATTCCATTATAACCATACCAAGAAAACAATAGAGAAAATGAACCATTTCACATATGGTATTATTACTTCCCTAAACATAGCAAATAAAAAATCAATGAAATCATTGATGAAATTCGACAAAAAACCGATCGCTCGCAATTTATAGAATTACTGGTTTCTTGGTGGGGAATCTGGTTCTATAGAAACCAACAAAGCTTTGGAAGCCCGAATAATGATGCCAACCACATCAAGGATGTTTCGAATTATATTAAACAACAAATCGAGAACTGGAATAAGACGAAAACCTGGAATCCTGATTGCCTAGCAGATGATAGACCTAAACCTCATAGAATAAATAACTTCAGACGACCAATAAAAAAATGGCCTCCAGATAAAGTTATTAAAATCAATACTGATGGATCAACAAAAACAAATGGTCAATCTAGCTTTGGCTACATTTTCCGGAACAACAAAGGTGAACCTATTTTTATCTTCGGGGATAAATGTGGTACCTCAACCCCCTTAAAAACTGAAACGTTAGCTGTAAGAAATGCCCTGGTAAAGGCCTATGAATTAAGCATTACCGACATACAACTTGAATGCGATAACTTGACCGTTGTGAATGTTCTAAATCAAATCTGGCACTGTCCATGGGATATTGAAATGATTATTTCTGATATCCTATGTGTTTTACAACTTTTCTCTTCAGTGCATATTTCTCATGTCTTCCGAGAAACAAACGTGATGGCCGACTTCATCGCTAAGAGCACCATTAATGGTGGGCTTATTGGGGGTTTTTTGCCAATAAGCCTCTCTAATAAGCCCCACTCATTTTTTCAACTTTAGTGGAGGACTTATTGAAGGGGCTTATGGAGTATATTAAATTATAATTATACCCTTTTATTTATATCAAATTACAATTATACCTTTATATTAAATATTTAATATATTATTGATATTAAATATTTAATATATTATTTATATTAAATATTTAATGTATTTTTTATATTAAATATTTATATATATATATTATTAAGTATTTAAATATTTAATATATTATTTATATTAAATATTTATATAAAGAATATGTTATATATTTATATAAAGAATATATTAAATATTTAATATCAAGAATATATTAAATATTTAATATAAATACAAAAATATAAATGAAGAGCGAATAATAGACTTGAAGAAAATTAAATTAATTCATACATGCCAATTTATTAAATTAGTGTATATTTATATTTTAGTTAGTATATTTTTTTAGTTTAAACTATCCATAATATCATTTTATTGTAAAGAAATTAAATGAGTGTATATTAAAACTTGTCTAAATAATCTTAGTTAGTACATTTTTATACTTTTAAATATCCATAATTTCATTTTAATGTAAAGAAATTAAATTAGTGTATATTTACACGATTACTTTTCGGCGCATAGGCATTTTGCCGTTTGGCGCATAGGCTCGCACGTTACGTGTGGAGTGGATCCACACGTTACGTGTGGAGTGGATCCACACGTTACGTGTGGAGTGGCTCCACACGTAACGTGTGGTATTTTTTTGTATAAAAAAAAAAAAAAAAAAAAAAAAAATTAACATCACGTAAAAAAAAAGTCTAAAACTTATATTTTTTTTATCAATGTTAAAATATTAGGAAATTAGTCCTAACTGGATGGAGGATGCTGGTTTGAGAACGTGAGCTGATTTTTTTTGTCTCCATGAAGGTTCAAGCTAGCGTACTTTTTTATCTGACATTTGATCATTTCAAGGCTTAATACATCATTGCTTATACGCCCTGCTTATTGTTGTGCACATCTTAAGCATTCATTTTTTGTTCATGTATGTAGTATTGGGTAAGTCTGACACTGGTCAAGCTTGGAGTATTAAAAATTTGAGGTTATAGAAAGAAAACTTTTTAGTAAAATATATATATTTTTGTTTAGAATTGACTCTTAATTTTCCAGCTAAGATACTTCATATTACAATCATTGCTCATACCACTTTTTGTCTTTTTTGGGGTCCTGTGACACCCTAAATCCCATGCCCTAGAAAACCCTACTTACCCTAGGGTTTTCTAGGGCATGGGATTTAGGGTGTCACAGGACCCCAAAAAAGACAAAATGTGATATGAACTCCCTATGTGCTACAAGCATGATAGGGTATGAAAATAATATGGTTTTGAAAACCCTAAATCTGAAACCCTACTTACCCTAGGATTTTCTAGGGCATGGGATTTAGGGTGTCACAGGACCCCAAAAAAGACAAAAAGTGGTATGAACTCCCTATGTGCTACAAGCATGATAGGGTATGAAAATAATATGGTTTTGAAAACCCTAAATCCAAAATCCTACTTACCCTAGGGTTTTCTAGGGCATGGGATTTAGGGTGTCACAGGACCCCAAAAAAGACAAAATGTGGTATGAACTCCCTATGTGCTACAAGCATGATAGGGTATGAAAATAATATGGTTTTGAAAACCCTAAATCTGAAACCCTACTTACCCTAGAATTTTCTAGGGCATGGGATTTAGGGTGTCACAGGACCTCAAAAAAGACAAAAAGTGGTATGAGCAATGATTGTAATATGAAGTATCTTAGCTGAAAAATTAAGAGTCAATTCTAAACAAATATATATATTTTACTAAGAAATTTTCTTTCTATAACCTCAAATTTTTAATACTCCAAGCTTGACCAGTGTCAGACTTACCCAATACTACATACATGAACAAAAAATGAATGCTTAAGATGTGCACAGCAATAAGCAGGGCGTATAAGCAATGATGTATTAAGCCTTGAAATGATCAAATGTCAGATAAAAAAGTACGCTAGCTTGAACCTTCATGGAGACAAAAAAAATCAGCTCACGTTCTCAAACCAGTATCCTCCATCCAGTTATGACTAATTTCCTAACATTTTAACATTGATAAAAAAAATATAAGTTTTAGACATTTTTTTTACGTGATGTTAATTATTATTTTTTATTTTTTTTTATAAAATAAAAAAAAATAAAAAAAAATACCACACGTTACGTGTGGAGCCACTCCACACGTAACGTGTGGATCCACTCCACACGTAACGTGTGGATCCACTCCACACGTAACGTGTGGATTAAAAAAAAATAAAATTAAAATGTACCCCACGTTACGTGTGGAGCCACTCCACACGTAACGTGGCGACCCTATGCGCTGAAAGGCAATTTTGTCTATGCGCCGAATAGTAAGGCCCTATATTTATATGTTAAACCACCATAAATAATATTAATATTATTTATTTTCAATTAATAATATACAAAATACAATAAAAAATATCAAAAATATTAGAAACATAATCATAATGGGTGTCTATGGATAGAGAAAAATGCAATTAGAATTATAGTAATTTTTTTTTAATGTAACATAATAAAAATATTTCGATTTTAAATTCAAAAAATCGAACGGCCAGCGAAAATCGCTGGCCATTCGATTGGGCGCCACGTGGCGTCATCTGGGCCACGTTGGCGCGCCCGGTAAGATGGCGCCACGTGGCGCTGCTTAAAGCAAGCAGCTGTTTGGCTGCTTGCTTTAAGCGACGCGTTTTGGCCCTTTTATGGCCAAAACGCATCGTTTTGGCCCTTTTATGGCCAAAACGCATCGTTTTGGCCCTTTTATGGCCAAAACGCATCGTTTTGACTCGTTTTCAGCGGGTTTTTTTTGGTTTTCACGAATCTCCGATTTTTTTTGTAAAACAACCAAACGATGCCTTAAAATAAGCTAGAGGGGATGGGGCTTAATATTTGGCCAAATTTTAAGCCTTCTCCAGGGGCTTATTCAACAGTAGTAATATTTTAATAAAAAAAATGCAATAAGCCCCTCCAAAAATCTTGCGTTGCGGATGCTCTAAGGATGTTCAACTTAGTTCCTTGGAAGATATTCAAACTAATTTAGAATTTATAATTCTCATCTGAAAGGATGCTATAGACTGAGAAACCGACTCTTCTATGGTTTCCGGTCTAATTCTTACTTAATCAAAAAAAAAAAAACCTAATAAAAATAGTCAGTATTTTTTTTAAAATTGTAAAGGTTTTTTCTAGTGTGTGCCCATTGGCACACTCTAATAACTCTTTTTTTGGCAATTATTTAGTTAGCCACTAGTTTAATCTTGTTTGCTAAGGGTTTATCAATTCTCTATTAGGGAATATTTTAAAGATAAATTTCTTATTTAAGCTTGTTAGCATGTGCCCATGTACACACTAGAAAAACCGAATTGTAAATAGTACCTATCAAATACACTCTAAGCCCGCAAATCAATGACCAAAAGTGCAAACTGCTATCCAAATTTGACCCGATACCAACTAGCTAATTACCATCTTTCTAAGATTGGATAGTAATGTAAAACTAATACTAGGTACTAAATTAATTTTAAAAAATCTAGTCTGTATCCATGAACACACTATAATAACTTTTTTATAGTAATAATTTTTTTAGTTATTAGTTTAATTTTTTTTATTAAGAATTTATCTATTCTCTTTTAAAAAATATTTTAAATATAATTTTATAATTTAACTTGTTAGCATGTGTTAATAGATATATACTAAAAAAATTGATTAATTAATTATCTCTACCAAATGATTAAATGATTGAGTTATGGGGACTTTTTGTCTAGTGTCGTTTATGAGCGTGGTCTTTTTAACTTAATTTAAGAACTCTATTTGTAAAAATTGATTGTATTATATCTCAGTCGTCTTCTTGAATTGCCGATCGACGAAGAAATTTGATACATGAAGGTCTTCCTTTTTATGGTTTCAATCGCGCAGCATTTTCGATGACAAAATGAGCAGCTACAAATTTGATACATGAAAATCTTCCCTTTTATGGTTTAACAACAAATTCTATTATCTTATCGTGCCGCTACAGATAACATAGAGTTCCGTGCTCGATCGTCCATCTTTCATCTAACAATCCATTTTTATTTTCTGGTCCCCTTCCTATTTTTGGATACTACTGTACTTGCCAAGATTCTGGAAAGTTACGTATTTTTGTGAGGAAATAAACTATGGACGTAATTCAGGTGCGAAAGTCTGTTAAAATGCAAAATACGAAAGATCTTCAGTTGTCCACCGTGGTCAGCGCTATGGAGTGTGTCATTACACCCGCTTTATTATGTTTGTTTGCACTTTGTATTTATTTTCTTGCACTTTGTTTTGTTTTTACTTGCACTTTTTTCTTATATGCTTGCACTTTATGTTTTAATTACACATTTGTTTATTCTGCTTGCACATTGTGTATATTCGAATGCACCTTATGTTTACTTGCACTTTGTGTTTATTTTCTTACACTTTATGTTTTCTGATTGCACTTTTATTTATTAGTTTGCACATTGTGTATATTCGAATGCACTTTGTGTTTATTCGCTTGCATTTTGTATTTTTTTGCTTGTATTTTTTTCTTATATGCTTGCACTTTATGTTTTCATTGAACATTTGTTTATTATGCTTGCACATTGTGTATATTCGAATGCACATTGTATTTGTTTGCACTTTGTGTTTATTTTCTTGCACTTTGTGTTGATTTGCTTGCACTTTTTTCTTATATGCTTGCACTTTATGTTTTCTGATTGCACTTTTTTCTTATATGCTTGCACTTTAGGTTCAAGAGATTAAATAACAGAAAGTGCAAGCCAATAGGAAGAAAGTGCATGAGAATACAAAGTAAAGTGCATCAGAATAATGAATATGTGCAAGTGAAATGACGAAAGTGCAAGCCAATAGGAAGAAAGTACATGGAAATGCAGAGTAAAGTGCAAGTAAGTGAACAGAAAGTGCAAGCAAATATGATATTAAAAAATATTTAAAATACAAGTAAGCGAACAGAAAGTGCATCAGAATAATGAATAAGTACAAACGAATAGAACGAAAGTGCAAGCTGTTAAACATAAGTGCAAGTGGTTAAGGAGGAAGTGCAAATGAATAAAAAAAAGTGCAAGTTCGTGTAACAATGCAAAAAAAAATTGAAAAGCTGAAGCGAACAGATGGAGCGAAAAAAAAAATTGAAAGCGCGTGTAACAATGCAAAAAACTGAAGCAAATCGGACGGTTATAATTCTTTCGTATTTTGTACGTTAATAAACTTTCGCACGTGATACTTTTCCATAAATTATAACGGTTTTTCTAATCTATGTCTTAAGGGCATAGGTTAAGAATTCTTATTAAGAAATATAAATCCTAAATAGGAAAGGGTGAACTTGTTGGGCCTCGATTTTTCGACCCATTAGATCAGCCCAATAGCTTGAACCAAAGTTGTCTTCTAGAAGATTCGGTCAAAAACAACCTCCAGAAATCTTGGTCCGGTCAGTTCAGCCTCCAGAGATCTCGGGGCGACCAGTGGTCAAAGCGACGACCTCCACGGATTTCGGAGCGACCAGTACACAGCTAAACGACTCCCGCAGATCTCGGACGATTTTAACCCACCCACGTGCAGGATAACCTCTTCTATGAATCTCGGGAGGATTTGCCAACCGATTCAAGCCTAAAACTAGTATAAATATAGAGACAACTATCTTGTAACGGGACATTGTCATTCTTACTCAATTCAAGCAGCTTTATACTATTGTTCTACTCAAAATACGAGATCATTCTTGTGCTTAGTCCGTTATTCCAACATTGAAGCGACCGACGGCTAAATTTCTGTATTTGATTAGTCTCTCATTCCAGGGAGATAAGTTTATATTACATCTGTTTAATCTCATTCTCTTGATTGATAAGTTGATTTGGATTATTTAGATATTACTGATCTTATTGTTGTCTAGTTGTCCCCTCTTTAAGCGATTCAGGTCGGTTCAATCTTTTTCGCCCAAAATAATTTGACGTCCACCGTGGGGCATCTAGCCAATCAACGATCCGATCAACGATTCAGTCCACATCCAATCATGGACAGTTCCGGGGATCCCATGATCGTCGTTGAAGAGCAAGTCACCCTGGTCGGAAATCAAGCCGAAGACGTCGTCAATCCGCTCATCTTGGACACCCGAATCCAAGAATTAGCAAAAAGCATGAGCATCCTCCAAGAGGAACTCGCTCAGCAACACCTAAGAACTGAAACCCTAAGCATCCAATCTGAAGTTGAAATTGCAAGACTAATCCGTGAAAATGAGCTTTTGAAATCACAGGTGAATTCGGCCGCATCGGTCCCAGAGGGATCAAGACGCGTAGTCAACACTAAAGGCCTCCAAGCATGTTTCAACATGAATGGGGCAATCCCGACGCCCATGGCTCTGGTCACTCAGAGCGTCGTTCAACCCATTGGTATGTTTCAAACTCCTCCAGTTAGTACTTTCATGACTAACGTTCCAGTTTCCGCGACCGAGCCCACCGAGACTCGAGTAGCCCCTCCACAGGTTGCCACACCGATGGATCTCCAAACATTCATACAGCAAGCCATCAATGAACGCATGAAGGCCTTAGATGACCGCATCGCTCGGATTCCGGGAGTCCCGCAACCGATCGAAAAGGAAGCAATTGACGGATATGAAGACTCATTGTTTGTAGAGGCGATCGCTCGTGTCAAGATCCCTAAAAACTTCCATGTCCCCAACATGCCCAACTATAATTGGACTGGGGACCCCGACGATCATATCTCTATTTACAAACAGAAACTATTGGCTATCTCTATTCCAAGAGGAAATCGTGAAGCGGTCATGTGCAAAATCTTTGGCACGACCCTCGTAGGACCCGCACTAACTTGGTTCATGCATATGTCACAGGGTTCAGTCGCTTCGTTTGCCGATCTGGTCAATTCATTCAAAATCCAGTTCGCCAGCAGTTAGAGACTGGAAAAGCAATCAAGCGACCTATACAGGATCATGCAAGGGTACGGTGAGCCCTTAAGGGATTATCTTAACAGGTACAACAAAGAGAAGGTTTGTAACACCCCCAAAACTTAACCCTTTTGGAAATGTATTACCGCCGGTGACCCCAGTATTCTTTACCGATATCACCCAAGGCTTTACCATTTAAATACAATTTATGAAATACAAATGATACATAATGATCAAAGCATTCAATTCCAAAACATAACATTGTCAAAGAAACATGAGTTACGGGATTACAACCCAATCCCGAATAGGCTAACACATAGTTTAAACCAAATACAGCGAAAGTCTTATAAAACACATTACAACCAAAGTCATTGCCCAAAAGATCTCAACCTGATTAACAAAGTAACTAAAACATTCGAAAACCACCGTCGACTCCATAGTCCTTCTATTCTTCTGAACTACTTTCTATCTGATGTGCCGAATCGAACGGATGAAACCAACCCACATGCGGAGAACAAAGTTCGTGGGTTAGTCTACTTGAATAGACTAGCAAGAGAACAAAGCAGAAGGTTCGAAGTAGTCATATTAGGTTAGACTCATCATCCCTCGAATAATAACCGAGTATGATAGTCAACCACCATACTTCTACTGGAATATGACAAAAGGTATGCACCAGAGAAGACTTTGGAAGACTGAATCTTCACAGAGATCGACTCGAAAAGAGACTCCAAGAGATTGAGTCTTTAAGAAAATATGACAAATCTGGAAAGTTTTAAGAATCAGACAACAGTGATTTAAAAGCTGACTGAGATGCTTCGGTTCACGACCAACCTCACCGCTTACAGCGAATCCAGATTGGAAGGAAAACGTACTATGATCAAAGTCGAGACGAGCTTTCCTAGCTGCACTATTACCTAGCTGCACTACTCGCCAAAGGTTTATTAATTATGTGCGCTCGGGCACTTATCTTATTTAATTCCAAAACGAACAACACGTTATAAGCTTTTAAATATATATGCCCTGTCACGCAGAACACATATCTAAGGAATGAACCTCACAGAGTCCAAACCTCATCTATATCAAAAGAATGAACCTCACAGAGTCCAAGCTTCTACTATCGCAGGGTCTTGCTCGCCCTTAACAGTTATAAAGAAACGAATGGACCTCTCAGAACAGAACGGCGAGGGCAGAAAACTCACCAAACACACGCGAAACGCTCCCCTTTGGCCTTGCTTGGGTTCTGACCTTCAAAGGCAACCAAGAGGCTTCTCAAGGGCTACTGGAACACACCAACAACACCCCCGGCGATCACCACTAAACTCCGGCGAAGCAAGCTTTTCCGGTGAGAAGAGATTTGAGAGATTTAGGCTGAGATTTGTGCCCAATCTGACCCAAAACCTCCTCAATTTATAGCCAAAGCACAAGGGGACACCATGATGGTCTACAAAGAGGCGGAGCAGGGCTAAATCGGCGCGTCAGAGGCTCACCGGTGACTTCTGGGTTTTACCCGCTAGCTAGCTCGCGGCGGGCGCCGCCATTCACCCGGTCGCCGCCTCACAAAACCACTACGGCGGGCAACTTACGGCGGTCACCGCCCTTAATGCGGCGGTCGCCGTTTTCTGGTCTTCGCGCCCAGCTAGAAGACGAGGGCATTGTTGCCTCGAGCCCTTCGCGGCGGTCGCCGCCACCGTGGCTTTGCCCTTCTCAGCTTTTGGACGATATCGACTTAACTCGGGATAAAAATAATCGTACACGAATGAGTATTAACATCCAAAGCACGTCGTCTGTATATTATTTCACTGAGAAAAATATTATAGATAGAGAGAACATTACAGAATGTCTTAAACTCTCTGAATTAAATCCGACGTACAAAACGGGTACTCGGGAAAAATCCCAAAACTCCAAAAATAGCTTACAAAAATACGGGGTATCACAAGGTCACGATCCCGCATTGCGACGTCCCAACGTCTATTGAAGCCTTCTGTCGGGGATTGGTCAGGGGCAATGAACTTTATCGCGAGCTGACCAAATACCCATGTCGAAGCTTCGAAGATGTACAAGCCAAAGCCATGGCCCATGTCAGACTAGAAGAAGACAAAGAGTCCACAAAAGACGACCAACCAAACTGGAACACGACCCATTGGGAGTCGTCTTACTTTTGAAAACTCATACTTTGTACTTCATTTAGATTCAGTCGATTATACTTATCCAACTGTTTACTAACTTAAGCATCGGAGGGCCGTTGGGCTCACACCCAACGGTCACGCTTTGATCTTTTCTATGCCTTTCAAGTGTCTTGGACATGAACTAGGGTTGGCAACGGGGCGGGGATTCCCCATTCCCCGTGGGGAATCCCCGCTACGGGGACGGGGACGGAGAATTTAAACGGGGATAAACGGGGATGGGGGCGGGGGAAAACTTAAAAAACGAGCGGGCACGGGGAGCGGGGCGGGGATAGAGGTCCCCACCCCGTTCCCCGCCCCATCCCCGACGGGGAAACCTGCGGGGATCCCCGCCGTATACAATATTTTTGTGATTTTCTTAACCTTAAATCCTATATTTTATATTATTTAGTCCCTAAACCTTGTACCCTTTAGACGTTAAACCATAAATCTCAAATTATTTATACCCTAAATCATAATAATATATAAATTTAGACAAATTTAAAAAAAATTATGTGTAGTGAAATGGGGACGGGGATCCCGGCGGGGACGGGGGAAGATTTTGATCTCCGTTCGGGGACGGGGACTGGGGCCAAAAACGGGGACGAGGAGAGTACTCCCCGCCCCGAACCCGCCTCATTGTCATCCCTAACAGGAACACGACAACAAGCCTCAAGACAAAATCAAGTTGATCAACATACACAAAACACAATCATATATAGCACTTACACATTACACGATCGATCGGTACACATGGAATAGAGGAACAAAAACATGACACATGTTTACAAGACATGTCCCCATTAAGGTACACGTCTTATACAAACACTACAACGCTCTTCCCTGGAACTACACGACATGTCACACACAATTACAGGTCTACTCGACCAACGTCACACGACTTGACCAGGAAGCGACTGACGAGTCCACCTGCAAAACAAAAGCAAATGACAAACAAGGAGCGGTCTCCTGACCCTTCGTCATCACAAGAGACGCCCTCAGCCGTCTTCACACGATCATTGGTTGTATTAAGCTGACTCTCAGCTTGAGCAATACACATGTCGGCCCCGTCGCCAGAATGCCTGTAGCAAAATCGAGAGAAGTTATAAAATTAAACTGTCCCATCACTTGACGCTTTGGCCCAGTTTAATTTTGGGGCAATTGTTGGGCCTCGATTTTTTGGCCCATTAGATCGGCCCAATAGCTTGAACCAAAGCTGCCTTCTAGAAGATCCGGTCAGAAACAACCTCCAAAAATCTTGGTCCGATCAATTTAGCCTCCAGAGATCTCGGGGCGACCAGTGGTCAGAGCGACGACCTCCGCGAATTTCGGAGCGACTAGTACACAGCTAAACGACTCCCGCAGATCTCGGACGATTTTAACCGACCCACGTGCAGGATAACCTCTTCCATGAATCTCGGGCGGATTTGCCAACCGATTCAAGCCTAAAACTAGTATAAATATAGAGAAAACTATCTTGTAACGGGACATTGTCATTCTTACTCAATTCAAGCAGCTTTATACTATTGTTCTACTCAAAATACGAGATCATTCTTGTGCTTAGTCCGTTATTCCAACATTGAAGCGACCAACGGCTAAATTTCTGTATTTGATTAATCTCTCATTCCAGGGAGATGAGTTTATATTACATCCGTTTAATCTCATTCTCTTGATTGATAAGTTGATTTGAATTATTTAGATATTACTGATCTTATTGTTGTCTAGTTGTCTCATCTTTAAGCGATTCAGGTCGGTTCGATCTGTTTCGCCCAAAACAGAACCCATTTTTTTTTAAAAAAAAAACTCTAAAAAGTTAACACATAATCAAAACTTTCTATATAAGATATCTTAACATATGCCTTAAGGGCATAGATTAGAAAAATCGAAATTGTAAAAGTATAGATTTAATATCAATTTAACTAATCTTTGTCCTTATTTTTGAAGAAAAGATTGTTGAAATTATTTATAGATTTGTTAACCTTTATTTAAACATGTTTTTGAATAATAGTTCGCGGAAAATTAATTCTTAATATATACTTTAAGGATAAATATTTGAAAAATCAGTTTAATGTTAAGTTTAGTAGGGGGAAATAAGAAAGTAAAAACAAAATACAGGTAGGACAAAATCAAAGGGCAATGTCGGCTTAGAGTGTAGGCAGGATTTAAGCTGAGCGGGGGCTAAAAATTTTAAAATCAAAATATAATTGTTCACCAAATATCATTCAATAAATTCAGTCTAGATCATTGAATTAGATTCAAAATCCCTAAAGAAATATTAGGAAAAGTTTATTACCCTGTCCAACTCGTACAAAAAAAATCTGTATAACATTGAATTTAGATAATGCAAATAAAAAGTTTCATCAATTTTCTATTGTTTTATTAATGGAATATTTTAGCACGTGGCTATAAAAATGTTGTTTACACTAACTCTATCATCTAACTTACATAAATAATCCCAGTTTCAAATCCTATATTCGAATCCTAATAAAATTTTGCTCAAAATTTATCCAAAAATTACTCAAAAAAACAAAACAAATTTCATCGTTAATTTCTAATATCTCTACGTAATTTCAACATTTTTTATAAAAATAAATAAATTCTCAAATCCATAAATCTAAATTTCGAGAATTCTAATACAAATAAGAGTAGCTATAGAGGAAATAGTGTATTTTTTATTAAAAGATTTAGCCTGACAATTTTTTTGTACACCTCCATTTCCAAAAATATGACAGATTTATTCTTTTGTTAAAATATTCACCCTTTTATATGCCAAAATCTCAAATTTTCCAATTTCTTATACAATACAACTTCATCTGTTTTACAATCTCCTAATTTCTTATATAGTACCACTTCACCTCATTTCCTATATATATAAATTCGTTTTTAATTGCTTTAAACTATTTGTATCATTTATATTAAAAAATTGTTGTCTGGAAACTAACAGTTTGTATATAGATAGCAAAAGTAAAGGTTATAGGAGGGAGGATAATAGAGATACGGTTAACAGTCAGCGGTGTTTGGTATCCATTAGAGATTAAGGGGAAGAGAAATCCTTTTTGATTTGTAGATAAGAATTAAGGTGAATCTAGGATAATTTCTAAATCTAATAAAGGTATAATTGTCTATATAGGGGTGTATAAAGAAATTAATGGAATGCGCAAATTAACACCCATTTTTAAAGATTATATATAACAAATTCTTAATTAAAAAATTATTATTTACACAATAATTTATAAATACATAATTTTTTTTAAAAACAAAAATCTCAGTGGGGACTACACCCCCACTGAGCCTAAGCTGGCTCCTCGAGTGAGTGTAGGGACGTGACGAGACCAACCAAGCACTGATGCACACAGAGAAAGGAAGATATTTCGGAGACTCCAGAATTAACAAAATCGTATTTGAGCGGTGCCTACAATTCCTTCTAGAATCTTGGGGATTGCATCTATTTATATCAATCATGTAATGATCAATAGAAAAAGATAATGGGAGAATAAGGGTTTAGGAGAGGAGTGAGAATGTTTTAAGACCGTTATATTATGAAATAGAGCGTCCAGATTAGTCAATGAAAGAATTTGGATATAATTCGACATGATCGGATTTTTCGTGAAAAAACACGTCTCGCGTGTGTCATTTTGGTTCGTATGAACACATACGTTGTTTCGCATGAATCGCATACACACACGTTTTCATTTGCACACACATGTCATTTTCGTATGCACACGTAGGTTATTTTCTTTGATTTTCATACGTATGCACATATGTTATTTCGTATGCGCTTTAAGTCATTTTCGCATGCACACATATGTTATTTTCATGTGCACATACGTACACTTATGTTGTTTCACATGCACACATAACACATAGTGCGTGCATTTCGTATGCACAAATAGGTCATTTTCATGCACACAATTGTGTTTTCATGTGCACACGTTTTGTTCATTCTATATGAACGCGCATTTTATGCATGCACAAAAAAATGAATTTCACGTGCACACTAGTATATTTGACATGCACACAAATTTGCATTTTGCATGCACGCAAATCCGTCTTTTTCGCGAATAATTTGGCACGGCCGAATTTTTGAAAAACGATATGGACACTCTGTTTGCTTCCCGTCCGACGACTCTCATACGTCTTCAATCCTCTCCTCTCATCTCATCCTCATCGGATCTCAACCCTCGATATATTTTAACCAATAATGATATGGAAAAATATATTATATACTTATGTTACGTACGTGACTTTTTTTCTTCTTCCTCCAAAACCACCTTAATCATTTCTACTCAAATTCCTGAAATGCACCATTTAGGGTTTGTTAGGTAGTGTAGTTTATAAAGATTTTTTTTGCTCATAAGTAGTTGATAAATAGGTTTATATAAAAAGATATGTTTGATAAAAAAAAGAGTAGGGTTTTATGGGTATGTGTGTATTTTATTAGAAAAATATAAGTAGTAGAAACAAATAAAATAATTTCATTATACATTTATGTATACAAATATTTTTTTGAAAAAATTATTTATAAATAATAAACTACCCTAGCCAAACAAAGCCTTATTCTCAACTGATTTTGCATGCTTCTGAAGTGCTCCCAAAAGATTTATTAAACAAAATTACTGTTCCAAAAATGTTCCAAATGCAAATATCCAAACCATTTTTCGTTGCCCCAAACCATTCTCCGGCCACCTCATGGTTTACCCTCCTTAAGCTCTTGCAATCCGAAAAGAGTGAAGCTCGTTTTCAGTTCAAGAGTACGTTCAAAAGAATGCACTTACGGACATGAACGGACGCAGGATTTTAGTTTAGTGAGGGCTAAAATTCCGCAGAGTAAAATACAAATATTTACTAAATATTTTCAAGTGAAATTATTTGTTCACCTGATATCATTGAGCTAAATACGAAAATCCTATAGCAATAATGGAAAACTCTATTACTCCTCCCAACTCGAACAAGAAAAGATGTACCACGCTTAGTTTAGATCATGCAAATAAAAAGTTCCATCGATTCTTTATATTTCTTTTAAATAAGATAGTTTAGGAGGTGGGTAAAAAAATATTGTTTACACTAAGTCTATCGTTTACCTTACACAACCAACCTCAATTTCAAACAATAAAGCCTAACATCAAATGAAATTTTGCTCAAAATTGATCCAAAAGTTACACAATTTAAACAAATGACATCATTATTGACTACTTTTTCTGTGTAATTTTAACAAATTTGTATAAATTTATAAATCCATAAACCCTAAATTTAGATTCTAACACAAATAAAGATAGATATAGAAGACATAGTGTATATTTTATTGAATGACTTGTGTATAAATTTTGTATTTTTTAGTATCTTTTAAAGGTATATATAACAAATCCCTAATTAAAAAAATATTATTAAAAAAATTATAAGCAATTTTTATTAAAAAAATTAGAAAAAAAATTAAAAAATTGATTTTTTTTTTTAAAAATCCAGTGGGGGCCCCCACTGGTCCTTAGCTAGGTCCGTCCATTCTTAGGGACGGACCTTTGTGGGGTTAAGTTGAGACTATATTAAGACAATTAAAATTTTCAAACATTTTATAAAATCTTTTCTTAAAAAAATTCTAAATAATTTATGTATTTTTCATTTCTTTTAAAAAATAAATTTTATATATGATTTGTCATGCATAATCTTCATAAATACTAGAAAAAACACAACTTCACCTAAATTTGTACACAAATCTTTCAATAAAAAATACAATATTTTGTCTATATCTATCCTTATTTGTATTTAAATTATCAAATTTTAGGGTTTATGAATTTGTAAATTTTGAAATCAATTTTTTATGCCAATTTGTTTAAATTACACCGTAAATGTAACAAGTAATGATACAATTTATGCAAATTATGTTATTTTTTGATCAATTTGAGTAAAATTCCATTTGGAATTCGAATATAATGTTTGTTGTTTGACATTGCGATTGTTTGTATAAGTCAATGGTAAAAGTGATTATACTCTTATTAACCAATGCTGCCTTTCTTATACAGTGAAGCTAAACTGACTAGGAGAGATAATGCTAACAACATCCTAATATATCTCTATCTAATAACAAGAAGTAAGTGGACATAAATACAAGGAAGACTAATTCAATGCTAATTAATTATTATCTTCAACGGTTTGTATAAGGTAGACGATAAACTAAAATAGACTGTATACTTTGAAATTAAAATTTTGTATAAGGTAGACGGTAAACTTTTACTTTTCAAGATTTTAGTCCATATTGAACTAAAACCGCTCCTGAATGCAGTCATGCATGAAGCACACAGGATTGGCAATTTGATCAAGTGTTGTAAAACAGAGGCAGTTGCCAACATTTCGTCGAGACGAACTATTGCAAGGGAGGAGACACAGGGCCGGCCCAAAGGGTAGTTTAGGTAGGCGGCCGCCCTAGGGCCCAAGGTCGGAAGGGGCCCAAATCCAACATCAAGTAGTAGTAATATAATTATTAATTTAGAGAAAAAATATAGAAAGTGAAGTTGGTCTAATGGATAAATACAATTGTCTTTTAAAAGGTCTTAGGTTCAAATCTCAATAACTCCACTTTTACATTTATGTAAGTCCATTTATCTTTTAGTTGATTTTTATTTTCTTAATTGTGATAGTTATTTTATATAACATTTGTTCTTTAATATGTGGCATATTTTTCTCGTTTCTCAATTTTATTTCATTTGATATGTGAGTCAATTCCTTTTCTATTTGAATTTGGTTTTTATTTAAATTTATTCTTTATATTCTTTGTGATGTTTATTTTTCATTTTGAACATAAATAAAAAATTTATTTGAATGTTGTTAATTAATATTTCTTTCTTATATTAATTGTTTATCATAAAATCTCATTCTTCGAAAAAGATCAAACTTGTAAGTTGGACATAAAAAGTGGTTTAATTCTATCAAAAATTTACTTTATATAATTATCATATATAATACTCCAAAAAGGGTTAAATGACTCACCGGTAGGCTAGAAAACATAACTTGCATTTTCTCCATTTAAGTGTTCTTTTTTTTTCCCTATAGGCCATTTAAGTGTTCTGAATTAACTCTTGTAATATGTGTCTCGTACTCCTATAATCCACTGTAATAGGGTTAAATGAAAATTTCAATTTGGAATTTTGGACGTATGAAGTTACTTCAAAAATTTTGGATTTCCACCAGCGAGCCAATTTTAAACTCTAAAATTTTCATTCTAATGAAGAAGTGGACTAATGAACAGAACTTTGGAGCCAATTCAAAAACTTAAACCAATTCTACTGATCTATATATACTCCATCAATGAGTAATCAAAGGAAAAAGTAGCACTTACAACAATTTTTCAACAATGAATAATCTACGAGAGCATCCATTTGATCTAAATTTATCATGTTCTAGTGAAGATATTCATTGTGTAAATAAAAAGTGGTGGAGCTTGATGGAGATGTGTAAACAAGGAGGGAGTCATACAGTATATATACATGAACTTAATTTGGTCAAAAAGAATTTGAAAAATAGGGTGAGTACTGAGTACATTGAATTCTCTTTGAAAATAGGTGTTTAAAATCACTTTACTCAAGAAAAATAGAAGCGCAGTAGCTATTTTTCATTTACGAAGTAAACATTAATACTCCAAACGATAACTAATAGGGATTATTACCCTTCCCTCCAAACGACATCTATAGAGAAACGGAGGGAGTATTTTCTTATTATTTTATATTTCTTTTTTAGTTTTTAAATTAAAAAAATTATTTAAACGTTATTTTTATATTTACGAGGATATTCATTTTTATTTCGCCCTAGGGCCTACCAAATGTTTGGACCGGCCCTGAGGAGACATAATAAGGTTGTTTCTGTAAGGGAGGGAACTCTTCTTAACTTATAAAGAACAGGTTCTGTTCTACACAAATCACAACCAACACTCAATACAAAGCAGCATAATCCACATTAAAATACACGTTTTAATCATCAGTTTTAGTAAGTATGTACTAAGATTATAGAAAACACGCGTTGAAGCTAATAATACACATGACACCCTTCATTTATGCAGCTGCTAAGAAATGTGACTAATGATGACCTCTCGTCGCTCCGAAAATGATAGCTATGGTTTCAAGGACAGCCTGCGCAAGACAAATAAATAAAAGTGAAGAGCTTCAGCTATGTTTTGATACTCAACTCAGGACTCTGCTGAACAAAACTAAATTTGCACCTAATAGTGCACTTAGATTTCATTTCTCAAACCACAAGCTTCCTTCTTTTTTATACTATTATATACAGTCTAGCTAAAAAACCATTTGAAGTTTAGCTTCTTTAAGCAAACTTAACACAATCATGAGTAGGAAAGATCAATACTAGTGTAGAGAGAGAGCTTACAGCAACTGTACAAACAATGTATCCAGGTTTCTCTCTGTAGTCCATAGTTCTTCGGGTACAAATCATAAGAACCACAGCAAGGTACCATGGTATACCACCAAGGAAGAACCCAAGGATGAACCTTCACAAAATGGACATACCATAAAACCAAACTTGTCAAAACAGAATGATATTATATGATTACAAATGATCAATAAGTGGAGATAGACTGAACAGAGGCTTCTGATATGAAAAACAAGCTCAAAAAGTCTTTTCAAGTGGAAAGTTAACTTACAAGCACCAACCAAGACCAAGACCGCAACATGGAAGGCGATGCTCTCTTACAGGCTGTCCTTCAGCAACAGCATAACCTTAAAATTACAAGAAGTTTATCCCCAAGTAAGCATTTGTGTGGCATACAAGGAATCAGAAGTTTATCAGGTAATAAAATGGATTAAGAAGATCATAGGAGATAATGCAAATGAGGAGATTTGAGGTGAGAACATTCAACATAAAGTGCAGGAGAAATATATATCTCAATCCAACATCATTAGCCTGTCAATTACCCACATCACCAACTTCAGCAGTACATTTCTAGTTCCTAAATCAACAGGACAGGAGGCCATTACAAAGGCCAAGGATCAAGCTTTCATTCTGAAGATCATCAGATTCAAAGCTATCTATAGTGGATCACAAACTCACAATTCATGAAATTACCAATCATCCACTAAACAAAGTCAATTCATTGCACAGAAAAATAGCCTGATTTTACAAGAATCAGATGTGTTAGGTTAGGTCAGCGTTGTTCACTGGCATCATATCAAATTACAAACAAGATGCTGCGTTTGAAAAGTATAATCTTTAATTGTAAAGAGGAACGAGATCTACAAATCCGATTTACTAAAAAGAATCCAACTTTATCCACCCAGGTCAAAAAGGGGGAAAGAGATGGTGCATACCGGGAACAGTTTGGTAGCCAGGAGGAGGGTCGGAGGCGCCAGGAGGCGGCATCGGCTGAGGAAATCCCATCGCCGGAGGACGAGGCGGCGGGTAAGCGGGGACGCCCTGGAAGGTGCCGTAGTGGGGCGGAGGAGCCGGTTCCGGGAGTTGTTCAGATGGTGGTGGTGGTGGTGGGTGGGATCCATGGTGGTGGCCCACCAAAAGCCCTCTGCTTTTCTCGTCATCGGAAGTCATCTCTTGCGCAACGACGTCGTTCTCAGATCTTTCCCCTTTCTTGGATGCTGGTGGTTTTTTAGGCTCAAGGAAGCTGAAGAAGAAGACAACTGGATCAGATCATAAGAGAAGGAAAAACGTGTACAAGGCAAGGGTTTGACTATACCAAAATTTTGACCGGTAGGAACTGGAAACTAATTAAATGTGAATGGCTCCACATCGGCGATGGTTGAGAATCAGAATATCCCTACTGTAAAAATGTGCGGGTGGTAAAAACACGCCGTAATAATTAATACTACCCCGTGGTTCATAAGATATTAAGATGATTCTATGTTTGATGCCAAGGAAATTGCACACACCCGTAAAATGAATTTGGCAATGGCGCCCGTCTGTATATTGAAGTTGTCGGTGGCTTGGTTCGACAGTTCTTACATCGAGCTAACAACCATTAATATTCGATAAGTTTGCGACCCGTTTGATATTATTATATCACAATATCAAGTATGAAGTAAGTATTAGTCATATTTATATCTGATTTTATATCTTTGATATTGATACTTAACAAGTTTTTAGTGACTGTGAGCACAAAAAATGTGGAGGCTCGTCATACACTTAACAATAATTTTCATCGTGCTTTTCAAGCCTCAACATACCTACGGCCTTGTTTGTTCAAGTAGTTATAAACACTTCATTTATAATATTTTTTTTTTAACATTGCATAAATCTTAACATCTCATAAAATTTATATTTCAGAAACTATTATTTTAGAAAAAATATATTACAAACAAAAGTATTTATAACCTCTTCTAACAAATAAACTCTTAAGGACAAGGCAAACGTACGAAATGTAATAATAGATAGACTTATAAGTTTAACTCAAACGTTACACACCCCTCTTTGTAAATTGTAATCACAAAGTCAAGGTCAAGTAATGAGAGCGTAAGCCTCCATCTCATTTGGAGTACGAATTAAAATTAGAATGACGCCAAAAAAAAATTAGAGACGAGAGGTAGGAAGGCCCATATCCATAAGAAGGTGGGCTTTCTTGCGTTTGGGTTTCCACATCTTGGGCTCTGGGCCTAACAAGGCTAATTTGAGAAATGCCTCACATTAATACTCATACGACCAAACCGCATATTTAATTTGTGACGAAACTGATCATACATTATACTTCTAATATCGCTATCCCATACATGGTATTTAGACACTTCTATGTGGTCTTAATTAGCTTCTTGAGTCTTCACCTACGACAATTTAATACTGTATATGAGGAATTGAGGCTGCTATCTGTCTTCTAATACCTCACCACCGATCATTAATTAATTATATGCCTTCTTCTTTATAGGATTTGCACATAACAACCATCCTAGATAATTATTATATTAAGACACCCCAAAATATCAGTACGACGGTAATATGAAACATATAATGTGCGCAAGTGGAATAAACGCAACGAAAATGGATACGGTCACCTCATCCACCTTTGCACAAATTCTTATATTTTGCCATGTGCTATTGTTATTTGTAAGATAATTATGAGGAGATAGACATGTGCTCTCAAAGTCCGTGGACTCATAAATTGAGAGTTTGTGAGGATACGAGCGCATAGACTCAGATAGGTTCAATACATAAGTCTAGGAGAAGTAATCCATCAAGCTTATATTTATAGCCAGACCCAATAAATCCAAGAAAAGGACTCATGACCGAATCCGCTCTGATATCATGTCAAAGTCCGTGGGCCCATAGACTGGGGGTTCGTGCGGACACGAGCGCATAGACGCAGATAAGCCCAGTACATAAGTCCAATGAGATTCCATCATTAAACCAGTTGATAATATGAGGAATAACTCATCAAGCTTATATACTAGACAAGTTATGTCTCAATTTTAAATGTGGGACAATTATATTCCAACATGTCACTTCGGATCCTGTCCTATAAGTCGTTTTTATATCCGGGCGGATTCGAACTGACTAACTGAGTCTATATTGTATTTTATAAGGCTCATACTATATGCACGACACATTTATACGCTAAATCTTAACGTATAGGAATTTACACTTATACGCTAAATGTTGACGTACAAGTTTGACTTGTTTTCACTTGTACGCCAAAATATGGCGTACAGGTGTCGTGAATATGGAAAGATTTGATCGTGTATGTAGTAGACTAGTTTTATAAAGCATCTTTCTTTTTCATATAAATATAGAAAAGGAAAATTAGACTTCTCGATAATGCGAGCCGCCATGCGGGCCCCATAGTCTAAAATGAAGGACCCACTATCTTCTTATGGCAAAAGAAGTCAAAGAACCCACACTAATTTCTTTTATCCGAAAAAGAGGCGATAATCTTATACTAATATTTTATCTAACTAAAAAAAACCGGTAGGTAGTAATTAATCATTGATAATTATCTAAAGTCCATGTATCATTAAAAAATAAAAATAAGACTAGACACCAACATGTAATTGGTCTGATGGATATTGGCAGTAGGCCCTTTAAACGTTTTATTTAGAGATTTCGGATTCGAGTCTTTCTAACAGCGTGTATAGAACTATTAGTATTGAGAGGGTCCGTTCCATCGAAAAGATGATCAATCAGAATCCGATCTAAAATATAAAATAAATTAAGACTAGATAACAATAACAGATTCATCTAATACATTAGCATCTAAAGGAGACCAAAAAGTTAAAATGACAATTTTGTCATTAGCCTCCTAAAAAAATATTAAGGAAATGAGTCATTTTATTTATTTATTTTAAAATTTTAATATTTATGAGTTAATAGACTGAGTTTAATGTAATTACATCTTAAAATTATTTGATAATAATAAAAAAAATCAAACAATCAAATATCTCTAATGTGGGTTGAATTTTAGATTGAATACATACTCCTAAGTATTATTAATATGAGATAATGAATTCAATTGGTCGAATATTTGCACTGTCGGCACTGATTTACTGGCATATCAATATGTTGATACTTTTTTACATATTCGATTAGCATTGCGGAAAGAAAATTGATTAATTAAGGAAATAAGCTTTTTTAAGAAAAATATATATATTTTTCTTGTTTGACGAAAAAAAATCTATTTTTATGTTTGTCGATCGTGAGATTCGTTTTTTTTCTTCTTCTTCTTTACTATCAGTTTTTGTTTGTTTGTTTGTTTCTTACGGCGTTCTTTCATTCCCCTGATTCTGCACCGTTACTCTTCCTCCCTCCTTGAACGCCGATCAAATCAGCGGTTCCCTCACTGCCGGCGGGGAAAGAAGCTGAAGAAAAGGTAACGGAGGATAGATTCCTATGAGATCGTTCAATTCATCTCTTAATTTTAGGTTTTCTTCATGAAATTTGTAATGAAGGAAATTCTACAGGCTACGGATAAGAGGGAGAAGAATTAATCCATGGCGATAACAGATATTTCGATCATCCACCACATAGCGATATTGCTGTTGCTCCTTTGGGCGCTCAATTTCTTCAATTATGATCATCCTGTCATTTACTTGCTCTGCTTGGTATATTTGTACCAGGTCTGAGCCCCTTCATCTTCTTCTTTTCACCTGGTTTTCAAATAATACAGGTCTTAATGTCGACATACCTCATTAATGTGTTCAGGTTCATCAACGATATATCATGAGATTGACAAGAAAATTGAAATATGAAGAAAGAAGAAGCGCTAATCAAAGACGAGTTCGTGTCGCTAATTTTTTTCTTTTCAATTTTGTAATGTTAATAGAGAGTTCATTATTTAATTTAGTAGTTCTGCGGATTGTTTGCATTACATTTGTTCAGGTGCTGTCAGATTCTGAAACTGTGCGGTGGTTGAATCACGCCGTGGAAAAGATTTGGCCTCTTTGTTTGGAAGAGGTCATTTCTCAGAAGATTTTCCTCCATATTATACCTTGGTTTTTGGATAAGTACAAGCCCTGGACTGTGGTACGCATGTTGGTCTTTTATCTTCTTCTTCTTAATGATGTTACAGGTGGCATGCTTCATTAATATAGCTTGTTTAAATGTTCAGAAAAGAGCTGCAGTTCAACATCTTTATTTGGGAAGAAACCCACCAGTTTTCACAGAAATGAGGGTTCTTCATGAATCTTCAGACGATGATGACTTGGTACACCATCTATATACATCCTTCTGCGCGTTTTTTTATACCATCTGTTCTCTCTAATGGGTGTATAAGAGGTTTTACAAATGTAGGTGTTGGAGCTAGGAATTAATTTTTTGACCGCAGACGATATGAGTGCAGTACTCGTGGCAAAACTTCGAAAGAGAGTGGGATTCGGGATTGTGGCCAAGATGCACATGACAAGTTTGCATGTTGAAGGGAAGGTGTGTTTTGCAATATTTTGTGTAATGTTCAGTACTTTGCAGAATATGAACACTTGGGGCAAGAAATCGTGAATGTTAGACCTAATACTAATATTTATGAATAGTAAGCAAGAATCTATATTCATTGCTGTCTGAATCAATATTGTACAGTCTCACTGCAGAAAACCTGGCTTACAAGGAATTCATCTTGGTATCATTCAGTATACATTAGTGCTAACTTTGGAGGCTTCACTTTATTTCGTTTTCAACTATAGGTCCTAGTTGGGGTGAAGTTCATAAGCAAGTGGCCATACGTTAGTCGGCTGCGCATTTGTTTTGCTGAACCACCCTACTTTCAGATGACTATTAAACCTCTCTTTAATCATGGCGTTGATGTTACAGAGCTTCCTGGGGTTGCTGGATGGCTGGTAAATTTTGTCTTTACTAATTGAAGTTATTTTTCTGCCTTCAGTTCTATCTATCAACTTTCTGATTTTCTTTCTGGGATCAGGACAACCTTCTGGCTATGGCTTTTGAACAAACACTTGTTCAGGTAGCTTCATTAGCATTCTTCCTATGTGAAATTACATAGCTACTGTATAGCACTCCGCTATTCTCTTATAAGTTCATTACCGAAACTGAAGGTCTGTATGTTTTGCAGCCGAATATGCTGGTTATTGACTTGGAGAAGTTTGTGTCACCACAACAAGGTAGTTATTGACCATCCAGCTTTTATTTTACTGTGGATTTATGCCATTATTACAGGACACAAGATTTCTGAAGTGGTAAACTGGTAATTTACTACTGTTGGTGTTTCATATCAGCATTTTTAATAAAGAAAATTCTGGAACTCAGTTGACAGTTTAGGGTTTCTTGGATCGTCTTTTTAACATCTTCCATACTCAGAAGAAATTTTACTGTGATGCAGAAAGTTGGTTCTCTGTGTTTGTCAGGGAACCTATTGCATATGCAAGAGTGGAAGTTATAGAAGCAACAGATATTATACCATCAGATCTTAATGGTTAGTATGTTGGTGTTACTTATTATCTTGCACATCTGTGGGTTGCTTCAGTTTAAGTTCAGTAACATTTCATGACAATCCTGCAGGTTTATCTGATCCCTATCTGAAAGGCCAGCTTGGTCCATACAGATTTAGGACTAAGATACAAAAGAACACACTTGAGCCAAAATGGCATGAGGAGTTCAAAATTCCCTTGTGCTGTTGGGAATCTGAGAATGTTCTGGCTATTGAAGTTCGTGACAAGGACCCTTTGGTTGATGATCGTCTTGGGTTTGTCCCTAAATTCGATTTTTCTCTTAGCAAGCTTTTAATGATAGTTAACTGAAGATAGTATTATTTGTCCTTTTTTTGCTGTAGAGTATGTTCTGTTGACCTTAGCAATCTTCGGGGTGGTCAGAGGCATGACATGTGGGTAACTCTAGAGGATGTCAAAATGGGAAAAGTGCATCTAGCTATAACTGTTATTGAAGCTAATTCAAAGGATAAGAAGTCACATGCAGAAGACAATGCAGATTCATCTCCAGGTGAAATGAGTGAGAAAGGTTCTTCCCCATCTGGAAACTCAAAACAATACAAAAAAGTCGCTGATACATATGAACCAGTTGACATTGAAGGCCAGAAGGAAACAGGGATATGGTTGCATCGTCCAGGAAGCGACGTTCCATGCGTGTGGGAGCCTAGAAAGGGGAAGAGTAGACATCGATTAGATACCGAAATCTTTAGGGAGGTTGATGGAGCTGTCCACACTCCAAAATCCTCTTCCATAGGATCTCTGGATAACGACGTTCACAGTGATGAAAACGTAGAGGGAAATCAAATGTGTGGTAAGCGGAACATGATCAAGAAAGGGCTTCAGAAGATCAATACCGCCCTTCACAGGAACCAGAAGAAAGAGGATAATATCTCAAGCAGCAGCTTGAAGGAGCCACCAACTCCATCTAATGCCAGTGTCAAAGCTGTTGACAGGGTTGGGGTAAAGCTTGTGGTAGAGGATGATCCTGCAGCTTCTTCTGTTGAGGAAGCGGGTCCCGACACTACCAGAGGACAAATGAGAGAAAAGGCAAAGAACATATTCAAGCAAGCAGGAAAATCTGCTCGCCAGTTAAAGTATGCCCTTTCTAGGAAGGGGATGGGATCCAAACCCAGACCCGTTGAATTTGAAGACGAGGGAAGAGGAAACGAAGACGATGACAGCAGTTCAACTGATGAAGATTCTTCTCCATCATCATCATCTCTTTATGAGCAAGTGGAAAGTCCTCCTATTGTTACCAATCCATTGAATTGCAGGGATCAAGTTCCAGTGGCTGCTCGTGATCCGCTTGCAGCGGTTTCTTATTGCGCACCTCCAAGTTCGGGTAATGGCGGTACGAGCCTCTATGATGATAATGCAGAAGTGTATCCATTGCAGGAAAGCCTTTTCCATGATGCAAGATAGTAAACAATATGCCTACACGGAGACGCTTTTATATTTGTAGAGTTGTAGTTGAGTGCTCCAACAAGAGCTTTTGTCATGGCAGTAGCAATGTTTACTAAATAGAAACATGTAAATACTTAGCTTGATGTGAAGGTTGTTCCACTTCAAGCCAGTTGATCATCAATATACTCAAAAGGAATTGACACTACAGATCTCTAAAGGAATTTTCTCAAGGGCCTTGCACCACATCCCCATCCGAGGCACGAAACCGTACCTCACCATTTGTTTCAACACCCAGTCTGCATCTTCCAGTAAGCCCTCTTCAGAGAGTGCCATAAACAACATCTTGAACGAATCGAAGCTCGGCTTCCAACCCCTGGAAACCATCATACCCATGATCTGTTTCGCGTCTGCAGATCTTCTAGCTTCAAGCAATCCATACAAGACTTGTTGGAGTGAACCCGAATTCGGTTTACAACCTTTGTACTTCATCTTGTCAAGAAGCTTAACTGCATCATCAACCTTCCCTTGCTTCCTTAGCCCCTTGATCAAGGTGTTGAATGTGATGGTATCAGGCCAAATCCCTTCCATTTCCATCCTCTCTAGCAGCCCAAACGCCTCTTCAACCTTACCATGTTCACACAGACCGTGCATTATGGTTGAGAAAGTCCTCTCATTTGGCTTGCAATTTAGTTGGGGAAATTCGTCGAGCACATGGAGTGCACTCTCCAAAGACCCACTTTCACAGTGACCCTTGATTATGATGTTCAGGCTACAAGCATCGATCTCAACTCCCAGCTTACTAGAACCCAAGTACACCTCACGGATAATGTCAAATTGCTTGGTACAAACGAGCAAATTCAACACGAAATTAAAGGTTTTAACACTGGGCCAGCAATCATACGCGGGCATATCAAAAAGTGTCTCCATTGCCCTATTGATTCTACCGCCCACATTCCCATAAACCTTGATCACGTTGTAGAAGAAATCGTCGGAAAGGCGACACCTCTTCTGCGACTTGATCTCTGCCAACAATTGATCAATCGCATCGAAGTTTCTAGCCTGGCCGAGCTTGGTGATCACCAGTGAATACAAGGATTCATTGGGTTTGTAGTCTTTGCGCCTTGAGACGTGATCCAAAAGCGTGAGAACTGAACTGGGCTCCGCAAATCTGAAGATATCAACGATTTCTTGCGGGGATAACCAGTCTCTGTGGTATAATTTCTTCAGCTTTTCTGCTCGCTTGGAAGACCCGGAAGATGGGAACGCTGAGAGCGAGATTGAAGATGAAGAGCAGGAAAATGCTTGATTTGAAGTGGAAAAGAGCAATCGAGAATTTGACAATAATCTCCCCCAATATCTGTTTCTCCGAGGAATCCGTATCATTTTTTCTGTATCAGCAGGTTGCTTCAACCTTCACTCTCGCCCGCTCGCCGGTAAAATTTCCCCTAATTTGATTCGGGCCACGTTATATAAAACAAATGTCCGGGCCGTCTAATACGCGTATGAAACGCAACGAAAATCATTCTTCTTTGACATAACAATTCCATTTCCTGTTGTTTCTACTCTCTGAAATCTTTGATACGTTGTGATTTGTGATCTGATCATTATTTCATGCCAATAGGAGGCGTGAAAGTCAGTGGCTTTTCCTTTCAGAGAGTGTTTTCATCTTTCTCGACTGTCTCCCGTTTCCATTCCCATGATAAAAAGGGCGCCATTGCAAGTGGGTGCAGCAAAGACTTCAATAAGCTCATTGTGTATTGCAACTCCCAGATCACCAAGTATGGGAGGCTTGGAAACATCAAAGAGGTTGAATCTGTATTTGATCGCATGTGTAGCAGAAACACGGTCACCTGGACTGCTTTACTTACTGCCTATGCGCAAAACGGCTTGCTGGGTAAGGCGCGAAAGGTGTTCGATGAAATGCCTGACCGAAGTGTGGCTTCCTGGAACGCTATGATCACCGCTTACACACGTAGCAGTTTGAAGATAGGTGAAGCTTATGGGTTGTTCAGTAGGATGCCCGAGCGAAACGCTGTGTCATACGCTGCCATGATCACGGGTTTCATTCGAGCTGGCATGTTAGTTGAGGCTGAAAAATTGTACCGTGATACGCCTAGAGTTTGGCGTGATCCTGTTTGTTCTAATGCTTTGCTATCCGGGTATCTGAAAATGGACAAATTGGATGAGGCCATTCAGATTTTTGAGGGAATGGAAGAGAGAGATGTAGTCTCCTGGAGCTCATTGGTTGATGGGTATTGTAAGAAAGGGATGATCGATGATGCTAGAAAACTGTTCGATATGATGCCTCTGAGGAATATGGTTTCTTGGACTTCAATAATTGATGGGTATATGAGGTATCGGAGTTTTAAAGACGGGTTTGAATTGTTCATTTCCATGAAAAGGGAAGCAGTTGGAGTTGGTCCTTTCACCTTGACAATACTGTCCGAAGCTTGTGCCAACCATAGTAAACATGCCGAGGGATACCAGATTCATGGGTTGGTTGCACGTATGGGATTTCATCACGACATCGTCTTGGCGAATTCTATGATCAATATGTATGGTAAATTCAGTTGTGTAAATGAAGCTCAAAAGATGTTCCAAGAGATGAACATGAAGGATGTGGTTTCTTGGAATTCTTTACTTGCTTCTTATGTAAATGCTGATAAAGTGCAAGAAGCTTATGATATTTTCTGTACCATGCCAGAACGAGACATTGTTTCTTTGACCACTATGATCGGCGGATTTTCCAACAAAGGGGATGTTGCGAAATTCGTTCATTTGTTCAATATGATGCCGGAGAAAGACGATGTTGCTTGGACTGCTGTCATCTCTGGATTTGAAAACAGTGGGAAATTGCCAGACGCCATTCGATGGTACATTTTCATGATTCGAGCTGCAGTACAACCTAATGTGATGACACTAAGTAGTGTGATCAGTGCTTCAGCTGGCATGTCTAATTTGATCCAAGGGAGCCAGATCCACACTCATGCTTTGAAGATGAACATGGACAACGACTTATCATTCCAGAATGCACTGGTCACTATGTATGCAAGATGTGGTGCTGTCTCTGATGCCTATCAAACATTCACAAACATCATCAGCCCGAATGTTGTTTCTTTCAACTCGATGATCACAGGGTTTGCTCAACATGGATTTGCATCTGAATCTTTGAGCTTGTTCAAGAAGATGCAGCAGATTGAGGGGATGGAACCTAATCAGATCACTTTTCTTGGAGTTCTTTCTGCCTGCAAACATATAGGGCTAGTGGAACAGGGAAAATGTTATTTCCAGCAGATGAGATCAATTTATGGGATTGAGCCAGGGCCAAATCACTATGCTTGCATGATTGACCTCCTTGGTAGAGCTGGATTGTTTGACCAAGCCTTGGATATGATGGAGTCCATGCCATTTGAGCCACATTCTGGGGTCTGGGCTGCTCTTCTCAGTGCAAGCAGATGTCATTTGCGCCCTGATTTGGCTAAGTTTGCAGCTGAACACCTTTCAGAGTTGGAGCCTGATAATGCAGCCCCTTATCTACTACTTTCTAATACATACTCTGCCTTGGGAGAAAACAACAGTGAACAGGTTAGAGTGAACAGGGAATTAAGAAATTCTCCTGGTTGCAGTTGGATAATGAATTAGGTCCTAGTTGTTTCTTCCTGAAAATTTGATCAATTTCGCAGAAATCAGGAACACTAGTGGAATGCACAGAACTTCTGAATTTTGAAAATCAAGCATTTGAATTCAAGAAAGAGAATGTAAAATTTTCAGCCAGATTTTTCTGGGCAAGTAGAATATGAGAAGCCATTGATTTTGCTCTCTGATGTTATGAAAAATTTCTCCAAATTGATTTTGTGGTTGTTGGTTGCCTTCAATCTATGATCATGTTGATAGGGGAGTCAGATGAGTAAGGAAGAAAGATTGATCATTTGTAGTTGCCGACTTAAACTACAAACCAAAAACTACCAGCAGCTGCGGAAGCCGGGCAATTTCCAGTAGCAGAAAGCGGTGACTAGATCAATGACTTGTTCGTTCTTGTCGATTTTTTCTTCATTCTCCCCCTTTATTCATTCATTTCTCCTCCCCCAAATCTGCGTAGTCGCAGAAGAGCGAAGAGCGGGGTGAGTGGGGAGAGTTTGGAAGAGGGATTTTATTAGGGTTTCAACATTGCAAATCCGGCCCAATTCTTGTCATGTCCATAGATGTTGGCCCAATTGCCCATTTCTTGGGAATTTTACAACTCGAGTCATACAAGAACTCAAGTCAATATTTTGAAAATAGTATGTGTTCTTAGAATTGATAAAAATTACTAACTTTGGAATAACAAAAACAAAAACTCAAGTAGTTTTATTGTATGTTTATCTTTTTCTTTATCTTTTTTCTATCTGCAGTATACATTTATGTTTATTTTTTTCTATTAATATGACGAGAACCCACTTTAAGGTAAGGATGGGCATCCGGTCCGGACCAAACCGTAAATATTTTAATGTATGGATCGTGAATCGGACCGAAAAGATCAAATTTCATAATAATTACGGTCCAGACCGGACCGGACCATAAGGCCAAAAATATATAATTTTTTACGGTCCGGTCTATTTTTTTCCATCTCCTTACTTTGAGGTGATAAATCTCGTGTCCGTGACACATCCGTCAAAAAACACATACAAGATAAATTGACTTGTGCTAGTCAACTCGATCCAATAAAATGAGAATTAATGAGACTTGATTTTTCGCACCAAAAAAAATTAGACTTGATTTTTCCCAATATTTCTTCCACTAAGCCTTATTTATTGAGTATGTTCTTAATTCTATTGAATATATTATAAAGAGTATCTTTTGAAAGGATGTGTGCTACATACAAGCAATCCACATTTATGAATGAGAGCCACATGTGTACTACATATAAAAATGTACAATTGCACACAAGCATATTCCCCCATATAAAAAGATATTTCAGAACACGTGTACCTCTCTTTTATCCTTTCTTGATACATTACTACATGTTCAATCTTATTCCACAAATCACCCTTGAAAATTTGTGGCCAACAACAATTAGTAGCACTTTCCCCTTCCCTCTCTAACAAAAACAGACAAAAAAAGTAGTGTGCAACAGGACACAGAGCAATCTACAACTCCATGTAAATGAGGCCATAGAATTTCATATCACTTTTATAAATCAAACACTCCCAAATTGCTTCTTCACCAAACCACCAAAAGCAGAAGCCAGAAAATCACAAATGGCATCTCCTACCTTATCTCTTCTCCTCCTCTTCACCCTCCTCTGCGCAGCAATCGCTGAACTCCCACCAAGCTGCAAAAGCATCGAATGCCCAAATTACACCCTCATCCAACAATCCACCGCCTTCGAGATCCGCCGCTACAACTCCACCGTATGGATGTCAACTTCCCCAATCCAAGACATCTCCTTCACCTCCGCCACCAGAACCGGTTTCCTCCAGTAATCAAAATTCATAACCAAAACCTGCTCCAAATTAAAAATCCAACCTTTAATTCAATCTAACAGTAACCTAATTTCACACATTTTGTTTCAGGCTGTTCAATTACATAAGCGGGAAGAACGACGCGAAGGAGAAGATAGAGATGACGGCGCCGGTGCTCAACGCAATCGTCCCAAGCGACGGGCCTTTCTGCGAATCCTCGTTCGCGGTCAGCTTTTTCGTGCCGGAGGTGAATCAGCGGGACCCACCAGCGGCGGAGGGGCTCCACGCGCAGAGGTGGGCCCCGACCTACGTGGCGGTGAGGCAGTTTGGAGGGTTCGCCGATGACTATAACATTGGGAAAGAAGCTGCGAGCTTGAAGGCGAGCTTGGCTGGAACGCCATGGTACACAGCGGTTGAGAAAAGCAGGAAATCGTCGAAATCGGATTATGTTGTGGCTCAGTATAATGCGCCCTTTGAGTTTGAGAATCGGGTGAATGAGATTTGGCTCGCCTTTGATGACTCTGCTTTTGATTTGTGAAGGGTTTGTGTAACCAAATAAATGTTAAATGTTGTCTTTGTTGTTCATGGCCATGGATTTTTTCAAGTTTTTTGGTTATGGGTAAAGTTCAAAGTGAGAAATTTTATGATGGTATGTTGAATTTTTACGAAGATTGAGCAAAAGTTGTTGGAGAAATGGAATTTTAAACTTCTCAAATGGGAAGGTGTAACTAGTAAAGGATTGCTCGTACGTAGATTTGGATCATATTCACAGGAAGTATGAATAATGAGTTTGTTTATTTGATACAATGTATTATTAAGGTATGTTATGCAAATAAAGTACTTATGTTGTACGTATAAGATCATGTGTACTCCCAAATTTGGCATGTAGAGATTTGCAAAGAGAAATGTATCCCTTAAAACGTCATTAGTAGTTACAATGTGATTGGGTGTATATGATAATGGGTGCGGATCCGGTGAGAATGAACATTACGATGAAAAATGAGAATAGCTCATAATTTTTGAAATTTTCAAATCCAAAAGCTATGATTAGACTATCATTTAAGTAGTCATGGCACATGACCACTTAAGTGGATAATTAACCGATCAAATTGTTTTTTTTTTCAGACCATTTTTTTTCTTTTTCCGAGATCACTTTTTTTTACTTAAGATGGCATATGCATACATTTTGGCTTGTGTGTGCATCTATATTGTTCTATATGTGCATCAAAATTTTATAAGGCGTTGTCCGGCCTAAGTTTTTTTTTTGGCCCATTTTTTTCGGGTCCACTTTTTGCTTGCGCTGACATGTGCACCATTTGTTACTTGTGTGTGCATCAATATTGACTTGTATGTGCATTAAAATTTTATAAGGTGTTGTCCGACCATATTTTTCCATTGAATTTTTCGCAGTCCAACTTTTTTCCAAGACTAATTTTTTGCCTGAGATGGTATGTGCATATATTTTGGCTTGTATGTGCATCAATATCGACATGTATGTGCATCTAAAGATTGTAAAAAATATGCATTATTTTCTAGAGAAAATGTGCATGAGTTGTACATTGTATGTGTATAAGTTTTGACATGTGCACATTCAAGCAAAAAGACGCGTGTTTCAAATGGTATGCACATACAAGTCAAAAAGTCATGCACATATCAAGCCAAGAAAACGATGCATACAAGTAAAATTTATATGTACAGACAATTCAAAATTCATGCACTTACAAGACAAAACCTATACACATTCTGTAAAGTGTTTAAGATTTTACATGTGTGTGCATAAGTTTTCACTTACAAAAAGTCACACATATAGTCAAACCCTATGCACGTCTAGTTCAATTTACATGCACATGCAAGTAAAAAGACACGCACTTCAATGAATATGCACATACAAGCCAAAACTCATGTATATTTTAACCCAAGAAAACAACGCACACAAATAGAATTTAGATGCATATACATGTCAAATATTATGCATACACATGCCAAAACATATGCACATTCTCTGAAATGCATGCATAAATTTTTGCATGTATGTGCATGAGTTTTCACATACACAAAGTCACACATATAATCAAAATCCTATAATCAAAATCCTATGCAAAATTTATGTAATTTAGGTGCACATACAAGCCAAAACTCATGCACAATATTTCAACCCAAGAAAATAATACACACAAGTAGAAAATATATGTCAAAATCTATACACAAACAAGCTAAAACATATGTACATGCTGAAAAGTACATGAGTTTTCACATACACAAAGTCACACATATAATAAAAAATCCTATACAGATTTTATGCAATATCATTGCACATACAAGCAAAAATCAATGCACATACAGTCGCAAGCCAAAAAGTTGTGCCTGGAAAAAAAAAAAAAAACTTTGACCGGTCAACGCCGGAGCTCCGGCGTTGACCGCCGGTGACTGGTTTGACCAGTCACGTTGACCGATCGAACTCTAAAAAATGAGGTCATGTGCCATGCACATGACCTTTTAATGAAAGTTAAATCCTAACCTTTGGTTTATTTATAATCCAAAGACTATGATTTATTCTTACTTCTCACCCTAATATATATTCTCACATGACACTTACCCTATGATAATAAGTTCTCTCTAGTGTGTGGCTTACTCTAAAAACTCCCTTTTTAATAATAATTTTTGTAGTCATTAGTTTATTTTTTTTTGGCTAAGGGTTTATCCATACTCTTTCAGAAAATATTTTAAAGATAATTTCATATTTTAACTTGTTAGCATATGCCCATTGACATATACTAGATAAACCGGTGATAATAATAATATATCATTATCTGGCATGTAGAGATTGGAAATTTCATGCTCAATTATACAAGAATTTCACGAGTTCAGATTTCTGTCTCTCCATGTAAATTACAAACCGGTTTTTCTAATGTGTCCATGGACACATGCTAACAAGTTAAAATATGAAATTATCTTCAAAATATTCCCTATAAGAGAATGTATAAACCCGTAACAAAAAAAGTTAAACTAATAACTAAAAAAATTATTAGTAAAAATGGAGTTATTATAGTGTGCCTATAGACACACACTAAAAAAATATAACCTAATACCTCCTATGGACATTAAGGGCTCGTTTGGTTTGAACTTATGAAAACGGTAACGGAAAGGAAATGAATCTAGTCAACTTTCACAACATGATGCATTGATCACAAATTTTATCTTGGCTTGGGGGCTCCAAAATTTGTATGCCAAGATAAAAGAGAAAAGAAATGATTTCATCATTTTATAACCCACCCTTGTATTAGGGATACAAATACCGTCATCATAGTACCAAGTGAAGGGGAAAGGAAACGATTTCATCATTTTGATCAATGAATAATGACATTAAATTGGACTAGATTCTTTTCATTTCCGTTACTGTTTTCGCAATCTAAAACAAACGGGGCCTAAAATGAAATCCTTAGAAGTGTTGGATGTCGTAAGAGCTTGGCCTATTTGACTTGCCAGTATGGGCACAAGACCATGGGCCATGAGCCCATTACCATAATAATTTGTCAACGGTTTGACTGAGTGCATGTCTAAATGAAGAGTGTAAACATAATTGGGCTGAAATTTGGAAGCTGAAGGGCCCAAAAGCAATTCTTATACCAATGAGAAAATTTCACAGTCAATAAGTTTGGACTCCTAATTAAATAAATTAGTTTCTTGACTCCCTAAGTTTTTAAAAATCCTTAAATCCTAAACCCTAAATCCTATATCCTAAATCTTAAAAAAAAAAACACTTTCATCCCTTTTGGGCCATATGTATAATAATAGGAGATTATACTTACAATTTTGAAAAAAATGAACTTAAACATGGCACAAAGTTGTTGCTCGTAAGAGCAAGAGCTCCGCATTAAATTGTTTGGATCCATATTTGTATTTCCTTTCATTTCACTTTCAAGCTCCAAATCTATTTTGTTATATGGTCATAATCCATATGGACTCTCTTAATAACGCAAAGACAAATTACAGTAGTATACATGTGCAAGATTTATGAGCCTAATGAGGGGTCCAAGAGATTAGTGTATATGATACTATTCTTACATAGAATCATAATTTAGTGAGAATCAGAATTATAAAGAAGATTTACAAAAACAATTCAATTACTAACGGTGTTTTAGGAGAAACAATTGCCATTTCTAATTCGACCATTCATATGGTGAAATTGAGACTAAACCCGAGAAAGTGCAACCGTAATCAACTTAAACATTAACCAGTCAAATTTATAATCAAGCACTCTAAATTGATGAAACATCTTACTTGGTCAATACAATTTTACTCATCGGGCTACTAGACTTGGTCTTCAAACACTTAATTAGCTAATCCTGCAGCTCAATCTGTATATATATTAAAAATAATCCTTACAGTAATATACACATGTATGTTCCAGTCCTTGTGAAAAATCATAGGAGTACGTACAAACTGAGAGTTGAAATTTCATATGTTCACATTTGACGTACGGATTATTCAAAAAAGAAAATAGAGAGACAGATTTGAAAGATTGATGATCCGTAGGGCCAAAATTAATTTACAAAATGTGATTTTGAAAAAGGGAAAAAGAGCGTGCAATAAATGTGATTGACATCGCTAGCTACGTGTGTTTAATTATAAAGCTGAAAATGGGCCGTGCATTGTTTTATAGCACATTGATTGTAGAGATGTTTGTATTATGTATTATGTGACACTTTAATATCAAATATAAAAAATAATATTATAATATTAGTTTTTGATATTATAATATCAGATAATATATAATCTAAATAAATTTTGTATAAGTCGGCAACCCAGATTGTGTGCCTCCCAAATTAAAGAACCGAAAAAGAAACATTGTATTAAAAGATTTGTGTAAATGAGATCCAAATGCATTATCCCCGTGTTTTGAATTTTCACCTATGGTTGCAGGATGCCATATTCGACCCATGAGTTATCCGATATATAATTATTTCACTAGCGGATGGGATAGCATCAAACATCATAATAAGATAATTATTTATATATGAATCTTAACTTTTTACATGGATATAATTGATCATATATCAAATCAATAATAGTATGAATTTTGAGATAATTGTACGTTCCCACTTCCCATTTAAAAGAAGAAGTAAAAAAGTAATAAAAAAACGTTACTTTTTCTAGATGAATGTGATTATCAAGTAATTGCTTAGTTAGTGCAAAGGCGTCACAATGAATGTGCATAATCATGGTTTCATCAAGTAAGAAAGTAATGTGCATAATCAAGTAATTGATGAACGATTCTTATCGATCGATCTCTATCTTCTATTCTAATTAATTAAAAAAAAAAGGATAAATATTAAAAAAGTCAGATTGAGATTGAAGAGAGGTAGGGGCCATAGCCAAAATGCCACGTGGCGGGCTTGAAGACACTATACAGGGGTCCCTATTTGGCGCCCAAATCAGCTTTCACTTGGATGTCTCTTTCCATGTATCAATTGGATGTTGTTAGTCAATATTCCACCTAGGAATTGAAATGCATGCATGCATGTTAGATACCATGCACCTTACACAACTTCTAATGGTCGTCGTTCAATATAATTACTACCTTGCCCATATATATATGTTTGTGGTCCTTGACTACCTACAACTCAATTAGAAATAATTTAGCTAGTTCGTAGAAATGCTCATTTTGGTCTAGTGATAAGGTGACGTACGTTAACTAGATTCTGTAGATGTTGTCGACAAAATTCAAGTCTGATTTTTTCTAGTGTTATGTATGGAGAAATTGATATTAGAACGATTTTATTGTAACCAGACTATGAAATACCTTGTCCGGACAGAGAACGATATTGGGCGACGGCCCGGTCCGGTTCTGTATTATATAATATGTAATTATATTTTATTGTATATAATTATATTATATAGAATATAGTATATGTAATTATATATATTATATACTATATTAAGGGTTAAAAATTTGAAATATTATATAATAAGGGCTGAAAATTTAATAACTATACATATTTAAAATACCATATAATATATATATAAATAGATTTATATTTTTAAATTTTAACCGGGTACCGGATCGGGCCTAGAGAAGTGTTCGTGCTCAGCCCGTTTATGTGTCGGGCCGGGCCTAGCCCGATGGGCCACTATTACTGTCCAAGCCCGGTTTTTATATCGGGCGGACGGTCCGGACCGGACGGACTGACTCGGACTTGTACAGGTCTAATATATAACATATGGTATAATACAAGGCGTAGTAACATTACGTTCTAGACACTCAATGCATTAGCTTTATTTGTGACTTTAGAATGTCCTAAAAATTGACTGCATCTGGAGTTGGACCCAAAAAAAAGTTTGACTGCAAATAATTGGTGAAAATCGGCACAAATTATATTTAGGTAGACATGCATGCATGAAAGTATATATGCAAGGGAGATTGAATTATCCCTTTCAATAGTATGGCCCACATAGGTAGATAGCTAGGGTTTATTTTGGTAGAAAGATAGGGTTTATTATATAGTATAGTATATATATCAATATATGTGTATATGTATTTATATAAATGGGTTGTTAGTTGACCTGAAAAGAAGCAATGAGAAAGAGAAATTAATGTGGGGAGAAGGTAAGGGGAATGGTATGGAGAAATGAAGATTTGCTCGCGTCAGCTCTATTATTGAAATATAAACGTCACATATTTAAAGTTGGAACATATATTGTCTAGTATATAAGTTTGATGGACTACTATTCCTATTGTCAATTAATTTTGGGATGAAATCCCACTGACTTATGTACTGGACTTATTTATACATATGCGCTTGTGTCCGCATGACTCTCAGTCTATGGACCTACGGACTTTCACATCTCTATATATATGACATATATATATATATATAAATATCTTAATTAATTAATTGGGAGCCCATTCCAGGCCACCATATATATCTTGGGCCTTGGCTGGTTATTAGCTGGTTTTGCCTTTAAATTATTGGCTACACCAGAAGAGTACGTAGGTAGGACTTCTGGTATATAACTATATATGCTGCAATTCTCGTGACGTCGACTCTATCTTCTCCCAGCACGCTCTCTGTATATATATGTACCATATCACGTTGTGTCATTTATAAACCGAAAAGCAATAAAGGAATATGTATATGTGTCAACGTATCATATGTATGTGTAATCCAACGATCAATTACACTTACGTACATTATATGTATGTAGGAGTATAATATAAATTATTCATTTGAAGTTACGTGTCAGTTTGACCCCTCCCGAAATAAATTGTATTACTAATGTATTCTTTGGCATGGCAGTTTGGTACGTGATATTTACTTATAAATTAAGCTTGATATATCGGATAAGCCTAGCTAGTAGGAAGAAAAAGTACTATTGATTTTTTAAATTTGCTAAATTTTCAAGTCTCAGACTTAAAAAAGAATAGTTTTATATATTATTGTTAAAATCCCGAATATTCTATTATTTTAGTAATCTTACGATCTGAAAGTGGTATAACCGGCCATTTAGATTTTAGGTAAAATCTTATTTAAAGTAGGGTCTTAATATTTCGGAATAAAATCAATAGGATCTTATGTAAGATATCGATCCTGCATACGATTCTATGAACGGTTCTTACAATCCTACAAAATATATATTATATGACTTTATTTCATTTTGAGATGAAAATGTATACTCAAATATAAAAAATATGTATTTTTTATTTTATCTATTATAATATGATTATATCAGTAAATCACCACTAAATTATTGTAGAAAATATAACGTTTTCATATCATAAGATCACTAATATGTTATATTTTCACTTCAAATATAAGACGTGTAACCACTTATTAGGTTAATTTCTATTATACTTAGTTGTGTTCTAGCATCTTACAATTTTACGATTCGGTTTTATAATTCAATTTAGAAAGCAACTTACGATACGTTTATGGAACAACGTTGGTCTTATACATTAAAGTAGACGATGAAGACTCTTTGTCATCTTATCTCATATACATACAATACATAATAATTAGATGACAAGTAGGGTGAGGCAAGCCTAGCTAAATGCTCGCAAAATTGTATTGAATTGATACAGTACGTACATATGTTGATATGGTTAAGTTGGAGAAATAATTATTAAAAACATGTGATGAAGGGGAAATAGGTAGACGCTTATCGATCATTTATCACTCGTTTGGTACGCGGAGGTGTATATAGATAACGTACGTACGTCGACTATAGGAGTAGCTCGACGTAGCAATAAATATGTAGGGCATCCGAAGATGTTGGATACCCGCCCAAGCTCTAATGATAGGAAATTAATGGAGTGATGCGATATATATATGGAGCCCATGACTTGGATGTGCATTTTATTGTAGAGGGTAGCTTCCGTATTCACTCGATCCAAAGTTATGCACCAGGCCTGTTAGTTGGAGTCGATTGTGAATCTTATATCGAAATTATGAAAAAATACTAAGTCTAGCTACTGTATAAGTAGATGAGATATTTTTTATATTGTCAATTAGTTTTTGGATGAATTTTATTACGCTTATGTATTGGACTTGGTGATTATAGCCCAACAAGTAGTATTAGAGTCGACGGTTCCACTTATGAGAATTCATAAGTGAATGGGATCAATTGTAAATCTTACATCAAAATTATGAACAATACAAGCCTAGTATATATGAGTAGATGGAATATTTTTTCTATCGTCAATTTATTTTAAGATGGAATTTCATTAAACTTATATAACATCATCAACATTTTTTTTAAATGCGGATTTTCTCATATACTTTCATACCTACTATATATACTAGCTAGTACAAATCGTCCGTTCTTTCACTTTTAATCTCCTACTTCATTATATAAAAAAAATCGAATAAGATAGATAATCGACATTGTTGTCGGTACTTTTCAGTTGCCGATCTATCGGCCTCTCGAGTTTTCCGACGTTGTTGTCGGTACTCGGATTTTTACCTTATCAAAAAAAAATTCTCCTACTTCATTATTAGATTCTCATCTTCGCTCCTTGTAAGAAAAATATGATGACAATCTAATTGTTATTTTCTCACATCGGTGTTGAGGATGTTCTTTCTAAGTGAAACTCAATATGATTTTATTGTAGAACTCGAATAAGATAGATAATCGACATTCAATTGGATAAATGTACCAAAAGAGCTCGAAAGACAAGTCAACGTCTAAGGATGAACACACTAAAGGAATTGACTTGGTTGTTCTTGATAAACTCACAAGAACAGATAAGCAATCAATTATTCCTCGATAAATGCATCAAAAGTGATTGAAAGAAAATCGAAATCAGTTGAGATAAACCCACCCAAAAGAAAACGACTTATGATTCTTAAATCCACAAGAACTTGGTTGAATATGCCCACCAACCAAAGAAAATGAATCAGTCTTAATCTGTTTGAAACACTCAAACATTTTTACAAAAATACATATGTCAAACTCATCTTACTTAGGAAATACACAAACTTAAATATGAAGACGTAGAACTCTTCAAATGATCAAGCAATGATGATAGAAGGAGAAGAGCCAAGCTCTTTTGATGACAACCACTTGATACATGTTGAGAAGACTCTTGGTGTGGACGACTTTAGCCTTAAATGTGGAACTTTCATTGGGATGCATTCATGTATTCACTTGTACCTCTTTCTCTTTATATGAAACGTGACTTTCAATGTTGGGAAGACAAAGCACTCATGTCTTGAAGACGCGGTAATGAGAAGCCTGTCAAATTTGTTTGTTGTTGCGAAGATCATTAAATTCGTGCATCTTCAAGGATGATTTGGCAATCAATCAATCAATATATATTTAAAAGTTGGCTTCCTAGCCACTTAAATGCTCTCCTTCAAGCACTCATTACTGAAACACATATATATATGGGTCAGTCGGATTATCATTTTGGGCCCAGCAAGATTATCACAGTTATATCATAGGCCCATATGCTACACATACATTTGCTTAAACTACTACCCCTTCTTCTCCCACGCGGGTTGCAACGCCCGACCTTTCTTCTACATTGTCTTTACTTCCAATATATTTTCAACTTCATGCGGTTACAGTTGCAAATTACAAGGCTCATCACGATGCCCTAAACCTCCATTGCTCTTCACTCTCTTTTTACTCCCCTTCGTATCGTCATCAATCCCTTCTAAACCCTGGTTTTCCGAATCTCGATCAATACCAAACCCACCGCTTCAATCGCCATCGGTATTGAACTCCAGAGCTCTTTTCGCTCTAGAACGCTCTCCATCCCAAGGAAAAAGTTCATCAAACTCCTCAGGCTCCTTCTCTCTCTCAAACCCCGTAGATTTGTGCTCAAATCCGAGTAGCTCGGCAGATTCCAACGATTTTGAGGGGCTTTCAGGGGATTTAGACTCATCGTCCTAGAGAAGTGAATCGAGTACAGGACTTTTCGATGGCTCAGACGCCCTCTTCAAGCGCTTTAGCTTGCGATTTTTATCCGAGGGCGAATGTTCATCGGCGATCACCAATTGATCGTAATTCTCTTCCTCCATCTCATGGGACATAGGTTTTCGATCGCAAATGAAGATGGAGATGGATCTGTGCGGGGTGTAGATATTGAAGATAATGGAAGTGGAGTATAAGAGGCTAGGGTTAGTGTTAATTTGTGCGGCAACTTTTGTTTGGAAATGTGGTCAGTATCTTCTCCTCCTAATTTCTTCTCAAATTGAATTTTGAATTGATTGCTTTTAAGTTAACTCTTTTCTGATTTGATTCTTTTGGTTGTTGTACTTGAGATTCGATGCAATTTGACCTATGTTCTAGATTCATTCTTAAAAATACTTCATTGTTGCTGACTTTTGGTATGCTTCATTGTTCTAGAATCAGATAATGGAAGTGGTCAGTATCTTCTCCTCCTAATTTCTTTTAACATATATTGTTATTGTCAATCCCTACAGTTACTATATTGAATACTTAATGAACTGATACATATTTCCCCTGAATGCAGAACAAATATATGTTGATACCCAACCACTTTACATGCCAGCAGAGCGTTTTGCTGTTCTTTTCAGGGAGAGGCCAAAGTGGGAAGAGAAGGATCTACAACCTTATATCAAGTTATACATTTATCCCTCCATAATTGATTCAATCTTACTTATAGTTAACCAAATTTACTACTTTTTCTTTCTGTAAATGAGCTTTTATAGAGACCTGAAAGTGCTAGGCGTTTCTTCGGAGGGCTTGCCTCTGAAGTTCACTAGGAGGTCACAGCCGACGACTGATTCTGAACTGATTCTCAGTGCAAGATAGTACACGAAAGCATGATTCTCGAGAAACGCTGTGATATTCTTAAGGATTGATAGGGCCAACCAATGACTGGTATTTGATCAGATTCCTTGCCCTTCTTATTGATGTTGGTAGCCTTTGCTTTTGTAGACTGTTATTTTGAGGGCCTTCAGAAATGGTAGTGTACTTTGTATGTGATAGCTGTTAGCCATTTAGCACCTGGGGATCTTCTTTCACAATGTAAATTTGTTTAGCTGGCCACTTCAAAAGCAGTGTAGACTGAAAGTTGGGAACAATCCAGTAGAATTAGTATGCCTTTATAAACAAGTGACCAACTCATCTTGCTATGTCACACACTCATATCCTTCCCCATCTCTGTTTAAATTCTTATGCATTTTCATGGGCATGAGAAGGGATAATCCCTGTGAGTTTGTGTTTTCCACCTTCCAAATGCAATTAGATGCTAAAAAGGCTGATTTGCATTAAGACATGTACAACATTGCAGTTGGAGGTAAAATAATTTTGAGTTTATTTATGTTTTTTATAATTTGTGCTAATGATCAATTGATCATATTCAAGATTTGGGTTCTTACTTATTGGCTGATCTGCAGGTGGATTTGGCTCTTACATGTTGGGTCTAAACAAGAAGACATATGAGCTAGCACAAGTTGATACTAAGGGCAATGGTCCCAATAGCTACAAGGATCTCAAACTTAGTTAGTTCCCTTTATCACAGAAATCGGGTTTGCTTGAATTTTACAGTTTTTCTTTGATTTTAGCATGAGCTATGTTGGAGCTGGAATGATTTGTTCTCATCTTGTTAATTGGTCATTGCTTCTCGGTGCAATTCTTTCCTGGAGTGTCATGTGGCCGCTTATTCACGGACTAAAAGGACAATGGTACCCTGCAACGATCCCCAAGAGCAGTATGAAGAGTCTCAATGGCTATAAGGTCAATCTTGGTTTATTCTTTGGATCAAAAGAAATTATGACAATGTAGTAAGTATATATTGTTTGTTGACTCAGGATGTTGTGATCTTTGTAGGTTTTCATTTCTATTGCTCTCATACTCAGAGACGGGCTCTATAATTTTCTCAAGGTGCTCTTTTTCACCATGAGAAGCATCCATGCCAGATTTAAGGAAAAGAACACAAGAACTTGTAATTAGTCCTCTTCCTTTTGCTTCTGATTGTGTAAATGAAGCTGTAATAGGATTGAATTTATTTTAACAAATCTTTAATTGGAAACTGGCCCACTATCATAATTAGCCCCTTTGGTTGAAGAACCAAGTTTTGTTTAATGCTTCTAAAAACAAGGTTTGACTATGAGTAGTGCCCATGATGCTGATTGTTCATCTTCTGATTTTTCCATATGAAATGTGTGTTTGCAGTAAATGTATAACTTAGGTTTTGTTTGGCATGATGTTTATACGTAAAATGCTGTCTGTCTGAACCAAGTTTTGTTTCGCATGATTGTTGATCTTCTGTATAACTTAGGTGTTTTGTTGCTGTATCTTCACCTGGACATAATTTATGCCATTCCTTTTGGGCAGAATGCATTCCCTGTGTTTCGTGTCAGTTTGATACTTGATCTTATTTTGTGTGTCATTTTATTGACTTTCTGGGTTTGTTAAGAAAGTGTGGTAGGCCATCTCACTTAACTTATTTCTTCATTTGAGAACAAGTACATTCTCATTTGGTGAGGTATTGTGTTTGTTCTCTTCAGGGTCATGATTAAGCTATCCTGTTTTTTAATTTGTGCCTATATGAGGTGTATGTTATACTTGACCACCCAATCAGGTATCTCTAGGAATTTTAGGACTTCAAGACAGGAGGATGCTCATGAGTATATGGTACATTTACTTGAATCTATGCACAAATGTTGTCTGCCTTATGGAGTTCCTTATGAATCTCCTAATGCTTATGAGAACAGTTTGGTTCACAAAATCTTTGGTGGTAGCCTTACGAGTCAGGTAACGTACTTTCTTGCATTTGCATGGTTATTCTTTTGAGAACTTCCAGTTGTTTATTCTCTTAAAAATGTATGAACCGTAATTTAGAAGTTGTTCCCTGAAAAGGAGTCTCTGATTTGGAGAACTTGACACCTAAGTCTGATCTATATTCCTATATTTTGCAGGTTATGTGCATGCAGTGCTCCTATTGTTCAAACAAGTTTGATCCTTTCTTGGATTTGAGTCTTGAAATAAACAAGGTTGATTCTCTGCTAAGGCTCTGGGACATTTTACTGTTGTAGAGCATTTGGATGGTGGTGAAAAATAGTATATGTGCCCGTAGTGTAAACAGAAAGTTAGAGCGGTGAAACAACTTACAATAGACAAAGCACCCTATGTTCTTACTATCCGTCTTAAGCGGTTTGGCTCACATATTTCGGGCCAGAAGATTTACAAGAAAGTTCATTTCGGTCCAATTTTGGATTTAAAATCTATGTATCTGGGTCCTATGTATGTATTCTCTCTTTCTCTAGTGTTGTTCATATCTTTCTGACTTGTAATGCAAACTTTCGGTATAATAGTATAACTGTTTGCTAATTTGCAGGATGGTGAATTGAAATATACCTTATACGGGCTCCTGGTTCATGCTGGTTGGAGTACACATTCTGGTCACTATTACTGTTTTGTTCGCACATCAAGTGGAATTTGGTATTCCTTTGATGACAACCGGGTATCTTCTCCATCAGTCTTCTGTTCTTATTTTGCTGTTTATTCCTCTAAAATATAGGTTAAGAAGTGAAGTAGGGAACACATGTGGATCATGGCAGGAGGTAGTGCCTTCCCAAATTGATGGGGAGTAGAAGTTGAGGGTGTATAGGAGGAAGTCTATGATCTTAGTTTGGACTTGGGGGATTAAGAACTACTTTGGAGGTGTGAAATCAAGAGCGCGAACAAACGCAGCGACTGTAGTGAAGAGCCAGTGGAGGTGGTGAGTGGAGGTGATGACCTGTCCAAACTTTCCCCCTTAACTTTACATGCTATAGACTGAGGAATCAACTTTGTTGTTTCAGTCTAATTATTACCTTATAAAAAAAACCAGGAAAAACAGTATCATCCTACATTAAAGGCAGTTTACTACTCTATGTGTTTGATAATACTTGTAATTTTAACATTTTAAATAAGTATTAAAAAATATGATAATTTAGCTAAAATATAACATTCTATATAAATGGCCCATGCGAAGCACGGGCTTCGATTTCTAGTATTGTTGAACACCAAAGTTGTAGAGAATAAAAGAGCTTTCTCACGAATCTTGATTTGCACCAATCGAACCTCTATAGCCTCCAAACGAGCCAACATATTGAACAATGTTTTGAAAATCCGAAAAGTATGAAATTGACATAATACCTTGTTCTTTTTTAGCAGTGCGGGTTCTCAGATCACATACAAATATATAGAAGATCAATATCATAAAGATATATCCATAGAGTATATTGTACATGGCGAACCCATGTGGGGTAGTCTTCACTGGAATATTTATAAAGAAAAAACAATTGTTTTTGAAAATTTTATTGTAATTTTTTTATCGAAAAATTTCGATGTACTTTTTTTTTAAAAAAAATAATATTTTTTATATAGAATTTGTTATGCATAATCCTAAAAAATAATGGGAAAACATAACTTCACCCAAATTTGCACACAAATCCTTTAATAAAAAAGCATCATTTTCTTTATATTTTCCTTATTTGTGTTAATAAATTTTAAAATTTAGGTTTATGGATTTGCACATTTTGTAATCAATTTGTATGCAAATTTGTTGAAATTACATAGTGAAAGTGAAAAAGTAATGACATTTGTTTAAATTATGTAATTTTTGGATTAAATTTGAGCATAATTTTGTTTGGGGTTTGAATACATGGTTTGTTGTTTGATAAACGGTAAAAGTAAATAGACATTAAACTTTAAAATTGGAATTTTATGTAAGACAAACGATATACTTTTGCTTTTTAGGATTTTAGCCTCCACAGAACTAACATCTTACGTTCGCACCCGATAGTGTATATATGTTTCCCATAACATTGATAAAATATTATCCTATTTTTTATGGCAAGAATATCCCTACTCTTTCTTCATTTTTTTGGGTAAAAGATATCCTTAATTTTTCTTTTTATTAGATTCAATCTTCTTAAATACAAATTTGTGCGAAACATTTATTAAATCGATTTTTCTAACATATGCCCTTAGGGTATATGTTAAGATCCCATATGTAAAAACTTTTGATTATATGTTAATTTTTTAGGATATTTTAAAAAAAAAAATGGGTTCACCTTTCCTTCTTTAAGGTTTATATTTCTAAATAGGAATTCTTAACCTATGCCATTAGGACATATGTTAGAAAAACCGTAATTAAATTGATGTAAAAAAAGACCTTTTGTCTAACATCATGGGAGGTCGAGATCCATGACAACATTAAATACAACATTAACACAATTAAGAAGCAACAAAAATAGTAAATTACGTGATCAAAGATTCAATTTAATGCAAAATTTTCATGCTCCGTAAAATATCTTGTTTAACTATATTTTATATTTTTATATTGCCTGTCAATAAAATATTATAGATTGACCATCTGCATACCTAAGGTATTTGCGGGGGATGGTTGGAGGTAGGTGTTGCAAGTTTTTTTTTTATACAGGCAAACAAAATGTATCCTTATAAATCAGAATACATATCTAAATCATCACAACGGATGATTTTTACAAATGATTTACAAGCTAATGGAACGCTAAATCTAGAATCTATGTAGTTTCTTCGAGAACGAAGCTGTTGAGTGGAGTATTGATGCTTCGAAAGGAACTCAAAGAATGCATTACGGAGAACAGAGGAAGGGATGAAAGTAGAAGCCAGAAAGTCAGCTGCTTTATTTGATTCTCGATAGCAATGTTGAACCTGAAAATAATCAAAACCATATAACAAAGATCTAATTTACATAATAATGGGAGAGATTTCTCATGGAATTTTCCAAGTTCCGCGGATTGAATTGATGACAGAAAGATTATCTCATTCAAGAACTATTCGCGAAAAGCGATGCGAGATAGCCCTACGAAGGCTTTCAAGAGCGGCCAACGCCTCTGCCTTAATTGGCGAGGAGTAGAGGATTTGCCTATGGTCTAAGAAGACCCCCTCGCCAAAATGGTTGCGGAATACATATCCAATATGTGTTGAACCATTTTGTTTGACTGAAGCATCAAAATTTAATTTAATACAATTTGAAGGTGGTTTTCGCCATCTCGAAAATTGCCTTGCTCCCTTATTAATACAGGGGATGGATTCATCTTCCAAAAAGGACCGCATTCAGTCCTTATAAGAAATGAAAGCACTCTTGACTGTGGTATGCATATTGATCTGTATATTTCTAAATATTAAATCATTTCGATATTTCCAAATTGTCCACCACAGGAAAAGAACCAGAATGATATTTTTGTTTCTTGAATGAAAGCATTCCAAATTGGTGTCGAAATCGTTGTCAGAGTCGATGTTAAGAGTGATCCCCAATAGTTCTTGAAGAAGTTGTACAGATCGTAAGCTAAATGGGCATTTGAAAAACAAGTGGTTGGAGTCTTCGATGGGAGAATTACAGAGGGTACAGCCGGAAGGAACCCTGTTAAAGAACCTGTTTAGCCTGCCCGTAGTTGGTAAGGAGTCGCTGAAGCACTTCCATAGGATTTTTTTTTAATTTTTGGCAGAATCTTCAATTTCCAGAACCAAGTTGGAAAACCTAGAGAGGTTGTAGGATAAGTTGTTAACGATCGATCACTTTTGACGGAAAAGGTTTCGTCCGTTGATGGGTACCAAATTAGTTGATCAGGTATGAGAGTTGTAGGTATGAAGATGTTCAGAATATTTGGGATTAAATGAGAAGGACGAACACGCTGAAGTGCACCCAGATCCCATTTTCTATCGGTGGTAATGTATTGTGAAACAGTCCTGGTTCTATCATTACTTCCTGCGAATTGCGAAAGAATACATTGAGGGATCCAGTGGTCTTCCCAAAATTTAATACGAGTACCATCACCAATTTGCCAGAATAATCCTTGCTTGAATTGATCTCGTAGTTGGAGAAGTCTGGAGAATTGCCAAGAGTCCGATCCCTTCTTGGTGTATGAGAAAATATCGGAATTCCTTATGTATTTTTCTGATATTAATCGGACCTCAGATATCAATTTCCATAGAAATTTCATTTGCATAGCAATATTGATGTTCTAAGAGAGTTCAAGATCTAGACCACCATATTTTTTAGGCTGACAAATGGTCTCCCATTTAATAAGAGGATGGTAATTCGGACTCGAATGATTCCAAAAGAAGTCTTTGTTGACTTTATCAATCTCTTGGCAGACACATTTTGGAAGAAGAAAACTTTGCATGAGGTAATTTGTTTGAGATTGAAGATTTGATTGTATAAGGACACAACGACATGCCTGCGACATTGAGTCAGCTTTCCATTTTGATAGTTGTTTCTTTAATTTCACAATTGTTTCAGAGAACATTTTGTTTTTAACTCGTCCCCTAATTATAGGAATACCTAGATACTTTTCCATAGAACGAGTAACTTGTAAATTTAAAATACTTGCAAGAGAAAAAGATTGTTGTCTAGAAATGTTACAAGATGTTTAAAATGTGTTTTTTTGGTAGGTGTTGCAAGTTGGAAGTGGAGCAGTGGAAGTTCTTTATTACTCCGTATTAATTAGACGAATTTGCGAAATAAGATAAGAATATAAAATAAGAAAATAAATATTGCGAATGTAAGGGGGACACGTAGGTTAGGCGGGAAGGGAGCCAGTCAGCCTGGGAGGGACACGAGTCAGCGTCAGGGAAAAAGGAGGATGGCCGCGGGGCGGGGAATCCCCGCCATGGGAACGGAGATGGTGATTTTATACGGAGATGGGGAAATTATATCCCCGTCATGGGGATGAGGACGAGGTTGGGGATAGTGGTCCTCGTTCTGGTACCCGTCCCACCCCGTCCTCGTCGGCGATCCCCGTCGCCGTCCTCGTCGGAAGGATCAGAGAAGCTAAATCCACTATTCACCATTAATTAATTTGGACTAGAATTTCAATTTTACTACTAGTATTACTTGTTGAGTTTTTAAATGATTAAGAGTATTTATTATTTGGAGTTGTTTAGATACTGAATGGTTACTTGATGTTAAACTATCTTTTCTATGCTTGTATTTGGTTGGATATATTGTTAAGCTATCTTTTCTTGGTTATCTATGCTTACGTTTGTGATTTATGAATGAACTATTTTTCTAATTAGGGCTATATTCTGCGTGAGAAAAATTAGCGGGAATGAAAAAATTTTAAATGGGAAAAATTAATAGGGATGGGGATTCCCCGATGGGAGCTTGCAGCTGGCGAGCACAATTGAACATTGAGGTTGAATTGGGGGAGGGGCTCGAGGTGAGGAAGAAGGCCAAGGACGAGGGATTTAGGAGATGTAGATTTGTGATGTCGATTTTGATTCAACTCAGATCGTCCGGTAATGATCGCCATCGAATCAGAGAGATTGAGGACGTGTTATCTAGGAGATGGAGATTTGTGATAGAGAAACAATCATGGGTTAATGGAGGCCTTGATTTAGCTCAGATCTGGCGAATTCGATAGATATTTGGCATGAAAGGAGGCGTGTGAGAGCACGGTGGTGCCGGCGAGGGTGAGCTTTGGCGGTGGTGAGACTTAACATCAGAGATCTTTTTGGGGGAAATTAGTTGCGACTTGGTTCCTAATTTTTACCAATGAAATGTCATGTTTTGATCTTTAATTTTTAGAATAGGAATGGTTGTGATGCCCTTGAGATTTGCTTTGGAAAATTGTAGTGTTCTGGGTAAGATTTCTTTTCAGAACTCATATAAATTGTTATATTGTTCATTTTTTCTCATAATACGGCTTCCTCAACAAGGTTATAGAATGTGTTCTTCTTTTTATTTGTTTCAACATGTTTCGTGATTTAGAACCCGATGTGCTCTCAACAATGAGTTTCTAGGCGTTTATTATTGGTAAGAGTAAGCTAGTTTGAGAGTACCCAAACATGGAAGTAGTGAATGGTTATTCGATGGTATTCAAAGGTTTATCGGATAATGTTTGGGGGTTAACCATAGGTGGTCGGGGGTTGTCCGGAGGTGGGGGTTGCCCGATGATGTCAGGGGTTGCCTGGAGCTGTCGGGGTTTGTCCGGAGGTGTCGGGGTTACACGGTGGTGGCAATTGGGTGTTACACGTGATGGTTATTCCCGGTTTCTCACTCTAGAAAGAAGAGAGAGGTGGGAGCGTTTTTGTTTTTTTAGTACTTATCTGGTCAGGTTTTCTAGTTAGGGCCTGTTTGGCCATATAAACAAAATCCACTTTTTTTTTTCTTCCTTTACATTTTTTCATAACACCCAATATTTAAATTTCAAATACCAATTTTTCAAAATAACCTCTTTATAAACAAAAACCTATTTATAAACACACCTACCAAACAATTAAGTGGAATTTGAGATTATCAATTATCAGAATCTTTTCCTTTGAAGAATTATTATTTTTGGTTCTTTTTTCAAAGGATTATCATTAAGTTGGGTAATGTAAAAATTCGGATGTATTTGTATTTTTAGGGTGTAAATTCAAAAAATATTTGTCATTTTAGAGTTTTGAGTAATAATTTACAAAACAAATTGTATATATCATTATTTTATTATTTTATTGTATTTTGTAAATTCTCCTTATTTATTATCGATGAATAAGTGAATTGTTGATAAATTATAAAATTTTGAAAAGACTTTATAAAATTATAAGTTAATTATTACATTAATTAATAATCGAAAGATTCATGTGAGAATAAGCGCTTAAGTGAGAATATGAGAATGTCAGATGTGCATGAATTTATGATTGTATGTGCATGACTTTGATAGGTGGAAAATCCATGCACATACAGGCAAAAATTCATACATACGTCAAGATGTGCATGGATTTTTACATGTATGTGCATGAATTTGTGACTATATGGTGATTATGTGTAAGTGAATACTCATGCACATACATGCAAAAATCATACACACCACAATATGTGCATGAATGTTGCCTGTATGTGCATATATTTTTGTACTATGTGTGTGACTATGTGCAAGTTAAAATTCATACACATACAGACAAAAATGCATGCACATTTTAAGATGTGTATGGATTTTTGCCTGTATGTGCATATATTTTTTACTATATATGTGACTATGTGTAAGTGAAAATGTACATGTATTTTTGTCTGTATATGCATATTCTCACATTCTCACTTAAGCGTCATTTTTCACCGGATCCGTATCCAATTAATAATTGCTGCATTTCTTTTACCAAAAAGAATATCAAATATGTAAACTAGAGGAGCACATATAAGAGAATTTAAATAACATTTTTTGGGGTAAAGAACAGTCCTGGAATATTCTAAGTCGATTTGGACATCCATTAATTTTGTATACTGTATAAAAGAATTGAATAATGGTAATATAGCGATAAAACTATAAAATTGATATATAAGAAGAAATGAAATGAAATGAGGTAAGAGGAGGACCCCTACGGCCCTACCACAGGTAGTGGGCAAGAGCAGGCGGTGTGGAGATGCTCAGCTCTGTCACTGACAATTCATAACCTCTCCCTTCATTCACGCTCAACCCACGCAACCTCACTTTCTATACAGTACACTATATTTCTACTTTTCTTTCATTATTTTTTTTCACGCACGTTTCCTAAGATCATGAAATTTTAACTAACAATAGAGAAATTAATTGTATATTTAATGATAATACCTCATCTCTTCACTTTTACGGAGTATATACTTTTCTTCACTTATATTTATTTTTGTTGGTTTTCAAGGTAATTTATCACATATAGATTTGTTAATTGGGTTGGAAGGTTCAAATTCGGGTCAAATCACAATTAGGTTGTTAAAATTTTCACAGCGGTACAATAGGTCTGACTTAGGTTGACCCAACGGTTAAAAGTGGTTGTTTTTTATTATAATATTTTTAAATTTAATATAATAATTAATAATAAAGTAAATCAAATTATTTAATATATTTAATATAAATGAGATAATATATGTGAAATAACAGTTTCTTCAATTTTGGTCGAACTTGGAATAGTGTCTTTTGAGTTTGGTCGGGTTCGGGACCGTCGACATCCCTCTCTTTCAAGAGGATTAGAAGCATGTCAAGCCCTAGTAAGCGTACGTGTCCTTTTTGACTCAGTGGTTTTTGGGTCGACTCTCGACCCTAGAAAATTTTAGTCGAATCGGTTTTTAACAACATGATAATAAAATGGAAAAATGAATCTAAATAATACCAACTATCACATTTGAACCAAAAATAATACAAACTTTAAAAATTATAAAAACGTACCCAAACTATGACAATATAAACAAAAAATGATATGAGCATATTTTTCCGGTGAATTTTCTAACGGAGTGTTGAGATGGAGCTGGAAATGTGATTTGTCAACAAAAAATTACACATCAAATTACACCTCATTTGTATAATAATGATTGGTTTGTTTAAAAAGTGATCTGTCAAAAAAATATGTCTGATTTTCTTGTGTTCGTGTTGTTGTAAGATGTCAATTACTAATATTGGTTTGTGTATTTTTCTTTTATTTTCTTGTATTTTTTGTTATATAAATGATGTGTAATTTGATGTGTTAAAAAGAAATATGACAACTCATTTTTCCGACTCCACATCAGCAAATCCGTCAGAAAATTCACCGGAAAATGTTTCTAAACCATTTTTTGTTAATATTGACATAATTTGGGTATGTTTTTACAATTTTTAAAGTTCGTATTATTTTTTGTTCAAGGTTGATAGTTGATATTATTTAGAGTCATTTTTCCTAGTAAAATAAGATGTATTGCATATTTGATCATCTCAATTTTTCTCCTCTATTCATTAGTTTTGAAAATTAGTGCGAGATTAAATCTAGATTTTTTTTTAGAATTTTGAAATATTTAAGTTACTTTTTATTAACAAATACAAGTAAATAACACAACATATAAATTATATAAAGTTGATTTTTCTAAATTATATATGTCATTGGAACATAGATTATAAACTATTTTATGTAACTTCATATTTTAATTTAATTAATTGATACTTTATATTATTTTACTTTGAAAATAGAAATTCTTAATCAATATACACTTTAAATTTAGTTTTTTCTGTTCAAAATATATTAAATATCTTTAAATGGTGAGACATAGACGTACTGCATTTATTAAACTTGTTTTCATAGGTGTTAAGATATGTAGTTTGTTTGTTATTTAAAAAAGAACAAATAAGAAAAAATTGTGAAAATTGTGGTGGAGAAAACAATAAGATAAGATTATTAAGAAATTATAAAGAAGACCAATATTAAGAAATTAAATGGGAATTCGTCATTTGGATTCATATTCAGAAATTATAAAGAAGAAGAAATATTAATTAATGATGACCAATATGGTAACTCCACAACGCTTGAAACATAGACATTTGCTTTTCACGTTGTTCTTTTAAATGCAAAAGAAATGGAATTTGAACTAAGATTACAATAAAAAATGATAATTTAACAATAGTCAATATCCTTAAAGGAATCTTATATGTACTGTCCATAGGAGATCGAGATTATCATATTATATATTTTTTTGTTATAATTTTTTATAACAATGCAAATTATTCGTCAAATAAACTCGGTGGTTGACTTTATTACAAACCATAGCCACACACTTTCACTGGAAGGTATCATGTCCATCCCAAAATTTCTAATTCTCATCCGAAAGGATGTTATAGAATTTTCAAGTTAATATTCATACCAATCTAATTCTTATCTTATTAAAGAACACTTTCTTTTCATAGAAAAGGAAATCCGCCTTCTTTTATTTTGGCTAGTGCTTATTGGCCGTTTATTAAGGTACATAGTACTCCCTTCGTTCGATAATAAATGTTTTCGTTTCAGCCATTTATTTTTGATAAAAAAAATATTTGTCATTTAAGGATTTTAGCCTTTTTAGGTAATAATTTATTGATGAGTTACGAGGTATGTTATTGAAAATTGCACATATTACCACTTTCTATGTAAATTATATTTACTTATTGGTTAGTATTGATGTGTTTTATTATTAATTTATAGATTTTAGATAAAGATAAACTTATAATATTTTATCTTAATGATTGCATTTCCTAATGCTAAGAAAATACTGATATTGTATATGTGCATCATATCTAATTAAGAAAATAAAAACTAAATATTATCAGAAATTTTTAGTGTATCAATAAAGGAATACCATATGAAGACCATTTTTAATGGTGATACTCACATTGAGTATTTTACCCATTTATATATAAAAAAAAGTGTCAGATTTTTTAAGTGAATCAAGAAAGGAGTATCATATGCATGATACTCCTCTTTAGTTTTTTGTATTGATTTACACAAAATTTTGACATTTTTTTTCTTTTAAAAAATTCTTATGGTATTCTAAGTATTACCATTATATATGGCCGTATTCACATTGAGTATCTTATCTTTTTTTTTAAATATAAAAAAAAAAGTGTTGAATTTTTTAAGTAGATGAAGAAAGGAGTATCATCTGCATAATACTCCTCTCTATTTTTTTGTATTGATTTACAAAAAAAATATGACATTGTTTTTTCTAATAAATAATGCTAATGGTACTCTAAATATTATAGATACTCTTATGGTACTCATCTCTATTTTTTTACATTGATTCATTCAAAAATCTATATTTTTTGTTTTGTTTTTTCCCAAAATGGATATAATATTATCATTTTCATGATTAAAGATGATCTAAAATAACAAATTTGTTCAAAAATAAATAATAAATAAATAAAACAAGTACAAAGGAAGCGAGCTAGCTACTAGGGTGGATACATTTCAACATCACAGTCAACGCACATGCATGCTACAAAATTCAACACCTACTATATACATAGCTCAGACTACCAATTATTACAGTAATTATTTTGTCAATGGTTGTTATATGTAGTACTAATGTGTAATCATAATCAAAGTGCAGGTCGATCAGTCACACGTTTGTTGATGCTATATGTGCCACTTTTATTAATCTTTTTGTATGTATTTTGTTGCATCGGGGTGAAGACGTATATCATCGGGTGGCATATGTCATTTGCACCGTGTCACTGGCACACGGCAATCACTATTGCCGCACGACAGTGAGTGCTGATTGACGGTGGGTATCGGCGGAATCCGTCGTAGGCCGGCGACGGATGCCATGGGCGTCGCGTGGAGGGAGTTCGATTTGACGCCGTCGCACGGTGGTGGTACCGGGAGTTCGATCTCGCCGGTGATGAACAATCTCGTTGTTAATGGACGTCGGTGATGAGTTTAGAGTTTATGGTAGAATATTCGGTGGATTTCAATCAGAATTATTGTTGCGTCCGTGAATGAATTGCTTTCGATGGATTTCAATCACAATTTTTCGGTGAATTTTAAGAACCCGACTCGACCCGAATTTGACTCGATATTTTTTAAGACTCGATATAATTTTAAAATTCAATATTTTTTAAATATCGAAGAAAAACCCGACTCGACCTAAACCCGACCCGAACTCAACCCAAAAATTTATACGACTCGATCAATTCATCGCCGGCCACCTCTGACATTCACCACCGACATCCACCGCCGCACGGACTTCAGGTGCAATTTAACACTCTGCAGTCGGTGCAAATAGGATGGCCCTTTTATTATGTGTATGAAGTTTAGAATTAAGATTTATTGAGCAGTACATTAAATTTTTAATCAATTTAAGTTAAATATATTTGTAATATACTTTTATACTTATTTTATTTAAGCTCGTTAAGGCATGTAATATTTTATTGATTTAAAATTAATAGAGTAAATGAACCAATATGGTTTCTCTAACTCTTAATAAAATATTATATTGTCATATTTTAACGCTTAATACTTTATCTGAATCCATATATAATAATATAATATTTTATTAGGAGTTAAAAACCTTTTTGGTTTATTGACAACTAATTAATTTTAAAACAATCTAGACATTAATGGACTTAAATAAAATAAATTTAAAAATATAAATTGATTCAGTTCAATTGGTTGAAGATTTAGTCTAACACTCAATTAATATTTATCAAGATAATATCTTCTAGAGATTTAGTATTTCCATATATTGTTTTGATATCTATCTTTTGCACAAGATAAGATATGTTTGTAACCATAAATATCCCAATTCAATGAAAGAAATCAGCATGAGATTATTTTCCACAAATCTTTTCCCTTCTCTAAAATTATCATGGTATCAACCTAACCGATCCTAAACACAACCCTCCTTCTCCTTCCCCTCGGCCGCCGGTTTCGTCGCACTGCCGCCGTCGTCACCACCTCTTCACCGCCGGCTCCTTGCATCGACGTTGCTCCTCGCCATGCCAGACACCGCCAAGGAGGGGACGATAACTTTCTCATCCCCCTACTATCTCCACCCGTCGGATAGTCCGGGCTTCTCTATTTGCCCGTGCTCTTCAAGGGTGACAACTACGACGAATGGGTGGTCGCTATGCATAATTCTCTACGCACAAAGCGAAAACTTGGGTTCGTCGACGACAATATCAAACACCCTGCCGCTGATGCATCTTCGCCTCCTACACTAGAGGATTGAAGTATGGTCAATTCGATGATCGTAGGTTGGATCGTGCATGTAACACCCCCGACTTATGTCGGTAGTGCCATACGCCAGTGACCTCAGACGTTAATGTCCAAAGTCACCCCAGGCTTTAATCGGAACAATTAAGCTTAAGTAAATACATAAATATCAAATAACGAAAGAATAACCAGCGGAAGACATTTTAAATGAATAAGACTCAACTTTTTATTAAGATTCCTCTCGTCAAATGAGAATGACGATTTTACAACAAAGTATAATGACAACGGAAGACTTTTAAATTACAGCGGAAGACTCTTTAAAGTAGTCCTATTTACCTGACTATGTATTACATTTATTTCAAATTAAACATATGCATTTTGGAAATATTACTTCTTAAAACGCAACTTCTACTGCAAGCCTTCTCTTCGATTGGTTACTTCAAACACCGGGGAATGCCACTGATATGCCGTATAGGACGGATGACACCAGCCAACCATGCAAGGAATGAAATCCGGTTGGTTAGTCTAATGAAAGACTATGTAAGAGTACAAACAGAATGGTTCTAGTGATCGTAATCATTTACTATCATTGACCCTCGAATAATAACCGAATGAACGATACATAACTCGGAACTTTCACCGAATGATAGAAAAAAACATGCACTAAAAAGAAGACTCCAACAGAATTGAGTCTTATAGGGAATGTATGACAATTGTTTGGGAACGTTAAGTTTTCACACAAGTTTACAAAAACGACCTTGATTATTTGGGTCCACGACCAACCTCACCGCGTACTGCGAATCCAGATTGGAAAGAGGACTTACTCTAACAAGAGTCCGGGCGATTTCCACGTTGTACTCCTCGCCCGAGGATATATTAATTATGTGCATAACAGCACTTATCTTATTTAATTCCAAAACATACATTCACGTTACATCTTTTAGTTCACATCATCTCGATATGAGAGATATTTTGGGAATGAATCCTGATTGTTGGCACCAGTTGAGTGCACCTATCCTGAATAAGGGTACGATCATGACCAGACGTACTAGGGAAAAATCCTCCTAATACCAGTTATAAAGAAACGACTAGACCTCGCAAGGTGCATAGCGTTCCTACGAATACTCGTTCTAACTACACATAAGTTCACACATAAATCCACACCAAAATCCATTACGGTAATATCATGAAGAACTATATAATAGCGTTGTTTCTAGCAATATATACAACCTATTATAGATTCATATTTAAACACATTGTTTTATCAAATCTGTTCCCAAACTTAAAACAACAATTTTATTCCATCTTAATTAACAATAAAATAATTGATAATCAAGGGGAAACATAGAATAATGAGCAAGAGTGAACCGCCACTTGCCTTTTAGTTTAGACGAACGAAGAGATCGAGTTCGAGATCTGGAACTTGAATCTGAGTACGGATTCCTACGACGACGACGAGTTATAAGATGGAACCCTAAGTTAGATACGATACGAAACGGAGATACGAGTTATAAGATGGTTAGTCTAATGAAAGATTATGTAAGGGTACAAACATAATGGTTCTAGTGATCGTAACCGTTTACTATCATTGTCCCTCGAATAATAAATGAAGGAACGATACATAACCCGGAACCTTCACGGAATGATAGAAAAAGACATGCACTGAAAAGAAGACTCCAACGGAATTGAGTGTTATAGGGAACGTATGACAATTGTTTGGGAACGTTAAGTTTTCACGCAAGTTTACAAAAACGACCTTGATTATTTGGGTCCACGACCAACCTCACCGCGTACTGCGAATCCAGATTGGAAAGAGGACTTACTCTAACAAGTGTCCGAGCGGTTTCCACGTTGTACTCCTTGCCCGAGGATATATTAATTATGTGCATGACAACACTTATCTTATTTAATTCCAAAACATACATTCATGTTACAACTTTTAGTTCATATCATCTCGATACGAGAGATATTTTGGGAATGAATCCCGATTGTTGGCACCAACTGAGTGCACCTACCCTGAATAAGGGTACGGTCATGACCAGAAGTACTAGGGAAAAATCCTCCTAATGATGCGAACAACCCCTGAAGTGTTGTCTGCAACGCAAGATCTTTGATTCCTCAAGCTTGAATTCGATTCCTTCTTCTCTGTAGCCAAAGTGATGGCTTTCTCAAACGCGTTCAAAGTGATGAACGAAAGGATCAAAGAGATGATCACAAACACCGAAGAGACGATGAACAATTGCTCAAAGCGATGAGCTACGGGATAGACGATTCGTGGGATCGAAGAGTTGACGTTAGAACTCAAGAGAAGGAGCGTAATCAACTTTACTACTCAAATTCAACGTGAAAAGTTACAAACTAGGGTTTTAAGTCTTAAATAGCGTCAAAATAAATAATATAAAATAATAATAAAACTGTTCAGCAAACGACGAAGCGAAATCGCTGACGCGGATCGAAAGTGGGAAAAGCGGCGATCGCCGTAATTAAACGGCGGTTGCCGTCATTTGCCGTAGACAACTTCCTTACGGAGTCTAAAACGGCGGTCGCCGTAAGGTTGGCGGCGGTCGCCGCCATTTGCCGTAGGCAAATTCCCGGACTCTTCAAAAACGGCGGTCGCCGTAAGTTTGGCAGCGGTCGCCGCCCCTCTGCTTTCGCAAACTCGTCGTCTGGCCTCTTCGAGTGCACTCCCATTGTTCCCTCTTCGTCCTTCGCCGTCAATGAGCGGGTCATGGAGCTATCAATCTCCCCTTCTTGGCTGCAAAGCGTCCCCGCTTCGTCCTTGTCGTCAGAAGCATGAGACATTGGAGGAGAAAGAGCGGCGACGTGGAAAACAAGACGCACACCATAGTCAGTGGTTATAGGTGGCCAACCCACAGGCAGCTCATCCGGAATGACATCCCCAGGGTCCTGCAAAAGAGAAGGCACAGTAGTGGGTAAAACAACAAGATCTGTAACATTTAGAGAACACGCTAACGTAGTAAGTAAAAAGCAAGGACGACGTCCCTGAATGATGCGGGAGACAGCCTGAGACTTAGCCAATAGAAGCCGATCTTCACAAGATCCTTGAATGCTGGGCAAAGCTGGTGTAGAGGGATGTTTTGTTGCTGTCTTTTGTGGATTCGCACGTTCAGCTGCTTGCAATGGATGCCCCTTGGCTTGTTCAAGTGCCCTGACGCGGTTGCTCTCAACTTGATCTTGCAAAATCTCCTTAGGGCTCATAGGAAGCAAGGTGACCTTCCTTCCATTGTGCATGAAGACGTAGTTATTGAGGGAACCATCATGAAGAGCTCTCTTGTCAAATTGCCAAGGTCGCCCTAAGAGAAGGTGAGTGGCATCCATGGGCACGCCATCACAAAGCACCGAATCCGCGTAATGACCAATGCTGAAATGTATGGTGCATTGTTGCTTCACAACATTGGAGTCATCACCCTCGGAAATCCAGTGTAGACTATATGGCTGGGGGTGCGGAGTCGTATTGAGCTTGAAGTGCTGGATCACCTTGTCATTGATGATATTGCAACAACTCCCACCATCTATAATAACACTCAAAGAAGCACCCTGGACCGCACACTTAGTATGAAATAAATTCTCACGTTGGTCAAGTAAGGTACCTTCTCTGGTGGTAAGAACTCGTCGTGTAACCAAGCTAAGAGGCATGGTGCCTGGCTCGTCCTTATGGCTGCATATGTATCCGTCCACGGCCTCATCCTCCATCTGTGCGTACGTGTCAAAGACGGGCCCAGTGTCGGGTGTATCCTCATCAAAGGACTCGTATCCGGAGAGGTACGAGAAGAGGACACGTTTGTTGTTGGGACAGTCCCGCTGTATGTGGCCATGTCCTTGGCACTTAAAACAGATCTTGTCCCGTGCCCTGTCATCGGAAGGAGGCACTCGCCGCTGCGGTGGCTCGTTGACGCGTGTCGGGGTTATGTGCGGTCGAGTGGTCGGCGCAGGCGTAGTAGTCGCGGGAGCGGACTGTGAAGAGGAATGCACATTAGTGGAAGGGGAACTTGACATAGGGTTAGAGCCAAATCTTGTGTTAGAGTGAGACCAAGACACTCTCTTAGCCGCTTGAGCTTGCGACCATATTTCTTGTGTCGTATGTGTGCACTTTTGGAGGTCCCGTATGTTGAGCACCCGAAGTTGGTTGTGAATAGGCTCATGCAGGCCACGAAGGAACATACTCCGAAACTCCTCGTCAGTGTGATGGATACCTGCCTTATGGGACAACTCTTCAAGCTCAGCATAAAAGTCAAGGGGAGAACGGTTACCTTGGGCCGCTAGTTGTATCTTGAGGCGCATTTCGGAAGTAAAGTCCTCGGGGACATAATTTTTCCTCATGATCCGCATAAGATGGCGCCATGAAGTGACTGGACGCTCGCGGTGATACGCACGGTCAACGCTGAAACGATGCCTCCAAGCCTTGGCGGCGCCGTCGAAGTGTAAATTGGCGGTAGCAACCCGTTCTTCTTCCGGATATTGGTAATGATTCAACACATACTTCATGGACTGCTGCCAATCAAGAAACTTAAGGGGATCAAATTCACCAAAAAAGTTTGGGAGTTTTACCTTAATGTCGGGGCGACGTGGTCCATGGCGCCCCGGGCTCGGGCGACGCCGTTAACGCGAGTGTCGGCGGTAGCCGCGATGCATGGGGCGCAACTCCTCGAGGCGTTCCATCTCATACGCATCCTCGTCATCAAATCCTTCCCGGGAGTGGTCTGAGGCACGATCATCATCATCATCACGCTCGAACTCGGAATCGTCATACCGCGCGTGTTGTCGACCTCGTACCCGACGGTCCTTGGTGTTGACATACGGTAGGGGATCCTTGGAGGCGCGAACACTACGACGGGAGCGATCCGAAGTGTAATCCTCAACTCTCGGAGCAAAAGTGGGGTTGTACCGGATGCGGGAATCGCCACGCTTAGTAGGGTAGCCTTCAATTTGAGAGCGAAGGCGATCTTGTGGAGTAGACAAGACGCCTTTACCCTTGTGGTCCAGTGGTTGGCTTGTGGAGGCCATAGGGTTCAGCAAGGGGTCAACTATGGGTAACGTCATGTTACTCACGGCCCGACGAAGGCGAGCAAGCTCAGCATCTTTCGCGACGATTTGCCAGGCTTGTTCAACATTCGAAGCGTGCAAGGTGTCATTCTCAGCATGAAGGGAGTCATTCGCTGCATGAAGGTGATCAAGCTGTTCATAGGCGGAGTCCATGTATTCGGGGCCGCGGTTGCCCGTAGAAGGAGAGTGGCTTGTCGTAGGAATCTCCATAGTACCTATACGAAGCATATAACACAAGGAGTAAGGCACACCAAGCAAAAGAACAAGTCCAAGCCAAGTCCTTGTCTCAAAAGTGAACCAAGAAATTTTCCGCTGGGCGTACTAATTTTGGTTGCTCGTGAGGAGGGAGAGGCTTGAATGGAAGGCAAGAAAGCAAAAACTAGCAAATCAAGTCCCAAACAACACAAAAATTTCCAAGTGCAAGTAGATCAAATCAAGTTTCTCAGAATTAATCACAAAAGAGTTGAAAATTTTTCGTTGTCCTTTTCAATAAGAGTTGCATAGAGACATGAAAGAAGAGAAGATGGAGTATGACCGTATGGTGCGTTCTCTTGCCTATTATTTGTATCTTTTGTTTTTGAGGCTTCCGTCTTCCCAAACCTTTCTGTTTTTGTTTGATGGAAGGTGAGAATAGTATGTTTGTTTTGGTTTATACGGTCACACTTTGTTTTTGTTTTTGTGTTGATATGATGGAGAATCAAGCAAGAAAGAACCACACAAGCAAGTGCAGGAAAAGAAAGAAGAGACAAAGCAACTATGAGGGCATAAAATTTAACAACTAATCTAACAATTAATCCAAAGATAAAGCAAGACTTGATCAACAAGAAGCAAGGAAATCAAAATATGCAAATAAGGAAACAAGATTTGCTAGAGGATAGATGTAGGGCTGTGGGAAAAGTAACCAAAACCTAAGGGAAATTAGGGTTTCAGCCGTGAGAGAGAGGGTGGCGGAAGAGGGTGGTGGCGGTGGTGAGAGAAAAAAAAATTCTAGGGTTTGCAAGCGGAAAATTTCAAGAATCACAATAAGAGAGAAGAAACAAACTTAGCTTGGATAGGCTCTGATACCAGTTGATGCGAACAACCCCTGAAGTGTTGTCTGTAACGCAAGATCTTTGATTCCTCAAGCTTGAATTCGATTCCTTCTCTTCCATAGCCAAAGTGATGGCTTTCTCAAACGCGTTCAAAGTGATGAACGAAAGGATCAAAGAGATGATCACAAACACCGAAGAGACGATGAACAATTGCTCGAAGCGACGAGCTACGGGATAGACGATCCGTGGGATCGAAGAGTTGACGTTAGAACTCAAGGAAAATAGCGTACTCAACTTTATTACTCAAATTCAACGTGAAGAGTTACAAACTAGGGTTTCAAGTCTTAAATAGTGTCAAAATAAATAATATAAAATAATAATAAAACTGTTCAGCAAACGACGAAGCGAAATCGCTGACGCAGATCGAAAGTGGGAAAAGCGGCGGTCGCCGTAATTAAACGGCGGTCGCCGCCATTTGCCGTAGGCAACTTCCTTGCGAAGTCTAAAACGGCGGTCGCCGCCATTTGCCGTAGGCAAATTCGCGGACTCTTCAAAAACGGCGATCGCCGTAAGTTTGGCGGCAGTCGCCGCCCCTCTGCTTCCGCGAACTCGTCGTCTAACCTCTTCGAGTGCACTCCCGTTGTTCCCTCTTCGTCCTTCGCCGTCAATGAGCGGGTCATGGAGCTATCACCTAATACCAGTTATAAAGAAACGACTAGACCTCGTAAGGTGCATAGTGTTCCTACGAATACTCGTTCTAACTACACATAAGTTCACACATAAATCCACACCAAAATCCATTACGGTAATATCATGAAGGACTATATAATAGCGTTGTTTCTAGCAATATATACAACCTATTATAGATTCATATTTAAACACATTGTTTTACCAAATCTGTTCTCAAACTTAAAACAACAATTTTATTCCATCTTAATTAACAATCAAATAATTGATAATCAAGGGGAAACATGGAATAATGAGCAAGAGTGAACCGCCACTTGCCTTTTAGTTTAGACGAACGAAGAGATCGGGTTCGAGATCTGGAACTTGAATCTGAGTACGGATTCCTACGACGACGACGAGTTATAAGATGGAACCCTAAGTTAGATACGATACGAAATGGAGATACGAAACGAAGATACGATACAAGACGAAACGAAGGGAAACGGCCTGAGCCGCAGTCGCGACTAACATGGCCGCGATCGCGCTTTGCTGGGCAAAGCCGTGGTCACTCTTAGCATAACCGTGGTTGCGGTTTTCTGGGCCAAGCCCGCGGTCGCGGTGGATGGAGCCGCGGTCACGGATCTCCATCCTGATGCGAGGCTGGGGCGGCTTCAAAGCCTTACCGACGACGATGATGAGGCTTCCACTCCACTTCTGAACCACCGCATATCACCACCACTCCAAGGATCACTCACAAGCCACGAGTGACCTCCGACGACCACCAAAACTCCAGCGAAGGACACAATAACTTTTGAAGAGAAGAAGATGGAGCTGAGATTGATGAAGGGAATGGCTGCCAAAAGCTCCCTTTTATAGGCATGGAGGAGAAGGAGTTCACCCCACCCCGGCAAACCAAACGATCCAGCTCCCCCGACGTTAGGAGCACGAGGAGAAAGCTGATCGTCGGCCTTTTGGAAGCTGGCGAAGAAGGCGAATAGAAGGCTCCCGCGGTCGCGGTTTCAGAACCGCAATCGCGGTTTACCCAGACAAAACCGCGCCCGCGGTCGCGGATCTGCCGCGCTCGCGCTCCTGGCCCTTGCTCGCGGGTTTGATCGCGGACTTTGCTAAACTCTGGTTTTAGCATTCCTCAATTAATTTTAAGACCCCGTAATATTTAGATGTATACGAACTCGTTCAAAAGGTCCTTATAGAGGTTTTGAAATTGCCTAACACGTTTTGCTTACAGGACGAAAGTTTGAAAATTACACAAATACCCCTACTAAAATTGAGGGTTATTACAGTGCTATCCTTTGATTTATCGCTTCGTTCCTCTATCACCTATTTTGACAACGTTAAGGAGTTGTGGGATGATATTCATCAACGTTTCTGTGTTGGAAACGGACCACGAAAGTTACAGCTTTGCTCTGACATCGCTCGTTGTCGTGAGACTGGATCCAATGTTGCGGCCTACTACAACACTTTGAAGAAGCTTTGGGATGAACTATCCACTTATGCCCCTCTGCGTAATTGTACCTGCGGCAAGTGTGACTACCAGTCAAACTCATTCTGGGGACAAGTACACGAGGAGGAATGCGTCCATCAGTTCTTAATGGGGCTCGACGACGCATCTTTCGGTGCCCTTCGGTCCAATATCATGGCTCAGGATCCTATTCTGCCCCTAAATCGTGTCTATGCTCTCGCAATTCAGGAGGAGCGTCTTAAGGCTGTTGTTACGTCTCGAGACACTCCCTCCTCCGATGCTCTGGCGCTCGCCGCTCGTCAGAATCGACCATCGTCAGCACCTTCATGCTCCTCTGGTGGGTCTGGTTCATCGTCTCAACGCAAAGATGTCACCTGTGACCATTGTGGTCGCAAATGGCATGAAAAGAGTGGCTGCTACAAACTCATCGGGTATCCAGACTGGCTGAAGGAACAATGGGCCGCTCGTGATGCCACTCGTGATGCTGCACGAGACTCTCGCCCGAAGCCAATACCGCCCGTGCAAGCTGCCGCCAATGCAGCCCAAGGCAATACTGCGCCTCCCTTGCCCGCAGTGACAACCCAGGATCTCAACGCCTTCGGTCCGACGTTGTTCAATGACCAATGGACAGTCGTGATGAACATGTTCAAATCTATGCAATCTGGGTCTACATCCTCTGGCATGCTCTCTCCATGGATTTTGGATACAGGTGCTTCTTTTCACATGACAGGCGACTCGTCTCTATTATGAGACATTACAGATGTGGACTCTGTTTCCATCCAATTTTTGGACGGACGTATCTCCTCCTCTACTAAGGAGGGCCGTCTGTATATAAGAACTGTTTGTCTAACACATGTTCTCCTGGTCCCTCATTTATGCTGCAACTTGTTATCGCTTGCGTAGTTGTCTCGAGATTTGCATTTGCTTGTACTCTTAACTGACAAACTTTGTATTCTTCAGGACAGTAGTTCGAGGACGGTGATTGGCGTGGGTAGACAACATGGTGGGGTTTATTGGCTTCAGACACTAGGCTCTGCAGCCTCTACTCTATCGGCTCAATCATCTTTCAGCTCTGCACTTCTTTGGCATCGTCGTCTTGGTCATTCGTCTTCTTCAGTTTTGTCTACTATTTCAACTTTTAGCTTAGATAAACACTCCTTAGAGAGTGTCCTGCCATGTGATTCTTGTTTCAAAGCAAAGCAAAACAAACTAGATTGTCTTTTTCGGAAAGTTTCAATAAAGCTGCAAATTTGTTTGAGCTAATTCATTGTGATGTTTGGGGCCCATATAGCACCTCATCATTTAGTGGTGCTCGTTATTTTCTGACCATTGTTGATGACCATTCTAGGGTTGTGTGGGTCCATTTCTTTACTGCCAAGACAAAAGTTGCTATGCTTCTCAAGAATTTTTGTGCTCTCGTCCGCACTCAGCTTGGCAGACAGGTGCAGTGCGTTCGTGCAGATAATGGGACATAATTCTTACCCATCCGTCCCTATTTCGCTGATCAGGGAATCTTATTTGAGACCTCTTGTGTCGCCACACCGCAACAGAATGGCAGGGTAGAACGGAAACATCGCCATCTCCTCAATGATGCCCGAGCTTTACGATTCCAGGCACATCTGCCTATTTAGTTTTGGGCAGAGTGCATTTCTACAACTGCGTTTCTGATCAATTGTACTCCGACTCCTACGCTTGGTGCACACTCACCCTATGAGGTACTTCACAGGCAGCCACCCCCTTACTCTTCTCTTAGGGTGTTTGGGTGTTTATCTTTTGCTACTCAGAACCCCCGACATCCGGATAAGTTTGCACCTCGTAGTCGCAAGTGCTTGTTTGTTGGATATCCGTTCTGCAAACTAGGTTGGCGTCTTTATGATCTTGAGACAAAAGAGTTCTTTATCAGTAGAGACGTTGCATTCTTTGAAGATCTCTTTATGTTTCAGACTCCGCCTCCCAGGGACTCGCCCTCTCCCGTATCGCCTCCACCTCTAGCACTCTATGATGACCCACTGGCCGGTATTGACGCCAGGGGGAGTACTGACTCCTCTTCGGCTCCCCTAGCCTCTCCTCCACCAGCCCCTGCTTCTCCGGAGGCCGCGCCACCAGACAGGGGGAGTGACTCTGTCGTCGCTCCTTCTTTCGCTCAGCAGGAGCTTACCGTTGTTCGTCACAGTACACGGCCCAGACAACCATCAGTTCGTCTCAAGGATTTTGTGTGTCATACAGTTCAGGCTTCAGCCCATAAACCCCCCCTACTGCACTCGCCCTACCTACACCATAGTCATCGTCCTCAGGTACGCCTTATCCTTTAGATGCCTTTGTCTCTTGCTCTAATTTTTCTACCTCGCACGTCCGCTTTCTTGCAGCCATTACCGCAGACAGTGAACCTTCCTCGTTCTCTCACGCGGTTCGATTTGAGCAATGTCGTGCAACTATGTCGTCTGAACTTGATGCCCTTGAGCGTAACCGAACGTGGACCCTTTCTCCCTTACCTGCAGGCAAGGTTCCCATTGGTTGTAAATGGGTCTATTGTATCAATTACAATTCCAATGGCTCCATTGAGAGGTACACGGCTCGTCTAGTGGTCCTCGGGAATCGCTAGAAAGAAGGCGTTGACTACACAAAGACGTTTGCTCCAGTAGCAAAGATGGCTTCCGTTCATGTATTCTTATTTGTTGCTGCTATCCGGGGTTGGGAGTTATATCAGATGGATGTGCATAATGCCTTTCTTCACGGTGATCTTGACGATGAGGTTTATATGAAGCCCCTTTCTGGCCTTCTTAATGTCCCTCCCGGGCATGTCTATCGCCTACAAAAGTCGCTCTATGGTCTCAAACAGGCTCCTCGCAACTGGTTTGCTAAGCTTTCTGTTGCTCTGCGTTCGTTTGGCTTCCGTCAAAGTTATGCAGATTACTCGTTCTCATATCAGTACCATGACACTACTCTGTAGGTTCTCGTTTATGTTGAAGACCTCATCTTTGCAGGGAACAATTATGTTGCTATCTCTCGCTTGAAGTCCTATCTCAGCTCATGCTTTCACATGAAGGACTTAGGCACTCTGAAGTACTTTCTTGGGATAGAGATTGCTCGTAACTCCTATAGGTTGTTTCTATCTCAACGGAAGTACACTCTCGACATCTTATCCGAGGCAGGCCTGTTAGCAGCCAAGTCGTCCCCACTACCCATGGAGTAGCATCATCGCCTCGTAGTTTCTGAGAGTTTGGCCTATGACAGTCCGGAACGTTACCGTCGCTTGGTAGGTCGTCTTATCTACCATACCATTACTCGTCCGGAATTGTCTTATTATGTGCACACGTTAGCACAATTTATGCAGTCTCCTAAGATTGGTCACTGGAATGCGGTAATCCTAGTGTTGCACTACTTGAAGCGTCACCCAGGCCAATGGTTACATCTTTCTTCCCATAGTTCGCTCCAGTTACAGGCATTCTGCGATTCTGACTAGGCGTCTTGTCCGATCACCAGGCGATCTATTACATGGTTCTTTATTATGCTGGGTCAGTCTCCCATCTCTTGGAAGACTAAGAAGCAAGTTACTGTTTCCATATCATCAGTTAAGGCTGAATACAGAGCAATGGTCTCTACCTGTTGTGAGTTGATTTGGCTCAAGTTTTTGCTGAAGTCCCTAGGCGTTCAGCATACACCTCCCATGAGTCTTTTCTGTGATAGTCAGACAGCTTTACATATTGCTGCCAATCTAGTGTTCCATGAACGAACCAAACATATTAAGATTGACTGTCATCTTGTGCGTGATCAGGTCCAATCCGAAAATATTATCACTCATTATGTCTCTACAGCAAATCAGCCTGTAGATCTGTTCACTAAGACACTAGGAAAAGTATCGTTCGAGTTTCTGCTTGACAAATTGGGCATCATTGATCCACATTCTCCAACTTGAGGGGGAGTATCAAGATAATATCTTTTAGATAATATCTTCTAGAGATTTAGCATTTTCATATATTGTTTTGATATATATCTTTTGTACAAGATAAGATTACTCTTGTAGATAAGATATGCTTGTAACTATAAATATCCCAATTCAATGAAAGAAATGTTGACAAATCAAAGCTCAAAGACACTTGACATCTATGATGGCAAAATCTGTATAAGCACCATATATATAAACACAAATTAGATCACGCAACCGCCAATATTCTATATATATAAGATCGATATATAATTAGATCACATATGCATTCGTCATTCAACATTTCATGCACGCAAAGCTACCGGAATATTATATTCTATATATATAAGATCGATCAAACTTTATTAATAACGGACTAAAAGCCAATAGAGCGAGTGGTAGTCCGACCCCGAACATCATTCGAAATAAAAGGAATAGAACAAGTAGGAGCGTCAGACAACAAGTGACACCCTAAAGAAAAAGAAAAAGCAAAACTCGCAAGGTGGTTGGCAACAGAGTTGGCCTCCCGATAGATATGACGGACTTGGATAACCCAACTCCTTTTCAGAAAGCCTTGGCATTGAGATACCATGCTACACAGGGAGTGACAGGGATCGATGTGCCGGTGGAGAAGAGAGACAGCAAGCTGAGAGTCGGTTTCAAGGAGGACCTGGCGAAAACCACAATCCCAAGCAAGCAAGCTTAAGCCCTTGAAAAATGCCCCACTCAATGTTGAACGCGATCTCTTTCAAACGACTCAACCTCCTTCAATGTTGATCGCGTTCTATCTGAAGATTCTCGCATTCAATGCCTTTAACGCGTTCTTTTGATACACTTTCTATATTTAGTATTTCCTGCGTGTTTTAGATAGTTTCCTTTTATAGTCTTTCTATCTTTTAGGGTTTGCGCCTTTTGCATGCTTGCATGGGCTAGCCCTTAGGCTCGTTTCGGCCCAGGCCCATTAGGTCTTGGCCGAGATACATTGGCTATTTAAAGCCTCCCTTGTTATTGTTATTTCTTACGTTCAAGTTTAATCAAGGTTTCAAGTAGAGTGTTTATCCTCCTTCCCTTGATCGGACGTCACCCTCTATCTTCGCATCCCCCTTCCTCCGCCACGACCCTATGAAATTACTTGATCTTTCAAGCCAAGTCTTCCTTCACATCTCCCTTCATCCGCAGTCGACGCTACGACACCAATGACTTGTCTCTTCAAGTCATCTATCCTTCATTCAATCGCTTTCGCCAACGCTATCCCCACGCTACATCAATCGCCACCAGTCGCGTTCACCACCACCTTCTCCGTCGAGACGTTCGTCGCGTGACTTCCCAACCAAGACTAGATCCAAGACGCCACCTTCGGAGGCAAGAACACATCAACTGGCATCAGAGCACAGCAGTCTTGTAAGTCACGAATCAAGTTTGCATTTTGTTCACAAAATTTTTCTTGACCCCCATCGTTGCTTTCATACAATATAGCAAAAAACCATAACTTTCCATAATTGCTACACCTATTCGGTTTCTACAAGGTAAAATCTTGGCCGAATTTTTTTTCTTGTTCTCTAAGTTTTGGTGTGTTAGGTAATTTGTTATCTTGCATGCTAGAATATTTTGTTTCCTTCTTTCATGCGTGGATAGAGTTTCCTTGTTTGCTAGAGTTTACTTTTTAGTTAAGTTAACCGAATTTCCTTATATAAGATATAATATCAAATCTTATCTTCTCTCTCCTATCTCTAAAATCACACTTGTGATATTCTTGTTACTTAGACCAATTTTATTTTTGTTTCCTTTTGCAAATCCGAAAAGATCAAAAGATAAGATCTCGGATATTAAAAAAAAAAAAAGATATCCAAAATATATTTAAAAAAAAAGTTTCCAAAGTTAGGTAAAGCCAAAATAAGGCAACCCTAACCCACTCTCGGTCTAAGCTCATCTTCTCAACCTCTCCACCGTCTAGGTCAAGCTTCCTAGAAGGTACTTTCTTGCTTATTAGGTTGCTTAGTTTACGTTTGTTTTAGGGTTTCAATTTGTTCTTGTTTGTTTGATTGCAACTTGCTTGATACACCATCACTTGTGCAAGCCAAGCCGCCCTCACGGCAAGCCAAACGAGCCCTACCTACGTGAACTTTGTGACTTGACTAATGATTTGCTTGGTTGTTGTTCTGTGTTGTCTTTTGTTCATTTTTGCTCGCGATGTCTGGTTATTTTGTCTTAGGTCATGCGAACAGATCGCGCGATCGGTACCAAGTTACTCAACTCTAGGTTCTTCAACGCGATGAACCACCCTCCGCGCCGCGAGACAGCGGATCATGCCACTACGCGCGCGAAGCTACTACACTGCGACGAACACTTCGACGCCCACAGCGCAACGAACATCGCGTGAGCCCACCTGCCACAAGACCCAACCCGTTCGTCGTCCGTGACCACCTTGGCCACCAGAGTACGCGCACACCGCGCTATGGCTCCGATGGCTATGGCTACACAACGCCAACGTTCCATCATGCCTTTGAGGAGTTCGACGACGAGGAAATTGAAGACTCAGGTATGATATATTCTGGCTATTTTTACCCCACTATTGGAGATCCAATTGAATCACAGGACCACCCATCGGATTGGATTCCTCCACCGCGTCTCCCGCCTCGAGGAGATCGTGCTCGTGACATTGGCGGTGAGCGCCGCAATGTGATGCCCAGATATGTTTGCTGAGCAGACTACGACGCCCAGCCGCGAAGACATCGACGTAACGATGCCGACGCGCCCAGGGACGAGTTTGCTCGCGGCGAAGATCACCCAGCCCGTGAAAGGCGCCAGCTTGGACGTGATAGAACCCATGGTGTGCGCGCCTACGAGAACCCTCCCTACGACACCGTGCCACACTACGCGCCCAACCTAGCCCATGTACGGCCTCGCTACCAACACCATGAAGTGAAGGATCACCACCGGCTCAACCGCCACACGCCAACATCTTGGCAACATCAATGCCAAAGCAGGTATAATCCTAACACTAGTCCCTCCATTAATACTGATGTGCGTGTCCCAGTCTCAGGATCCAACACGTACAACCAAGGCCGTGACGCCCAGATTGCGATGCCTACTTCAACGGCTTCTCGCGTGACCGCGCCACCGGCCTAATCCCAGGGCAATGATCGCGCACATGGCAGTGAATGCTTCAATGATGGAGAACGCGAACACTACCAAATGGATTTTCAAAAACAAAAGCAGGTCCTCTTCTCCAATGTTGCCGCAGACGATGAGTCTTCCGAGGAGGAGACCCCGCTTGAGACAATTGTAGGACTCCAAGGTGACACCCTCGACGCCGACAAGTGTGACGTTGTCGCGCTCCATGCAGGCACACCATTGCGCCTCAACACATGGCGTATCCTGACCATCAAGCAAGGCAACCTTGACGACCAACAAGAGCCTCTCGTCCATCCGCGTTGCTTGGTTGATACCGCATCGATAACTGTCATCGTCGATGGTGACAACTGCTTCAAGATCAACAATGAGAAGATGGTCAACCCTCTCAGCCGGCCAACTACGCTTTACCCACAACCATGTGACCTACAAGGGATATCTTCACACTCAGGTAACACTGTCTCACGGCAGTGTCTTCTCCCCTTTTCAATTGGTCCATACACAGACACCATTTCCTGTGATGTGATTGCAATGGACGCCACCCACCTCTTGCTTGGGCGTCCATGGCAGTCCGATCGTCGCATCCTTCTCGATGCGTATCTAAACACCTATGTGTTTACCTATCACGAGAAGTGCATGACTTTCTCACATATGTCTCTCCATGAGATCTTTCAGGCTCAGGTCGAGTGTGATCGAGAAAAGACTATAGAATCACACAAGTTCACATCAACGCGACCCCACTACGATCCTGGTGATGCTTCCAACACACCAGAGTCAAGTAGTAGGACCACGCTGTAATACCCCTCATTTTTAGTAAGGGTATTTGGGTAATTTCCCCAACCCTCGTTCTGTAATCGTGTCGCTTTCGGAGAAGTTTGGATTTTCTATAACGTGTATGATTTCTGTAATAATTCCCTCATTTTTAGTAAGGGTATTTGTTTGGGTACAAATATATAATTTCCGGGACTCAAACTCGTGCTAAATCCTTCCCTGAGCAAGCGGATGCGGAAAAGGGCATTTCCACGACCGCGGATAAATGGCACTCAGAGACGCTGGGCAATGGAATTTTCCGCGACCGCGGAAGATTTCCGTGACCGCGGAAGATTTCCGCGACCGCAGAATAATGCATGCGTGCGACGCCTCGTCTTCCTCCGCGCCTCCTCGAACGCGTCGTCGTCGATCCTCTGAGCTGCCGTCGATCTGGTCGGGGGGGCACCTCCTCCTTTGGCTATAAATGGGGTCCAAGTTGGAGGGTTTTGGGCATCCGAAAATCAGATCTCCCCTCTCTCTCTCGTGTTCTTCGTCGCCGGAAATTTGTGGTGTCGTCGGAGCTCTCGCCGGAAGTTGTGGTGGTCGTGGGGTGGTGCATTGGAAGTGCGGTGAGGATAGGAGTCGAAGCCCTTCCGCCTCGAGCCCCGTCGTGTCGTCGCCGGTGAGAATTTAGCCGATTTGGGGTCGTCGAGTTCACGGCCGTGATCGCGGACATGAACTACCGCGACCGCGGACGATGTACAGTCGGCCGCGACCGCGGACATGAATTGTCGTGACCACGGACGATGTCCAGACGTCCGCGACCGCGGAATCCAAGCCGCGACTGTGGTTTGCCTTAGTAAACGCGATCGTGGCCTTGGACAAACCGGTCTCGGACGGGACCCTCGTTCTTTCGGTTCCGTTCGTTTTTCCTTAGATTCATATTATTAATTGTCGAATCTAACCTAGGGTTTCGTCGTGGGTCGTTGTCGTAGGAATCTGTAATCCGATTTCCGTTCTCATTCCGGACCCAGAAACCCGTCGTCGCTCAATCGTTCGTCTAGACTAAGGCAAGTGGCGGTTCGCTCTTGCTTATCATTCCATGTTTCCATTAATTATCAATTGTTTTTAATTGTTAATTAAATTGGGATGAATGTTGTTTTCGTTTGGGAACAGTTTTGATAAACGTATGTGATATAAAAAGTGATATTATAATAGGTTGTATATACTGCTAGAAACAACGCTATTATATATGTTATTGCCATAATGGTATTGATGTGGACTATTGTGTTGTTTTAACTGTTTAGTTAGAACGAGTATTTGTAGGAACGCTATGTACCTTGCGAGGTCTAGTCGTTTCTTTATAACTGGTATTAGGAGGATTTTTCCCTAGTACTTTCTCTGGTCATGACTGTACCCTTACTCAGGGTAGGTGCACACAACTGGTGCCGGCACTCGGGATTTATCCCCTCCTATATCTCTCGTGTTGAGATGATATATCTTAAAAGCTTATAACGTAATTGTGCGTTTTGGAATTAAATAAGATAAGTGCGATTATGCACATAATTAATATACCATCGGGCGAGGAGTACAACGTGGAAACTGCCCGGACTTCGATTAAAGTAAGTCCTCCTTCCAAATCTGAATTCGCATTGCGCGGTGAGGTTGGTCGTGGACCCAAATGGTCAAGTCTTTTTAAAAACGCTTGTGCGAAATTATAACGTTCTCGAACACTTGTCATACTTTCCGATAAGACTCAATCCTTTGGAGTCTTCTCTTCACACGTTTCCCATAAGACTCAATCTTCCAGAGTCTTCTCGTGATCTTTCTGTTTCGTATATTCCTGTAGAAGTATCAAGGTTTACTATCGTCATCGGCTTTCATTCGAGAAGCGATGGGTCTAACCTAAGTTGATCGCGTGCCTCAACGCGTCTTTCTTCAAGCGACTCAATGTTGAACGCGATCTCTTTCAAACGACTCAACCTCCTTCAATGTTGATCGCGTTCTATCTGAAGATTCTCGCATTCAATGCCTTTAACGCGTTCTTTTGATACACTTTCTATATTTAGTATTTCCTGCGTGTTTTAGATAGTTTCCTTTTATAGTCTTTCTATCTTTTAGGGTTTGTGCCTTTTGCATGCTTATATGGGCTAGCCCTTAGGCTCGTTTCGGCCCAAGTCCGTTAGGTCTTGGCCGAGATACATTGGCTATTTAAATCCTCCCTTGTTATTGTTATTTCTTACATTCAAGTTTAATCAAGGTTTCAAGTAGAGTGTTTATCCTCCTTCCCTTGATCGGACGTCACCCTCTATCTTCGCATCCCCCTTCCTCCGCCGCCGACGCTACGACAATTGCTTGATCTTTCAAGCCAAGTCTTCCTTCGCATCTCCCTTCATCTGCAGTCGACGCTACGACACCAATGACTTGTCTCTTCAAGTCGTCTATCCTTCATTCAATCGCTTCCGCCAACGTTATCCCCACGCTCCATCAATCGCCACTAGTCGCGTTCACCACCACCTTCTCCGTCGAGACGTTCATCGCGTGACTTCCCAACCAAGACTAGATCCAAGACGCCACCTTCGGAGGCAAGAACACATCACAAAACCACCCAAAAATCTACATTTGACAAATGTATATTTTTAGTCTTAAAGTTGTTAAAGAGTAGTAATAATTGGCTTAGTTATTATTATACAAAAAATTTAAGAAAATAATTAATTAAATATCATCACTGTGGGTTGAAGCTAAAAAAGTTATGGGAAAAAGTATTATGAAAAAAGAACAGAGCTAATAAAATAGCTTAAGCGTTCAATTTGGCTCATGTGAATGAACATCAGTAGTCCATGAGGATTCTGATAATGTGCTCAAGAGATCGAGATTATACTCGCCACTGAACAAAATATCAACAAAAAATACATAAATATCAATCAAATTCCATATCATAAAATGGGGAACAACAAAACATACAAACTCTCAATTACAAGTCATAAAATAGATATCAATAAATTAACCGTATAAAAATCTAATCCAAGCAATTATAGGAATAAGGTGTAAGAAAATCATAAGAAAATGGAAATATGGATTGAGATCTTTTATTTTTTGGAATGGATGTCTTGTATCCGTATGACCTTTATGTAGAGGTAAAAAAAAATCTTTATGGTCATATTCATTTGTCATCTACATTAAACCAGCATCTAATCAATTAGGAGTTTGAAATATGAAAAGAAGAAGTTACGATCTATAATTTAAATGTGATTAATTGACATTAGAAACATGTAATGAAGATGTAACGGTCACAACAAAATATATTAGTATAAATTGAAATAATGTTTTAATCTAATATCTAAAATGAGTTCATTTCTTTAAAAAATGAAATAAATTTTCGTATAAAAGTTATGTGCAAGTGAGTTTGAACGACCATGCAAGCGTTTTTAAATACATTTTTTTCCGTCAAAGTTGATGTCCAAGTGAGTTTGAATGACCCGAACGTTACTAAGGTTAACATAATTATCATTGATATAAGTATATCACCAATTAGTATAATGAACTTTTCAATTTCTTGATGTTGCAATTCGATGATAACTTTTCATGTTCTAATCCTCTTCTTAATTACTTCTTCCAAAATGTATACTTTTATTGATAATATTTTTTCTTAAGTGACACACAAATTATTATTTATTATAGACAATTTAATAGGGGAATATGTTACACATTTTTCAAATCAATTACATTTCTAAGATAACATTTGCGGCAAACTTATCCTGTCAAATAAGCTTCCATTAACTTGGTTTTCTCCCTTTATTGAATTCGATAGTTGCTGACTATTCGTTGATTTTAATTTTATAAATTATTCCAATTTACACAAAAACATTTGAAGGGTTTTAGAACTAAAGTGGGTTTGTAATATCAAAATTGAAAAGTAGTCATTAAGAGTTATGGAAAAAAAAAACATTACAATAAGTATGAAAAATTCAATATATGCATTAAAATTAGGTGTTTAAGTTTGAATGTTGGTAGTGGATTTGAGAGTTTTATGAAGATTATATTGGCATGTTTTAACTTGAATGAGGTAAGCAATATTTTAATTTTAAAGTGATTAGTTAAATTATTATATTAAAATAATTTGTAATTTAATCCTGATAAGGTGGATACAATATTTGTTTTGGTACTCAAGTGGATACAATGTTTTATATTCGAATTATGTTATTTGGATTTGTAATGTCTTAATTTTGATATATTGTTTTACATTTAATGATGTATTTTATGTTATATAGATATTTTGATTTATATATGTAACTATGAGTAGTAAAAAAAGAAATTGTTTAGCTAGGCATGAAAAAGACCATAAAACAAATAAAAATATATATTCTAATTGTGATTTAAAATTTTCAATTGCATTTACCAAACCACCTCAAATTGTCTATTTTTTGGTAGAAATCTCACATTGTTTCCTTAGATATGAAGAAGACAATAAATGTATTCGTATTTCCTTTTTAGGTTTGTTTTCTCTTTTTTTTCGTTTTTTTAATGTTACTTTTAGGTTTACTTATTGAGATAATTATCAACTACTATAGATTTTAGTGACTGATTTAAAAAATTAAATAACTTCATAGGTTTTGGAAAAATATCAAAAATCAAATTGTTTCTAAGAAGATTTGAACTTTCAATTTTTTGTTTTATGAAGTCCCTTCACTAAACCATTGAAATAAAATAGAATATTTGACTTCTAGTGGAATGTAAAAATAAAATGAGATGGAATTTATGAGACATTAAATGGGCAAAAGGTCTACTTTATATATTTATAGATATATAGATAGATAAATAGATAGATACAAAGATTTGAGTAACTAATTAATATAAACAAAAATAATAATGAAAGATAAAATAGTAAACCAAAGTTGTTAAGAATGGGGATTGAACTCTAGACCTCTTGTATTATGAGAGTGTTATTATCATTGAACTATATTAGATTATTTAGTTTGTAATGAAAGATTAACAAAAAAATAAGAGATAATTTATCATATTTATTGGACATTAATTACACCCTTAGTCTACTTTATATATTTATAGATTTTCTATAAATAAGTAATTGAAAGTTAAAATTGTTTAAAATTGTGCGTTTGGTAAGAGAAGTAGGTATGTGTATTTTTTTAGAAAGTCTTTATAGTGGTAAAATAATATTTCACAATTTTATTATATGTTTATCAAAACTTGTTAAGATACTTATTTAAGAAAAATTAAGTCTTTGTAACTAATAATGACCTCTAAGTAACACTCCGTATTCAACACGTATATGCATTTGGTGATTTCACACTAGTAAAGTATGACGCGGCCGTCTACATTGAGAGTCACATGCGTGCATGCAATTAATAGACGTTATTATATAGACCCGCGGGAAAAGAAATGTCATGAAAATGAATTTTGATGAAAGCTAGTTGACTAAGCATATCAAGACTATTCCATCAAAAAAAATAAAAAAAAATCAAGACTGCATATTCTTATGCTCTAATTGGAAGATACTTATGTTACACTCAATAAATTCAACGAGGCTTATTTTGTACCCAAAATGTTAATACGCTTTGTAAAAAGGTTCATATAAGCGCTATCATAAAAGAATTTTTGAAATACTAAGCTTTTATTTTTTCCATATCTTATGATCAATATGTTAAATCTGATCAACCAATATCGATCTACGTTTGAACCATTGGTGTATTCATTTTTAGGTATTAATCGTCTGATTTAATTGGTCTGAATCACAAAAATTAGACTCAAAATCTTTGGATAAAACGTTTAAGAGAATCTAATATCAAATCACTAACGATTTTTCTAGTGTGTGTTCATGGGCACATTCTAACAAACTTAAATAGAAAATTTATCTTTAAAATATTTTTTAATAGAGAATTAATAAACCCTTAATAAACAAGATTAAACTAGTAATTAACTAAATAATTGTCAAAAAAATAATAATTAGAATGTGTCCATAAACACACTACAAAAAACCAATCACTAAATTAAGTGAATGTTGATAGGGTGTATTCATTAATTACCTTATCTAACGTGCTGCTGAAATCGTTGAAAAATCGGTGGGCCAGCTACATTCAATAATGAAATTCGTCATTTTAATATGAGAATACTTTTACGTACCAAACAGTGGTGGTTTATATTATTGATGCTACTATAGTTTCCTTTATTAGAAAATGAAATTCAGTTAGTGCCAAATAGAAGATAATGAAATTCTGTTGACCAGTACTGCTCTATTGACATGCAATCACGCCTGCAAGTAGGTGTCCATCTAAACAAAACTTAGGGAGACTCATGATATGAACAAACATACACGAAATTATTGCTACAACAAAGAAAAGAAGGAATATTAAATAGGATAAATTTTACCAAAATTACTACAAAATCAATTTTTGATCGACCATTTTTTTCTCAGAGCACACGTATTTGAGATAAAATATGCACATGTTTTGACTTGTATGTGCATCTAAGCTGTATTATATGTGCATACGACTTTCTGATAAAAATGTGCATGAGTTTTGTATTATGTGTGCATAACTTATAAAGTGCATTCGTTTTTGCTTGCATGCATGTGCATGCTTAATGACGTATGTTCATTTAATTTGTACTAAGTGTGCATATATCGTATTTGTATTAAAATGTGTGTGGGTTTTAAATTGTGTGTGCATGACTTGTGAAGTGCATACTTTTTTGCGTGTATAACATAATGACTTGTATGTGCACCTAATTTGTAGTAGGTGTGCATATATCGTGTTTGTATTGAAATATATACATGAGCTTTAAACTGTGTGTGCATGAATTTTAAAGTACATACGTTTTTACATGTATGTGCACATAAATCAGTCTATATATGCATCTATTTTTGTATTAGCTAGATGTGCATTTCATTTAATAATTTACGTGCATTTGTTTTTTAAAGTATGTTCATGACTTTTTTGCCTAAATGTGCATGCAAAATTGGTCTGAATGTGCATAAAAAAACTTAGCCCAAAGAGAAACTATATAGGCTCGATTTTTTTTTGCCCGGTTTGATGTGCATATAATCTTGCGTGAATGTGCATGCACATTGTCCTAAATGCATGTACATGAGTTTTGTATTGGGTGTGTATATAAAATTTTGACTTGAAGAGAAAAAAAGTTGTCCCAAAAAAAATTGATTTGAAAAAAGAAAACGTTGATCGATCAACGCTAATGTTCAAATCAAATCATTTAAATGGTTATGCACCATGTACATGATCACTTAAACGAAAGTTTAATCTCCACCCTTAACAAATTCTTATTCAAAAATGAAAATTTATTTTCATTTACCATACGAAAAACCATATCATGTAATCAATGTGTGTTATATTGTATCGGTTTTTCTAATCTATGTCCTTAGGACATAGGTTAAGATTTCATATATAAATTTTTTTAATTATGTGTTAAATTTTTAGAATATTTTATTTTTTTTTAAATGAATTCACCTTTCTTTCTTTAGAATTTATATTCCTTAATAAAAATTCTTAACTAAACCCATATTTGTATATACTCTCCTCATTATTTACAACAAACGTAGTTTTCAGAGGTGTTGGTAATTATGACAAGTAGGGTAAGATGGTTGAAACCAATTAAGGATTAAAGAAATTTGTGTGAAGAAGGGCCTGAGTTGGGTGCCGCAAGGAGAATTAATGGCGATAATGACATTGATGACGACAAGACGTGGAATCATGCATAATCATGAGGCTGATGTCTTCTCTTTTAATTTCATGACAAGGATGTTTTCAATTTTTATTATTTTCGAGTATTCAGATTATATTTGGGAGATTTATGCATGGTGAGTTGGGCAGAAGTCAATAATTAGGTTTAATTTAATTCAAATAAAAAAAAGATAGTATCTACTCTCACAAAACTGTTGAGCTCAAAGTCTTTCCATGAAACGAAATTTGATTTGGTGGGTAAGAAATTTTACAAATGCAAATAAAAATTCTAAATTCTTTTTGAAAAACTTGGGATATACCTAATTTCTGTCTCATAAAATATTTGGATATTTTTTTATAATTCGAAAATAAACAATTGAGGATATGAGAATGAAGGATTAGAATATCCTATAATACTGCGTACTTATATATGATTTGATATCTCACAAACACGTTTTGAATGCATTATCTATTTCGATAAAAAAAGATTTTTCATATATAATTATGCAATAAAAAAAATCTAGTCTTATTTATATATAATATACTATATATATACTAAATTAACCTAATTATGCTACATGGGACCCCATCAATAGAACTATTACATTTCATTTTCTTTCTTTTTTCACTTTTTTTTAAAATTAATTATATATCAATGATTTTTATCCTAAATCTAGCACCATTTTTCCTAATTTAAATACAAATCATTCACACAAGATTGTAAATCCAAAACTTCCACAACACTAATCAACTCGGAATTGAATAATCTTCTCTCGCCAATTTCAAAAGCTATCCAGAACACCAAACTATATATATCTAGAACTTCTGCTACACTAATCAGCTCATAATATGACCGAGTCTTCTTCAAAAGGACTATTGAAAACACCGAACTCGTTGTTGCCCCTACTTTTGCCTATTTCAAAGCTCAGTTACCATTGCTACGCCATCGTCGGTGAGCCTCGATCTTTTTTCCTTCCATCGATGATCTCCCTTTACCGCCAACACTAAGCCATCACCGGTGAGCATCGATCTGTACATTCCATGACACGTCATTGTCTTGGAATCTCTGGTTCATTGTGACATTTGTATCGGTAAAGACATTGGACCTTTTAATTGACAAAAGAATCCCTTTATTCCCAACACTAAGCCATCACCGGTGAGCGCCGATCTACACATCCCATGCCACATCACCGTCTTGGAATCTCTGGATCGTCGCGACATTTGTCTCGGTATAGGCATGGGACCTTTTAATTGACAAAAGAATTCCGTAGTAGCCAGTAGCTGGAATACGACAATTCAAGTACTTGTGCATTTTCAAAAAGTGAGACTAATTGAAGATCATATACTGATAAATCTTAACAACAAATATTAATGGTTAATTGAAAATTAAATAGCATTTGTATAAAATTGAGGTAAACATCGAGGTAACTCATTGCTACATATTTGTGGATATATGATTATAAACTAAATAAAAGTTATATATAGAATATCGAAGATCATGAATTTTGGTTATAATTTTTTTTCAAAATAATTAAAACATGTTGGTATGAGATTGAAAATACAATATTTAAAACTATTTTAGGATACCAGATTTATGATTGTTTCTCCTTTCACTTGCATAACCCCTTTTAACTCATGACTCTTAATTAACCCAAATAATTTTTTTCATTACTAACTTATCTTTCATTTTACATAATCGGTATGATATATTAAAAGACTTGGTCATAGCATTTTTTTGTAAAAAAATAGAGAGTAAATAAAACATATCTAATAAAATCAAAGATTAAAAAACATTATATATAAAGTGAATACTTCACAAATAAACTAAAACCCATTTTAAAATTCATGCATTTTTTTAAATTAATATTTATTTGTCAACACAATATCCAAATCAAAATTCATTTTTGTTATTTCAATTTTTCAAGATTTAAAATTTAATATAATCATAAATATCTCATCTAAATGATATATTATACATACTAGGATAATTTAAATGTATTTTTTTTATCAAATATCTCAAAAAAATAAGTAGATATTTATTGTTTGTGAACAAAATTATTTCAAAAATATTTGATTTAGTTTTAAGGGTTTACGTATTATCATATATTTTCACTAATTTGTCACACCTTTATATTACTAAATTACAAGGTTACCTATTTATATGATTGATTTGAAACCTTGATGTCTAATCTATTATATATTTATATATTATTAAAGTAAAATCTAGCTAAGACCACTTGTCGTTTTGACATTACGCCACAATATTTATTGTCACATGTCTACTCCACATTATGTCATATCACTATATTATATTTTTTCTATTATTAATATTATATTATATAATATTTTAGATATGATTTCAATTTCCTTTTCAACATATATATTATTCATATTTGATCTTATTACTCATATTAGATAGAATATATTACTACTTTATTTATTTATGTAATATTTTTTTAAATGTGAAATCGATATGATTTTGATAATAAAAAATAATATTAATATAAAATTTTACCAAAATCTCATATGACATAAGAACTAAGTTAGTATATAACAGTTTTCTTTCTTATACCATAATAATCTATATTTAGAAAATATGTTTAATTTATGATTTTTATATTTTTGTAAGTCTAATTTATAATTTAAAAGAGCGGGATAAGATAAACTTTTAATAAAACCGAATTTGACAATTGATATGCAATAAAAGCTTATATGGACGATCACGGTCATCTAGAAACACTCGGGCCTTGAAGCTTACATTAACACGAAAACCTAAGCATTTGAAATATTATTAATTTACATGCATAGATATAATTGAATCCAAAACGTACATAAGAAATGAATACTATAATTTATTAAAAAATTATAAATTGATCATCAATTATATATTAGATGTTTCGCCGCTCACATGATTTTTACTTATCCAAATTGCCTTTTTAGAACGATCATAACAATAGATATCACGTGAGTTGTTAGTCCTCATCATCGTTATCGTACTTATTGTCCAGGGCCCCCTGGCCTGGGGGTCCGGGGGACAGAGTCGTCCCCGGCCCAACGGTATAGGGTAATAATTTTTATGTGATTTTCAATTTGGACTTATGTTTTCTATATAGATTTAGATTTGTGAACTAAGTCAGTTTAGGGTTAATTTAGAGTTATATATATACTCTCTTTTTTTCTTCTCTCGTTGTAATTTGAAATCTGAATTGTCTGCCTCCTAATAAAATCGGTTCTCCTTTTGTCCGTGGACGTAGCCAATACAACGTTGGTGAACCACATAAATTCGTGTTCTTGTTTTTGTTCGTTTTTCCGCATCCGTAACAACACTTATTATAAATAATAATAATGATACAATAATATACTATAATGTAGATTTATATAATATGACGAGTCTTTTTTTGAATTTACATTAAGAGAAACAAACCATATGTTTTAAAGCACCGAACTATCACAAATCTTATAAATTGAGACGAGGCATTCATTAGACAAAGGTCACAAAACATATAAGTTAGGACCAGTCTCGTCCCATATCAGCTGTTTGGCTAACATATTAAGAGGGTAACATTCCGTTTCCCAAGGCTAGGTGGTTACCCTCGCGCCACCTCTTGGTAAAGTAGGCTGATGGGCAAGCTCCCTCGTGACTCGATCACAGCCACGAAAAGGTGTCAAACTCTAAAATACAACACGTTGATTGCTATAACGCCACGGATTGTAGAGAATGATACGGCTATTGTTATCTCTCTCAAATTGAATTCTGCATTTTCTTCCTAATTTCAATGTGATAGAGATGGAAGCCACCTAGAATGGTATTTTAAGGGGATTCCTACTTGCACTGGATTGGAAATCGTGTAAAATATTAAAATATTAAAATCAACGGCTGTTAAATCCGTTAAATGTAAAAAACTCATATTGTTAATTTTTTAAAATAAATTCATATTGTTGAATTTTCAGAGTATTATTACGGGTGTTTACACGATTTTTTTATAAATTATAAGAAAATCAATATAGTTGAATAAATGCTTCTGATCGGTACATGAACAGTTATATTATACATGTTTATTATGCATATGATCTGTAGAATTATTTTGCATATGTTATTGGAAAGTTAGAATTGGACAAAAAAAATTCATAGGATATAACTATAGAATATAATCAAATTGGATATAACTATAGTATATAATCAAAGTATATAACCATAGGATATAACTATAGGATATAATCATATTATATAACTATAGGATATAGCTATAGTATATAATCATAGTATATAACTATAGAATATAACCATATGATATAACTATAGGATATAATCATAGGATATAACTATAGGATATAACCATATGATATAACTATAGGATATAATCATAGTATATAACTATAGAATATAACCATAGGGTATAACTTAAATTGGATATAACTATATGATATAATCATAGTATATAACTATAGGATATAATCATAGTATATAACCAAATTGGATATAACTATAGGATATAATCATAATATATAACTATAAAATATAACCATAGGATATAATTATATGATATAACTATAGGATATAATCATAGTATATAATTATAGAATATAACCAAATTGGATATAACTATAGGATATAATCATAGCATATAACTATAGAATATAACCATATGATATAACTATAGGATATAATCATAGTATACAACTATAGAATATAACTATATGATATAATTATAGGATATAATCATAGTATATAACTATAGGATATAACCATATGATATAACTATAGGATATAATCATAGTATATAACTATAAAATATAACCATAGGATATAACCAAATTGGATATAAGTATATAACTATAGATTATAATCATAGTATATAACCATAGAATATAACCATATGATATAACTATAGGATATAATCATAGTATATAACTATAGAATATAACCATAGGATATAACCAAATTGGATATAACTATAGGTTATAATCATAGTATATAACTATAGGATATAATCATATGATATAACTATAGGATATAACCAAATTGGATATAACTATAGGATATAATCATAATATATAACCATAGAATATAACTATATGATATTATAATTCTAGAATATAACCATAGGATATAACCAAATTGGATATAACTATAGGATATAATCATAGGATATAATCATAGTATATAATTATAGTATATAACTATAGGATATAATCATAGTATATAACTATAGAATATAACAATAGGATATAAATTCTAAGTTAACATAGAAAAATCAATTTATGTGGAGCCTAAGTCCAAAATTTTCTAATTATTTTTTTCTAAGTATTAATCAAATTTAGGTCATTATGCTACTATGCTAAATGACGAGTACTAAAACTAGAACGGAAATTATGGAACAAAATTTATAAGTTAACAAAATAATATCAATTTATGGCGAGCCTAAGTCCAAAATATTTATAACTTTTTTTTTCTCTAAATAAATGTCTAACCTATGTTTAAAATTTCTAACTATTTTTAACGTTGCACCCTTTTTTCATATTGATTTTTTTTCCAATTACAAAAATTCGAAGACGAAGGCTTGCAGTTGAAGATTGTGATTTAAAGTAGCATTATTTTTAAAGTTGTCTAGTCTTAATTTAATCTTCTTAAATAAGTTTAATATACTTAGATAAGTTAGTCATGTGTCTAGGATTATTTAAAAAGTCTTCTGATGTACTGTAATTTCAAGTTGTAAAACTTATCTCTTCAATTTACGAGGAAATATTTTAATAAAGGTTAAGTATTTCTTTTAAAAAGTCTTCCGTTACTCTTATATAATTTAATACTTATTTATTTATTTAAGCATAATTGTTCCGATTAAAACCAATGATGACTTTGGATATTAAAGTTTGAGGTCACTAGCGTGTGACACCAATGTAAGTTGGGGTGTTACAAAATACACATATAGTATATCCTTTGGGTCTTCCAATATCAATAGTGATGCGTCACGGGCTCGACCCAAGCCGGGCTACGACGAGCCCTAGACGACCAAGACCGTGGCATCCCCCTTGGCATAGGACTTAGTCTTATTTAGCCTATTTTATGTTATTTCCCGTTTTAGCAAGTTTCCATTTTTAGCATTTCTAATTCCGCACTTTCTATTTCGGGCGTGTGTCTTTCTCTTGCTAGAGGAAGCTAGCCCACTAGTATGCCCACGGCCCAAGCCCATTAGGGTTCTCGGCTGTGCCCTTTGGCTTTAAATAGCCTTCATTGTAATCGTTATTCCGCACGTCTAAATTAATGGTTAAATTGTCAAGTTGAGAGATACTCCTTCTTTAACCATTCGGGCGTCACCAAACCGATTACTTGGTCGTCAATCAAGACATCACTTTGGTTGCCATCAAGAGATCGAGAGATCCGTTCGAGTCAAGTCGAAAGCTTTCCTGATCTACATCCGTCCGCAAGATGAGTCGACCCCATCGATTCGTATCAACTAGTATCAGAGCTCCAGGGATCAGGCTAAGTCAATCCTTTTCTCGATTCATCTCTTTATCACGCTCTTGCTTATCCCTATCTATCCTTCGATCCACCATAGGGCTGTGCAAATTCGGATCGGGCCGGAAAACCGGAACGGACCGAAAATGCCTGGACCGGGGAGTTACGGTCTGGTCCCCGATCCACATATTTCTAAAATTCCGGTCCGGTCCAAACCCGGCCGGTTTCCGGTCCGGACCGGATGGACCGTTTTTTTATTGTTTTTAATTTAATTTTATGTATTAATATCTCATAACACTATTAAAAATCAATTTCTACTATAAATATAAATTAATAACAAAATATATTGTCTAATATTATACACAATAGGTATAAAAATAGGAAAAATAATTAAATTTTAATTTATATAAAACAATAAAAAATACGTATACCGGTCCAAGGATTGTAAAAATTCCGATCCGGTCTGGACCGGATGCACAGCCCTAATCCACCACCACAAAATCGCTTCCGCAAAACCACCATTACAAAAAAAAAACATACGTCGATTTCTGCCCAGATTTCGTCCAAAAAAAATTCATCCTTTCTGCAATTTTATTTCATAATCTTGTAGAAAATTTTGATATGAGTCCGTGCATATAAAATTCGCCCAAATCGGATCTCGTTTGACCCTCCAAAATCCCCAAATACGCACCATTTGTCACCGTGAAACCCTAACCCGCTGCGCGCCCCCTAGTCGAGCCCTAATTCGGCTCCTATCTCTTTCCTTTCCCAAAAGATTTGATTCTCAAAAAATCTTATCTTTTTCCAAAAGTAAAGTAAAATAAAATCATATCTTATCTTTTCTCTCTCCTAAATTAACAAGAAGATAAGTTTGCTTTAATTATTTCCATATTTATCTTGTTTTTCTTTTCTTGTTACTTATTCCATATTATTACTTGCCTTTTTTTTGGACCTTCCATTCAAGCCTCGCCCTTCTCACGAGCACCCCATAATCCGCCCACCCGAGCGTTGATTTTGAGTTGTTTTTGAGTCAAGGCTTGACTCGACCGATTGGTTCCCCGCCTCGATGCTTTGACTTTCGTTCGTCATGTCTTATGTAGGTCCTCGACGGCTTCCGCGCCAACGGTTGCATCTTGAGTGCTTTGCCGGTTTTGACGACTCCGAAGAGTTCTTGGAGTGGACTCGACATATGGCGCGCTATTTTAGCCAATGGGACTACAACAATAATGAGAAGTGCGACATATCTATTGATTGCTTCACCGGCTATGCTCTTGACTGGTGGTTCGATCTAGAGGATGATCGATGGGACCGTGGTTGGCCTCTTGTCGAAACTTGGGGAGAACTCATGTATGAAATGACACGACACTTTGCCCCGAGAGTGGACGCGCAAGCTCACGCAGACCGTGTAACACCCCCGACTTACGTCGGTAGTGCCACACGTCAGTGACCTCAGACGTTGCTGTCTGATGTCACCCAAGGCTTTAACCGAAACAATTAATCTTAAATAAACATAATACACAACGAAAGGTTAAACAGCGGAATGCATTTTTAAATGGAAATCAACCATTTTTATTAAAAGATTTCTCCCAATACGAGAGGAGTGTTTTACAACAGAGTGAAATCACAGCGGAAGACTTATAAATTACACAGCGGAAGACTTGAAGAATAAATCTATTACATGACTTAGTGGTAAGAATAAATAATAATTGACAACCTTTAAAAAATACTAATACTTGAATCTCCAACTGCAAGTCTCTTCTTCAACGGTTACTTCGGACTTTGGGGACCAACCACTGATGTGCCGTATAGGACGGATGACACCAGCCAACCATGCAAGGAATAAAACCTGGTTAGTTAGTCTAATGAAAGACTATGCAAGGGTGAAAACAGAATGGTCCTAGTGATCGTAACCGTTTACTATCATTGTCCCTCGAATAACAACCGAAGGAACGATATATAACCCGGAACTTTCACGGAATGATTAAAGTTTAGACATGCACTAAAAAGGAAATGAGCCGTATGGGAAACGTATGAAGAGAAGACTCCAAAAATTTGAGTCTTACGGGAAAGTATGACAATTGTTTGGAAACGTTATAATTTCACACAAGCGTTTAAAAAGACTTGACCATTTGGGTCCACGACCAACCTCACCGCGTAATGCGAATTCAAATTTGGAAGGAGGACTTACTCTAATCGAAGTCCAGGCGGTTTCCATGTTGTACTCCTCGCCCGAGGGTATATTAATTATGTGCATAATTGCACTTATCTTATTTATTTCCAAAACGCACATTTACATTATAAGCTTTTAAGATATATCATCTCATCATGAGATATATCAGAGGGAATAAATTCCAAATGTCGGCACCAACTGTGTACACCTACCCTGAGTAAGGGTATAGTCATGACCAGAGAGAGTATTAGGAAAAAATCCTCCTAATACCAGTTATAAAGAAACGACTAGATCTCGCAAGGTACATAGCGTTCCTACGAATACTCGTTCTAACTATAATGTATAAGTTCACACATAAAATCCACACCAATACCATCATGGTAATAACAGATATAATAGCGTTATTTCTAGCAATATATATAACCTATTATAATATCACATTTTAAATCATATTATTTATAAAAATCTGTTCCCAAATAAAAACAACAATTCATCCCAATTTAATTAACAATTCGAAATAATTGATAACTAACGAAAACATGGAATGATAAGTAAGAGTGAACCGCCACTTGCCTTAATCTAGACGAACGATTGAGCGACGATGGGTTTCTGGGTCCAGAACGGGAACGGAAATCGGATTACAGATTCCTATGACGACGACCCACAACGAAACCCTAGGTTAGATTCGACAATCAAATAATACGAATCTAAGGAAAAACGAACGAGATCGAAAGAACGAAAGTCCCGCCCGAGACCGGGTCGTCCAAGGCCACGATTGCGATTGCCAAAGCAATCCGCGGTCGCGGCCGTCGAGGACTTCATCCGCGAGTGTCAAAGACAGCGGCCGCGGACGCGGCAGTTCATGTCTGCGGTCGCGGCCATGAACTCCGGCGACCCACAACGGAGAAAACTCACCGGCGACGACACAGCGGGGCTCGAGACGAGGGGGCTTCCACTCCGGTCCACCTTGCACCTCCAAAGCACCACTCCTCGGCCACCACCACCTCCGGCGAGAGCTCCGGCGACTCCACAAGAATTCCGGCGAGCTCGAAACTCCGGCGACTAAGGAAAACGAGAGAGAGAGAGAGGAGATATGATGTTTGAGTGCTCAAAACCCTCCATCCCGGCCTCCTTTTATAGCCAACGAAGGAGAGCAGCCCTCGACCAAATCAACGGCGGCTCAGAAGATCGACGGCGACGAAGAACACGTGGCACGCATGCACTTTTCCGCGGTCGCGGAAAATTCCCTTTCCCAGTGCTGTTGAGCACTATTTTTCCGCAGTCGCGGAAGTTCTGATGCGGTCGCGGAAATGTCCTTTTCGCATCCGTTTGCTCAGGAAAGGATATAACACGGGTTTCAACCCCGGAAAATAAATATTTGTACCCAAACAAATATTCTAAGCCTCGACAATACGTCGAATGTATTTTCCAAGGCTCAGGGAATTTTTATAGAGATCATACACGTTACAGAAATTCCGAATTTTGCCAAACGCGTCTTGCTTTCCCAACGAGAGTTGGAAATTTACCCAAATACCCTTACTAAAAAATGAGGGGTATTACAGACCGCACATGTCATCGGTCCAGACCGCCTACTGTTGTCCTCGCATCAGCACCGGCGGCACCTCCAGCGCTCTTCTCTGAACCAGTGCCCCCTGCAGCGCTCACTCGTGCCCCAGTTTCCCCCGTAGTGCCCATGCCAGCGCCTCTAGCGCCCACTGCCCCGGTTTGTAGGATCGTGATTGTTAGATAAAAACTTAAGGAACTCAGAATATCAATTCTCAGTTCCTTTCGCAACGGAAATAAACAATCAAACAAATGAACAGTTCCTTATAGTGGAAACCTTTGATTGCCAACTAGCAATCCAGGATAAAAACCACTACCTTTCTTTCGAAAGGATTTCAAAGTCTACTTCTTGATTTCTTATCTCTTTTGGTTACAACTTATCCTAGGAACGAACACACAGTTCCTTTGCCTTACACACAGTTAGACAATCCTAGATAACTTAACACAATCAATAATCAATCCAAGAAACAGACTTTCGCACCTAGGAACTATCACTTACAGTCACAGGAACTTAGCACTCAGCTCTTCTTCCTTGACTGGTTCCTCTTGATCTCGGTTTGCTTTGATGATCTTGTTTGGAGGTTCACACTAGATATTTGCTAATGAGTGTGAGTCGTGTTTCAGTGCTTAAAGATAACCCTTGGGTTAGTCTTCCTTTTATAGAGGATTCTTTGCAGCTCGATCCTCTTTGGGTTCCCACAGATTGAGCTTGCCCTAGGATGAGTGGTTCTCCTTGATCCACGTTGTTCTTGGCATGTGCAAACAACCTAGGCAGCTCAGAATCTCTCTTGGTTGGTCAACTACCTCAGACGAGCCTTGCTATGTCGTTGTCCAAATACTTTCGTCCGAGGTTGAACAAGTTGGCCGCTTGGGAACTGTCTTCTGGACAGCGACGTCTCTATGTCCTGTCGCTTTCACCTTCTCTGTCCGAGGTTGAGCGTTTCTGGGTATGTTGTTGTTTTGCTCTGGGTATTGGCAGTCTTTTGGAAGCTTCGGACAAGTCGATTTTAACACCTTTTGTCCGAGGTTGTGTGTCCCCAGATTTCTCAGTTTCTGGGCACACATGGGTTCCTCTGGTTTCCTTCATCTGTCTTGTTCCTTTGGTTCCCTTGTCATGTTTGGCTTTCTTGCCTTCGGTATATTCCTGTGGTTCCTTAAAACACATCTTTGAGATAAAACATTAGTATCATAATATTTGTCATCGTCAAAAGTAGAGAAACTGAGGAAATGAACTCTCAGGGGAACCTAAGTTCCAGAGTTCCGTTTTCTAACAATTTCCCCCTTTTTGATGATGAAAAATACAAGGAACCTGGCAACATAATAGGACTTTGAATTTCATGAGACCAGTTGAGATTAAGGGAGTTACAACATTACAAATTAATGATAGAACATTCAATGGTTGCAAATTCCCCCTAAGCAAATGAACGAGTTTATTTAAAATTCCCCCTTAGAAGTAGAACTAGTTCAGGGTTCCTATTAGTTCAGTAGTCTCCAAAGTTCAAGGTTCTTATCCTTTTCTTCCCCCTTTTGACATCATCGAAAAGATTAAGTACTAGTTAAGAGCAGGATGTCCAAGTGAATATACAATTGCATCAAACCCATAGCAGAAACATAATGGAAACTTTAAGGCAAAAAATAGATTGATCATTGGAACGAAACCAAAAGATAATCATTAGAGCTTAAACTGAACATTGTTCAAAGACGGGTAAGACCAACCACAAAACAACATAAACAACAACCAACAAGGACCAACAACAGGACAACAAACGACAAAGATAACAACAAAAGTAATCTTAGGAGGGACAACAAGTGGATAGACGAGGGGAGTAGGATCCTAAGGGAAACTACTAGCACGCTGTGGTGGTACAACACTGGGAACCAGAACAAGCGTTCCTATGGCATAGCAGCGGCCTCCTCGTCTTCAGCTTTGTCGTCAGTTCCTACGTTTTGGCACGTGGCCTGATGAGCACTGATTGCACCTTGTCAATCCTTCTGAAGGACTTCTACCAGATCCACAACAGCAGAACCTATGCGCCCCAACTCTTTTACTTGATCATGGAGGGCGACCGGTATGGCAGTCAAGCCTTCCATGATTGCCTTTTCAATACGATCCAGAGCAGCAAGGATCGCAGAGGAGTCTAAAGAGGGGTTGAGCTGTGGTCGGGAACTAGAAGGGTCCTAGGAACTTGCCTTTTCCTTAGGCGGAATTTCTTGAGCTTCAGAAGGGTTGGGCAGTTGTTCCTTAGTCTTCAACTTCCGAACTGTGGCCATGGTAAGACACTTGCTGTAGACTGTCTCAGACAGATCGTCTGGGTACTGGTGAAGGTTAGAGAGGATATTCTTGATGATATGGGGGAAGGGTAAAGCATGGGAGTCATGAGATGCACAAAACTGCATGTGAGCCAACACAATACGAGGGAGATCCAATTGAACACCAGAGAGTACTTTGTCCATATAAATGGCGTCTGTGATGAGAACATCGTTCCTGTGCTCTTGTCTGGGAACCAGATTGCGGGTGATCCAGAAGTGTAACAGCCTGTTTGCGATGGAGAGATCATTTGTCTCCAAAGATGAAGGGGAGGCGCCGTCGTAGATTTTCTTGATCACTGCTCCCTTGGATTTGTAGCCCTTTCCCTTGGGCCATCCCTTTTTCTGAGGGAGAATGTCAAACCCAGACCTTGACTCAATCCCTAGAGTAGACGCAATTAGGTTGGCGGACAGGGGATAGCTGGTTCCCTTCCATATGAGAATGGCTTCGTTACAGGGACAGTTCTCCTTTGCGGGCACAAACTCCATGGACTGGTAAAACAGGCGGACGACCTCATCAGAAGCAGAGAAGGGCTCAGTCAACATCTCGTCCCAGCCTTGAAACTGTAGCAGAGAATGTAGCTCGTCCAGGGCCTCTCCAAACATCTCCTCATCTTCTTCTGCCAGCTCTTGGGTCCAGAATTCCTTGCCGATTATGAGAGGCTTAAGGATCTTCCTCTTAGAAAAGAGAGAAGAGACGTGACCCAGGGAGGAAGAGGCAGAGAGGGTGGTGATTTTGGCTCTTTTTGTGGATTTGGTTTCTTTTGTGGATTTGGCCTCATAGGGAACTATAGCTTGGGAGCTCCTCTTTCTTTGTTTCATTCTAGTGGCGACTGAGGGATCAGGGTTAGAGGTGGTTTTAGATTTGAGGCTTACTGGTGAGGGCTGAGGGCTGAGGAGCTCTTGGAGAGACTTGTCAGGCGAGGAGTCATGAGAGCCACCTTCGGAGGCGGATTTGGTGGCCGATTCAGAGGCCAGAGTGATGGCCATGGCTTTCTCCTCAGCCTGTTCCTTTGGTGGCTCCTCAAGTTTCTCTTCGGGTTGCTCCACTGGTTTCTCCACAGGGTTGGGATTTTTGAGAGGAGGTGGCATAAATGGGCTTAGAAGATGAAGTTGCCTTCTTTTCTCGAAAGGCTCTGAGAATGGCAGCATCTTCCTCATCCAGGATAACATTAGGGTTTTGGTTGGCCATTTTTGAGGATTTAAGGATTTCTGTGTTTGAGAGAAGGGGAAGCAGAAGATCAGAGAAATGGCGAGTTGTGGGATTAGATTGGATGAACAGGGCCACTCTTTAAAGGCGGTGAGGGCTGAAGAGACCGTTGAGAGGATTGGGGAGAATCCGGAGCATTAAAGGCTAATTGCAGCTTTTTGGAACGGATCAAAACAATTCAAAACTTGCCCATTCAGAGAAGAGGGGAGCCTGCTAACTGATAAGACCGGTCTGAGCTTCTGAGATTTGCCATAAATAACTTCTGGGAGGTGCCAATCTAGCCGTTGGAGAAGCGTTGCATTCTGGTTCCTTTCTGGCGATATATTCAGCGTGCTAGAGGGATATATGGGAACCTTTGATGTGGGTCAAACATTGGAACCAAAAGATACGTTCCCATACGCGAAATCAGGGTAGGCCATTTATCGCATTGCACATTAATTCTCAGAGAGGGTTTAGAGATGGATCATAGAGAATTGAATTGAGCAATGAGGCAAGGGTAGGTCTTAGTACACAATCATCATTTCGGCTTGTATTGTTGGGATAGAAATATGATCAGATTGTGACTTTTGGGCCATCAAAGAAATTTGAAGAATGAGGAGTTGAAAGAATAATGAGGACCAAAAGGAAACGAACCATAAAATTTTATCTAAGCCTTTGTAAGAAACCATTATGACAAGAAGGTTTTGTAACAAAAGATATAACACAAGGATATCAAGACTCAACAAGTTAAATAACTTAAACTAGTCAATCGGGGGAACTGGAAGGAGTTCTTTAAACTAAGGTAACTACTGAGTAATAGGAATCATTCCTAGTTCCAATCTAAGGTTCTCGAAAGGAACTCTATTCAATGCCTTGGTGAAAATATCTGCAACCTGATCTTCAGTTCTACAAAAATTCATAATGATGTTTCCCTTCTCAACATGATCTCTAAGAAAATGATGTCTTATGTCAATATGCTTGGTCCTAGTATGATGCACAGGATTTTTAGAGATGTTTATGGCACTAGTGTTATCATAAAGAATAGTGAGAGGGCCATAAGACATACCAAAGTCCGCGAGTTGTTGCTTTAGCCAGAGAAGTTGGGAACAGCAGGAGGCGGCTGCAATATACTCGGATTCTGTGGTGGAGAGGGAAACTGAAACTTGTTTCTTTGATCCCCATGACACAAGGCAAGGGCCTAGGAACTGTGCCATTCCAGAAGTGCTCTTTCTATCCACCAAATATCCAGCATAATCAGCATCAGTGAAACCCATGAGCTCAAAGGGACATTCTTTGGGGTACCAAATGCAGAGATCGTCAGTTCCCTTGAGATATCGAAGTATTCTCTTCACAGCAGCCAAGTGGGTTTCTCTCGGACAAGATTGGAACCTAGCACACAACCCAACAGCAAAGACAATGTCTGGTCGACTAGCGGTTAGGTACATGAGTGAGCCTATCATACCTCTATAGAGCTTCTCCTCCACTAGAGGACTCGAGTGGTCCTTATCCAGATGGGCAATGGTGGATATGGGAGTGGAGAGAGGCTTGCATGAATCCATTTTGAACTTCTTCAGTAGTTCCCTGACATACTTCTGTTGGTGGATTTGAATACCATCTTCCTTTTGAGTGATTTGTAATCCGAGGAAGAATGTGAGTTCCCCAATTAAACTCATTTCAAATTCACTGTTCATCAAGTCTTTGAACTTGTCTACAAGGGACAGGTTAGTGGAACCAAAAATGATATCATCAACATAGATTTGAATCACTAAGATGTTACCTTCTTCTTCTAGGATGGAGAGAGTCTTATCAATAACTCCACGCCTGTAGCCATTTGAGAGTAGGAACTGGGCAAGACGATCATACCAAGCTCTGGGAGCTTGCTTGAGGCCATAGAGTGCCTTGTCTAGAAAGTAGACATGATCTGGATGATCATCGTCTTCAAAACCTAGAGGTTGCTTCACATAGACTTCTTCTTGAAGAATTCCATTGAGGAAGGTCGTCTTTACATCCATTTGGAACAACTTGAACCCTTTGTGTGATGCGAAGGCAATCAACAATCTTATTGCCTCAATCCTTGCCACTGGAGCATAGGTTTCATCATAGTCGATTCCTTCTTGTTGATTGTATCCTTGAGCTACAAGTCTCGCTTTGTTCCTTATCACAGCTCCTGTATCATCCAGCTTGTTTCTGAAAACCCATCTGGTTCCTATGATGTGTTTATCCTTGGGATGAGGAACTAGATGCCATACTTTATTCCTTTCAAACTGATGAAGCTCTTCTTGCATAGCTTGGATCCAGTCCGCGTCCTTCAGTGCCTCACCTATGTTCTTTGGTTCCACAATAGACAGAAAGGCATTGAAGGCAAAGAAGGTTAGATGTTCGTACCTGACTGGAGGCTTGACGACTCTTCTTTCTCTGTTGGGGGCTAGAGCATTTGATGTGGAGACATTCTGAGTTGAGCATTCAGCTTCCTGGTTGGGATCACCTTCTCCATTGAAGATCATGTGGGAAGATGAGTCATTGAGGTCTCCACAGATATTGTCGTCATGCTCATGATTCCCAGAAATGGATTGTTGTTCATTGTTCATGGGAACTAGTGGAGGAGCCATTGGAGGGTTCCGAGCAGCAGTGCAGGAACTAGGTGGAGTGACATCTTCATCTGGATTTTCTTGATATGACTTGGAAAACGGGTCTTCAAAGGAATTGGTGGTGTTCTGCACAATCTTTCCAAGTGATTTTTCATTAAAAATAACATGAACACTTTCTTCTACCTTTTTAGTTCTTTTGTTGAAGACTTTGTACGCCTTGTTACCCGAGGCGTATCCAATGAAGATTCCTTCATCACTTCTTGGGTCGAATTTTCCAAGATTGTCCTTCCCATTGTTGTGCACAAAGCACTTGCATCCGAACACTCTCAGATGTGAGATGTTGGGAACTCTTCCTCTTAGGAGCTCATAGGGTGTCTTTTCTGTGATTGGGCGAAGAATGGCTCGATTGATGATGTAGCAAGCTGTGTTGATTGCCTCAGCCCAAAATGATTGAGATAGTCCACTTGAGATCAGCATAGTCCGAGCCATGTCTTCCAAAGTTCTGTTCTTCCTTTCCACTACTCCATTTTGTTGAGGAGTGTATGGTGCAGAGAAGTTGTGATCAATTCCATGCTCACTGCAAAAGGTTAGAAATTCTCCATTTTCGAATTCGGTACCATGGTCAGACCGAATAGCATTGAGTGAACAATCAAGAGATTTTTCTAACAAGGGAACCAGATCTTTAAAGCGGTCAATAACTTCACTGTTAGATTTAATAAAGATGGTCCAAGTAAAGCGAGAGAAGTCATCGACAAGAACAAAGATATACATGTTCCCTCTTAGGCTCTGAACTCTCATGGGTCCACACAGATCCATGTGGATGAGTTCAAGAGGCCTTGAGGTGCTTACCATGTTTTTGGACTTGAAGGAACTACGAGCCTGTTTCCCTTTTACACAGTCAGAGCACAGTTCCTTAGATGTGCCACTTAGCTTTGGCAGCCCTCTGACTAGCTCCTTTGAGTGTAGCTTTTGAATCAGCTTGGTGCTAGCATGACCGAGGCGTTGATGCCACAAATCAGCTTGGTCATTCACAGTTGAGAGACAAAGTTTCTCCTTGAGAACAAAGGATGGATCAATTATGTAGACATTGTTGAATCTTTTCCCTTTTAGGATGATTTGTCCCGAGGAGTCAAGGACTGAACATTCGTTTGATCTGAATCTAACTTCATTGTCCCCTTGATCACACAGCTGTGACACACTTATTAGGTCAAAACCAAGATTATCAACAAGGTGAACTTTGTTTACCTGAATGTGATCGTTGAGTTTCACAGTTCCTATTCCACAGATTTTCCCTTTGCTTTTGTCTCCAAAGGATATGTTCCCTCCTTGGAGAGGTTGAAGAGAGGTCATTTGATTTCTTCTTCCAGTCATATGGCATGAGCACCCACTATCGATGTACCATAGTTGAGGTTGCCTCTCTTCTTTCTGCACATAAGGGAACTAAGATTTCTAAACCCAGCGAAGCTTGGCTTTACTGGGGGGATTAGCATTGCGAGTCTGTGAATAACCAGGGAACTGGTTCCTTTCATGGTAATGAGTACTTTTCTCCTTTTCAAAGTTCATTTTCTTAGCACAATCAGTGTTGTAATGACCATTCTTACCACAGTAGGTACACAAACGATTGTAAACAACATGTCCATATTTTCCTTTTCCTGGCCTAAAAGGTTTTTCAGTTTTCCTTTTGTTAAAATCAACATCGTTTCTAACCTTGCTATGGGCCATGTCAATATATCTTTTATGAGCAAAGAAATTGGTGAACCATTGGTTTTCGTGAACCATCTTTTCTTTTTCTTTTGGTTCCTTCTTAGGACTTTGAGAGCCTTCATTGAGACGTTTGGCAACCTCAGCCTTGTTCTCAAGGACCATGATCTTCTCTGATAGGAATTGATTCCTATCACGAGAAGTGGCAAGAGCAATACTGAGATTCTCATTCATCTCAACAAGTTCTCGCCTAGCCTTTTCTTCTTCAGCATCATTGTTCCCTTTATTATTGACATATCCTATTCCATGGCGTTATCTCACAAAAACAGTTTGATTTATCATTTTTTCATTAATGGAATTAGTGAGAATGTCTAACCTATCAATTATGGATTGAAGCATGTCATTTCCAGGTGGGTTAGTATGCAAGGGAACTTTGATAGAATCTATGCTAGTTTCATCACAAGATTTGCAAGTTTTAAGGTGACTAGCATGCACATTCCTAATATCAATGAGTTTGGAGTGAGTTTCAGCTAGGTCTTTCTCAGTTTCATCAAGTTTTTTACTCCAAACAGAATTCTCAACAGTCAAGCAAGCAATTTCATCTTCACAATCATCTAGTTTATGTTGAAGGGAACTGGTTTCCTTTCCTAGTTTCTTTATGATCTTAAAAAGTTGTTTCTTATCACAATCAACTAGGGATTTTAAGAGATCGTCAGAAGTTACCTCAAGGTCTTCTGAGTCGCTTGAGTCTCCTTTTTCCATGAGACATCTTCCTCCAGAGAAGCCATTGAGATCCGGTTCCTCATCTGAGTCTTCTCCCCATGAGGCTATGAGAGCCTTCTTTCTCTGAGGTCTTTCTTCTTCCTTTGAGTCTTCCTTGTTGGGACAATTCTTAGCGTAGTGTTTCTTTTCCTTGCACTCGTAACAGGAGACTTCCTTGAGATCTCTTCTGGGTCCATTGTGGGAGGAACTGCCCTTTTGAAACCTTCCCTTCACAAAGAATTTTTTGATGTTCTTTGTGAAGAGGGCCGTAAGTTCGTCCTCCTCTTCTTTTAAGTCTGAGTTCTCTTCCTCCATCTCGAGCCTAGAGAAGGCTTTGGAGATCTTGAGGGCAATTCCTTTCTCCAGTTTCTTGTCGGCATTGGCCTTGGTGTGCTTTCCTTCTTCAACCTCAAGTTTCCCTATGACTTGGGTCAAGGGAAGGGATTGGATGCCTGGAGTGTTCTTCATGATTCCCTTGAGAAGGGTGAACTTGGAGTTGAGTCCATTGATGACCACTAGGGACTTGGAAACTTCATCCAGATCGACTCCCGCCGCTGTCAACTTTCCAATCAATCTGTTGAAGCGGGAGTAGTACTCTGAGATAGTCTCAGTTTCCATCATTTTGAAGGTGTGGTATTCTCCTTCCAAAGCAAACTTTCTGCTTTGCTTTAGTTCCTCACTTCCTATGTCTTCTCTGTCCAATCCATTGAGGATGAACTGCCTGGCCTTGGCATTCTTTTCCATGATGACATAGTATTCTGGTTTCCAATCTCTTCCTTCATGATAAGATCGACATAGCCATCTCCATTTTCGACTATCCTCCAGCATTGGTAGTCGTTGGTCTTGATGTGGCTTTCCATGCACTTTTCCCACCATGTTTCTTCTCCTTTCTTTCGGAGATGTGGCTTGTTGGTGGAGATTTCGAGCTCAAACTTGCTTGGTTGAGACATGATCTGCAAACTTAACAAAAATCTAGAGATTTTCCTGCTCTGATACCAATTGTAGGATCGTGATTGTTAGATAAAAACTTAAGGAACTCAGAATATCAATTCTCAGTTCCTTTCGCAGCGGAAATAAATAATCAAACAAATGACCAGTTCCTTATAGTGGAAACCTTTGATTGCCAACTAGTAATCCAGGATAAAAACCACTATCTTTCTTTCGAAAGGATTTCAAAGTCTACTTCTTGATTTCTTATCTCTTTTGGTTACAGCTTATCCTAGGAATGAACACACAGTTCCTTTGCCTTACACACAGTTAGACAATCCTAGATAACTTAACACAATCAATAATCAATCCAAGAAATAGACTTTCGCACCTAGGAACTATCACTTACAGTCACAGGAACTTAGCACTCAGCTCTTCTTCCTTGACTGGTTCCTCTTGATCTCGGTTTACTTTGATGATCTTGTTTGAAGGTTCACACTAGATATTTGCTAATGAGTGTGAGTCGTGTTTCAGTGCTTAAAGATAACCCTTGGGTTAGTCTTCCTTTTATAGAGGATTCTTCGTAGCTCGATCCTCTCTGGGTTCCCACAGATTGAGCTTGCCCTAGGATGAGTGGTTCTCCTTGATCCACGTTGTTCTTGGCATGTGCAAACAACCTAGGCAGCTCAGAATCTCTCTTGGTTGGTCAACTACCTCAGACGAGCCTTGCTATGTCGTTGTCCAAATACTTTCGTCCGAGGTTGAACAAGCTGGCCGCTTGGGAACTGTCTTCTGGACAGCGACGTCTCTATGTCCTATCGCTTTCACCTTCTATGTCCGAGGTTGAGCGTTTCTGGGTATGTTGTTGTTTTGCTCTGGGTATTGGCAGTCTTTTGGAAGCTTCAGACAAGTCGATTTTAACACCTTTTGTCCGAGGTTGTGTGTCCCCAGATTTCTCGGTTTCTGGGCACACCTGGGTTCCTCTGGTTTCCTTCATCTGTCTTGTTCCTTTGGTTCCCTTGTCTTGTTTGGCTTTCTTGCCTTCGGTATATTCATGTGGTTCCTTAAAACACATCTTTGAGATAAAACATTAGTATCATAATATTTGTCATCGTCAAAAGTAGAGAACTGAGGAAAGGAACTCTCAGGGGAACCTAAGTTCCAGAGTTCCGTTTCCTAACACGGTTCCTAGCCTAGCACCCGCTCTGGCTTCTGAGGCACTCACTCTCGCACCACCGCCTTCAACGCAAGCCGCCCCGGTGCCTAGCAAGGCGCTCACGCCAGTACCTTTAGCAGTGTCATCCCTTGTTGCCCCAGTGCTCGCTCCGGCATGGGAGTCGTGCGCGATGATCATTTCGGTGCCCAACGCAATACCCGATTCAGCGCCCACATCTAGTGAGCCAATATTCTTGGTTCCATATGCGGTCCTGATGGCGATTCTACACCGTGATTGTGCCACCATTATTGTTGATCACATGTTTGCCCTGGCCCTCACACGCTCGAAGCGAGGACGCTTCGAATCTAAGCGAGGGAGAATGATGCATCCCGGGCTCGACCCAAGCCGGGCTACGAAGAGCCTTAGATGACCAAGACCGTGGCATCCCCCTTTGGCATAGGACTTAGTCTTATTTAGCCTATTTTATGTTATTTCCCGTTTTAGCAAGTTTCCCTTTTTAGCATTTCTAATTCCGCACTTTCTATTTCGGACGTGTGTCCTTCTCTTGCTGGAGGAAGCTAGCCCACTAGTATGCCCATGGCCCAAGCCCATTAGGGTTGTTGGTCGTGCCCTTTGGCTTTAAATAGCCTTCATTGTAATCGTTATTCCGCACGTCTAAATTAATGGTTAAATTGTCAAGTTGAGACTTGAGAGATACTCCTTCTTTAACCATTTGGGCGTCACCAAACCGGTTACTTGTTCGTCAATCAAGACATCACTTTGGCTGCCATCAAGAGATTGAGAGATCCGTTCGAGTCAAGTTGAAAGCTTTCCTGATCTATATCCGTCCGCAAGACGAGTCGACCCCATCGATTCGTATCAAATAGGCTAATTGTTTTGCTCCTCTATCTTCCAAAAGGAAACAAGATCTCTGCGAGCTATTTCTTTATTCCGAAAGAGAGTACTTGGGTTCCTCCAATAACTAAAAGGTGTAAATCTAACGGGGGTTCGCGGTGGTGGAGGAACTGGATCGTAAAAAAGAGGGATTCTAGCCAATTGATAGGATCCTTTGATCAATCTAGAGATCGCTTGGATTCCATCAGGAATGCGGATTCGGAATATCACACATCTCTCAATCAAAGTGAGATTCAACAACGAAAAGAAAGATCGATTCCTTGGGATCCTTCCTTTCTTCAAACGGAAGAAAGAGAGATAGGATCAGGCCGATTCCCGAAATGCCTTTCTGGATATTTCTTAATGTCTCCGCTATTCACGGAAGGTGAGAAGCAGATGAATAATCATCGGCTTCCGGAAGAATTTGAAGAACTTCTTGGGAATCCTACAAGATCCATTCGTTCTTTTTTCTCTGACAGATGGTTAGAACTTCATCTGGGTTCAAATCCTACTGAGAGGTCCACTAGAGATCAGAAATTGTTGAAGAAAGAACAAGATGTTTCTTTTGTCCCCTAAAGGCGATCGAAAAATAAAGAAATGGTTAATATATTCAAGATAATTACGTATTTACAAAAGATCGTCTCAATTTATCCTACTTCATCATATCAAAGATGTGATAGGGTTCCCAAGGATGAACCGAATATGGACAGTTCCAATAAGATTTCATTCTTGAACAAAAATCCATTTTTTGATTTATTTCATCTACTCCATGACCGGAACAGGGGGGATACACGTTACACCACGATTTTGAATCCGAAGAGAGATTTCAAGAAATGGTAGATCTATTCACTCTATCAATAACCGAGCCGGATCTGGTGTATCATAAGGGATTTGTCTTTTCTATTGATTCCTATAGATTGGATCAAAAACAATTCTTGAATGAGGTATTCAACTCCAGGGATGAATCAAAAAAGAAATCTTTATTGGTTCTACCTCCTATTTTTTATGAAGAGAATGAATCTTTTTATCGAAGGATCAGAAGAAGAAAAGGGCTTCAGATCCCTTGCGGGAATTATTTGAAAGATACAAAAGAAAAAAGAGTGGTATTTGCTAGCAACAACATAATGGATACAGTCAATCAATATAGATTGATCCAAAATCTGATTCAAATCCAATATAGCACTTATGGGTACATAAGAAATGTATTGAATCAATTATTTTTAATAAATAGATCTGATTGCAACTTCGAATCTGGAATTCAAAAGGACCAAATAGGAAACGATACTCTGAATCATAGAACTATAATGAAATATACAATCAACCAACATTTATCGGATTTGAAAAAGAATCAGAAGAAACGGTTTGATTCTCTTATTTGGATTTCTTGAAGCGAGAGATCCATGAATCAGGATCCTGATGCATATAGATACAAATGGTTCAACGGGAGCAAGAATTTCCATGAGCATTTCGTTTCTGAGCAGAAAATCCGTTTTAAGTAGATTCGACCGATTACGTATTAATCAATATTGGATTGATTGGTCTAAAGTTATCAATATTTTTTTTTTTCCTAAGTCATTGTCAAAGTTGATTCTCTTTTTGTCTAACTCACTTCCTTTTTTCTTTGTGAGTTTAGGAAATATGCCCATTCATAGGTCCGAGATCCACATTTATGAATTGAAAGGTACGAATGATCAACTTTGCAATCCGTTGTTAAAATCACTAGGTCTTCCAATCGTTCATTTGAAAAAATGGAAAGCGGATGATCATGATACTTCCAAAAAATCGAAATTATTAATCAATGGAGGAACAATATCACCTTTTTTGTTCAATAAGATACCAAAGTAGAAGTGGATGATTGACTCCCATATTAGAAAGAATCGCAGGAAATCCTTTGATAACACAGATTCCTATTTCTCAATAATATCATGCGATCAAGACAATTGGCTGAATCCCGTAAAAACATTTCATAGAAGTTCATTGATATTTTTTTTTATAAAGCAAATCGACTTTGATTCTTGAATAATCCACATCATTTCTTCTTCTATTGTAACAAAAGATTCCCTTTTTATATGGAAAAGGCCCGTATCAAGAATTATGATTTTACGTATCGACAATTCCTCAATATCTTGTTCATTTGCAACAACAAAAATTTATTTGTGCGTCGGTAAAAAAAACATGTTTTTTTGGAGAGATACTATTTCACCAATCGAGTCACAGGTATCTAACATATTCATACCTAACGATTTTCCACAAAGGGGTAACGAAAGGTATAACTTGTACAAATCTTTCCATTTTCCAATTCGATCTGATCTATTTGTTCGTAAAACTATTTACTCGATCGCAGACATTTCTGGAACACCTCTAACAGAGGAAGAAATAGTCAATTTGAAAAGAACTTATTGTCAACCTCTTTCAGATATGAATTTATCTGATTCAGAAAGAAAGAACTTGCATCAATATCTGAATTTCAATTCAAACCTGGGTTTGATTCACACTCCACAGTCTGAGAAATATTTACCAGTAAAAAATTGCGTCTTTGACGAAAGTGGCTAAAGAAATGGAGCAACGGTGCTAAGTATCGTTGCTCCATTTTTATAATTTTTTTTGAATCAAAAACGTTTTTTTTAAATAAAAAAAAACGATGTCTGACACCGTTCTTAAACAATAAAAAAATAACAATGGTGTTTCTCACCGTTTCAAAGAACGGTGAGAGACACCGTTCATATCAGCATAACCTGCGGTGGTATCTGCGGGTGCAAGTAGCTCACCCCTATTTTAAAGATGGTTATACCAAAAAAATCATTGACAATATGCCACTTTCAAACGTCTTAAACTTCAAAAAGAAATTTGTCAAGTGCGATTGAATTTTAAACATAATATATTAAATTACATTATTTTACATTAAATTATCTTAAACTAAGTTTTGAATGGGTGAGAACTGAGAAATGAAGCACTCAAGAGTCAAGCCCCCAAGAATCTAGTTGATTTGACTATTTCCTTTTCATGCATGCATTGAATTCGTCATGTCTATTTGGAAGAAAATATATTTAATCGTGTAGAGTGACAGTGACTTTCGCTATGACCCCCCATTTTACACAGAGCAAACTCAGGTTAGCCCGCCCGATAAATAATACGGGTTTGGATAAGGATTTTAGCCTGAACGGGTAAATGGGTCGGGATCGGTTACAGATTTAGGCCCGTACGGACTGTTCGGTCCGATTCGCATATTATTTTTAATTAATATAAATATATATAATAAATATATATAATAAAAAAATCATAACCTAAAATTACTTATATTTTTCTTATTAATAGTATTAAATAATTAATTTGGAAAATAAAAAATAAAAATATATATACTTGAGAATAACCAATCGGACCGTCCGCAAACTTATCCAAAATTACGGACGGATTCGATTAAGGATTATGTCCCGAATAACGGACCGAACCCGACTTAAGCGGGTTGAGAAAATGGGTCCGTGTTTAATCAGGTGTACCCGAAACTAAAAATTACCCCAACCGAGTACCGACCTCGAATTACTATTATAATATTATTTGCCTTTCTCACCCTCCTCTTCTATAAATAGGCAGTGGAATTCATTCTTCAGAAGCCACTTCTTCTTCTATCTCTTCCATCCTCATACGAAAACCAACTTTGAATCAAATTCATCTCAGAATAGAAAAAACCCATATTTTAAATTTGCCCATTTTGTTAAGCAAATCCTTGTACAACACATGGTGGTTTTGCCCAAGCAACCCATTGAACAATTCACCATAGTCAGAGCAACAAAACCCAGCTCCACAAACGAAATGACATTCTTCCCCATAATCCCCGTAATCGACCTGTCGAAACCGGATGCGAAGCACCAGATCGTCAAAGCGTGCGAAGATTTCGGGTTCTTCAAGGTGATCAACCATGGAGTTCCCATGGATTTCATCAAGAAGCTCGAATCCGAAGCCGTCAAATTCTTCTCCCTGCCTCTCTCAGAGAAGGAAAGGGCGGGTTCCCCTTACCCTTTCGGATCCGGGTATGAAAACAAGAGAATTGGCCTCAATGGAGATATCGGCTGGGTCGAGTATCTCCTCATGACCACGAAATCGAACCCGGAAATCGGCGAGAACCCAGAAGATTTCAGGTAAAATAAACTTGACCCATGTTCAAAAAACAGAGAATGTTGTTTTTGGTAATGTTGATTCTGATTCTTCTGCTTTTCGGGGTTATGCAGATGTGCTGTGCATCAGTACGTTTCGGCTGTGAAGAGTATGGCGTGCGACGTGCTTGAATTAATGGCGGATGGGCTGAGAATTCCGAGAGACGTGTTTAGTCGGCTTTTGATGGACGAACAGAGTGATTCTATGTTCAGGGTGAATCATTACCCGCCATGCCCTGAGCTCCAAGCTTTCAAAGACCGAAACTTGGTCGGATTTGGCGAACACACCGACCCGCAAATCATATCGGTTCTGAGGTCGAACAACACTTCCGGGCTCGAAATCTCTTTGAGAGATGGGAGTTGGGTCTCTGTTCCTCCTGATCAGACCTCTTTCTCCATCAATGTTGGTGACTCCCTACAGGTAGTACAGAGCTTGCTCTGTTTTCCCCTGCTTTCCCCTGTTTTTAACGAGTTTTCTTAATAGTGGTGGGTTTGGATTTCTGGGTGGAAATGCAGGTGATGACTAATGGAAGATTCAAGAGTGTTAGGCACAGGGTTTTAGCAAACAGTTACAAATCAAGGGTTTCAATGATATACTTTGGAGGGCCGCCAATGAGTGAGAGGATTGCCCCACTTCCATCACTAATGGGAGTTGATCAAACAAGCCTATACAAAGAGTTCACTTGGTTTGAATACAAAGCAACTTCTCACAAGTCAAGATTGGCTGACAATAGGCTTGTTCCCTTTGAAAAGATTGCAGCTTCCTGATCTTTTTATTCCCCTGTTTCTGCCGCTCCTTTCTTCTTCTTATGTGTTATTTCCTTCCCATGGTCCCCCACCCCCACAACCTCTTGTTATTGTAGAACAGGTGTTATTTAGTTTCTTTTTTTTTCTTTTGTTGTTGTTGTTGATTTTTTTTTTCCTCTTCATTTGTTAATATGCTTTGGATATTTATTTTTTTTATTTATCAAGTTTGCTATATAGGGTGTGAATTAATGTAAAGGGATTTGTACCTTCAACTTTTATCTCCTCTTATTAAATCATGCAATTAACATGATCCTTGTGTAGAATGTTAGGAATCAAACTCAATAACGAGATAAATTAAAACAAAGAACGTGAGAATTATTAATCCATTTTGTCAAAAAATTGACTACGTCTGGGGGCGTGGACGTTGACAAACCATGATTTTTCTACTATTTGTGATATTGATTACAATAATCAAATGTGTATTTATACTAATAAGCGAAATCCTAATTAGGCTCAAAAGACCCTTTTTACAGACATACTCAAAAAAATTCTCGAGGTTCCACCCCGTAACCCCCGGCAAACTCAGCAGTGAATTTGATTGTTGGAGTTAGACTTCGATTTACAATCCATGAGATTCCATAACCCAACATAAAAAATAAAAAAAAATAAAAAACTCACGTTTGATTCTCAATAATTGGCAAGTCCACACACTTTATTAATCAGCAAAAAGTTTTTTGAGTAAGAGATCCATGAGAAAATAGTGCCATCTAGTCTATAGTTTAAACCGAAAGCAGATTCCTCCTAAGAAATGAACCCCCACTTGAGTTGGGCGCGTTTACGCGTGTAAATTGTGTAATTTGCGTGGACCGCTTACCCTTATTCCTACACATCGCCTTGTCACACTCACATGTCAAATGACCACCCACGAGAGAAGGAATTAGGAAGATTTATAATATGGTATGCTAAGATATTATCAATTATTGACTTTGTACTCAATTTATGTCAATATCTAATGTTTTTAGAAGGTGGATAAAAGACGTACAAGGAATAACGTAGCAGGGTGCGTGAGATCATACACATTAGTTTAACGATTCTACAATTTATCATAGGGAATTTGAGAATTTAAATTTTGTTGATTTGACATTGTTGAGAGTTGGGAAAGTTCTCACATCGATCAAATAACTAAACAAACAATAATATATAAGGGAGGGAAAAGCCCATATACATTAATTTAAGTTTTTGTGTTAAAAAAATGAATTTCAATCTTATATTAAAAAAGTAATAAAAATAATGTCGATTAATCTTACCACTTCCCGATTGATTAAAGCTTACCGAAATTTAAGAGACATTTGATGGTGTGGTGGTGGATGTACTAGAGATAAGATTCGGGGCTATCCAAATCAAATCAGGTAATTTCAGTTCACATAGCACAAACTTCTGCATTTAGCAGAAGCTAGCTTGGTAAGAATTAGTGCACGTTTATCACATTGCCGCTTTGGAAAGCTCAGTGAATTGCAGCAAAGTAAGCGGACATCATAATCAAAAGATTCAGGAAGCCAAGAATATGTAATTTTCAAAAAGATATTGAGGCAGGTGGAATTTAAATCCTATGCATTTACTCGTAGTATCAAATATTAACCCTAGAAAATCAATCTAACAACTTATCACTAAATAACCCAACTCTTATTCCACCTATTTTATACGTGTACGTCTTAATTCACCATAACACTACTCAACCGAATTTGACTAGATTGACATGTCTAAGTCGAGATTTGATCTATAGAAAAAATTGTAAATAAAAGTGAAGATGAAAATAGGGGTTGTTGTGAAAGTGAATAGAGATTTTACAATTTAGATTAGTCATATTTTGTATGAAAAAAACAACTAAGTGAATTATAAAATTACAAATCATATTCCCGATAATTCACTGAAAAATTGGTTATTAAGCCAATAATTTTAAATTCTTATTCCAACTAATATCATTTTTTTTGTCGGAAAACGAATAAATGTTGAAATTAATATACGATTTGTTTAATATGTGTCCATGTGCATATGTTAAGAGTCCAAATTTAGAAATATTTTTTAAAATATTCCCTAAAATAGAATGAGTAAATCCCTAGAAAAAAAAATTAAACTAATAATTAAAAAAAATTATTAATAAATATGAGATTTTTATTGTGTATTATGGACACACATTAAAAAAAATCATTCATAAAAGTCTTAACTTTTAAATATGAGATTTTTGTAGAAAAGTGTAGAAGAAAAGGGCGGTGGATGTGAATGGGCAATGCCAACTCATCTTGAAAACCACCCTCCCGTCGAACTCTCTGGATATCTCACATTTAACGCGTCTGTCCCCCATTTTTTTTATCTTATTTTTTCATGCATAATAATTTAAATTATTTTTTTCAAATATAACGCAGCAGTGAAGCGTAATTCTTTAGGCCAATACTATTTGCACCGGGACCACTGCGCGGCAGGGACTTCCGCGCGGCAGTGGGTTCCGCCGGTGGGTGCCGGCGTGGCCGGTGGTAGGTGTCGGCGGTGAATGTCGGAGGTGGCCGACGGTGAATCGATCGAGTCGTATAAGTTTTTGGGTTGAGTTCGGGTCGGGTTTAGGTCGAGTCGGATTTCTTCGATATTTAAGAATATTGAATTTTAAAATTATATCGAGTCAGGTTCGGATCGAGTTAGGTCAGATTCTTAAAATTCACCGAAAAATTGTTATTGAAATCCACCGAATATTTCATTCACAGACGCAACAATAATTCTGATTGAAATTCACCGAATATTCGACCCTGAACCCTAAACCCATCACCAACGTCCATTAACATCGAGATCGTCCATCACCGGCGAGATCGAACTCCCGATACCACCACCGCGCGGCGACGCTAGATCGAACTCCCTCCACGCGGCGCCCGAACACCCGTCGCCGGACCCACCGCCGGACCCACCGCCGGCTAGCACTGATCCACCGCCGGACCCAGGCCGGCACCCATTGCCGACCGGCACTGGGTGTCGCGCGCGCCTGACACGGTGCAAATAGGACCGTGTCAGGGCTCAATTAGCCATCCCGATTCTTTATGCTGCTCTAAATTTCTTTCTTTTTGGGGTAGAAATACTGCTCTAAATTTCTGGATCTTGTGTGACATAATATATGGGGTAAGAGAGTGGAATTAAAACGATTAGAAAATAAAACTTTCATGGTGTATTTCCAATTAGAAGGATACTAGTATAGTGCGATTTGGTTTATGAAATATTTTTACAATATTAAATAATTTAATAAGAATATATCAAAATTATAAAAAATATTATAATTTTGATTAATATAATGAAACACATATGATATTAACACTATGATCCTCATAATTTGTTTTTATATTGTCAAATTATTTAGTTTAAAATAGTTATGGTAAAAATTCAGAAATAAGATAAGAAAGGATATAATTATTATTTTATTTTAAATTAGTATATATATATCGATAGTTATGGATTTATTAATTTTTAAATCATAAATATTTTTTATTAGTTTTTATTAAAAAAAATCAAATTCACTATTTTTAAAATGAAATAATAAGTTAAAGTCTTTATATTGTCAATATTATTTAGTTTTAAATAGTTACGGTAAAACATCAGAAATAAGATAAGAAATGATATAATTATTATTTAGTTTTAAATTAGTATATATATATATATAGATAGTTATGGGTTTATTAGTTTTTAAATCATAAATATTTTTTATTAAAAAATACAGATTTACTATTTTTAAAATGAAATAATAAGATAAAGTTTTTATATTGTCAATATTATTTAGTTTTAAATAGTTACGGTAAAAATTCAGAAATAAGATAAGAAATGATATAATTATTATTTAGTTTTAAATAGTTATGAAAATAAACAATAAGATAAGATAATTAGTTATGGTAAAAATTCAAAAATAAGATAAGAAATAATATAATTATTATTTAGTTTTAAATAGTTATGGAAATAAACAATAAGATAAGATATCGGATTACGTGGCGGATGATGTGGCGGATGATGTGGCATAGTTCAGAGGCCGACACGTATGCGAATTGAACGTGGTGATGACACGTAGGCGAATTGAACGTGATACCGACACGTAAGATTTAGGTTTCTGCTTTAATATATATAGATTTTTTATACATATATAGGCTCTGTTCGGTAAATCCAACTGAAATGGGAGCTAGAGTTAAATAAGTAGATGAAGCTGGAGCTGAATGAATAGCTGGAGCTGGAGCTGAAGCTGGATTTATTAGCTTAATTATTTAAAAATTATAGTTGGTGATCAGTATTACAAGCTGAAATGAGATAAATATAAAATTCAGTTTGTTAATCTTCAACAATATAGGGGGGCACATTAAAAAAAATGAAACAATTAAGCTACATTAATCTACTATAAATTCCCTAAGCTAGATTGACATTTTTTTACCGAACACTCATTAACTAAATTAAAAAAAATCAAACTCCGTTAATCTCAAAAAAACTTTGCCAAACGTAGTCATAGTATCTAATATTCCCTTTGTCCCTTTATATAGTTCTCCTTTACAATTTTACACACAAATTAAGAAACTTCACAAAGGGGAAAAGGTAAGCAAAATTCTACAGGAAAGTACAATCAAAATTCTGCAGGAAAGCAAAATTCTGTTGAAATCCTCAATCCTTCTCACATTTAATTAACCAATAAGAATACATTTGTAAATTGTTTACAACCAATAGAAACACAAGATTCATAAACACACGGATTATGCCAAGGATTTACAGAGATTTATAGAGAGAGAACATTCCTGACAGTATAAATGCCCCTAAACCTTCAACACTGCATTCATTACTCACTTACACAAAAACAACACACAAAAAATAGCAAAACAGAGAATACAAGGACATCACTGCCTATCCTTGATGGCTTCAGACTGAGACTTAAATGATGCATGGATTCCAGATGTTGAAGACATTAATGTTGCTGCTGCTGAAGACCATGGACACATGGGAGCTCCTGAGATCAACATTGATCTTAATGAACCGGCTGGGGACATGGAAGAGGGGCAAGGCTACCATTTTGATCTCAATATGGAACCAGAAGATGAACATGGCATTCAGCAACCAGAAACAGAGATAACAAACCTTCAACATACATCATTTCCTTTTTCACCAGATAATCATCAACAGCCTTCAAGGAATAGGCTCAACAGTGAGAAGAGATTGGACATACGTATATGGCTTCTCAACAGAGCAACAGAGGGCAAGCTCAAGCAAGGATCAATCATGGCTACTGCACATGAATTTCAAGTAACAAAAAGATACATAAGCAAACTGTAGAACTTAGCCAAGAGACAAAGACATGCAAATGAAAGATATAATGTCACAACCAAGTTCCACAACTCAGGCAGAAAAAGGGTTGAAGTACCAATTGGAGATATCACATCAATTAGCATGGGTGACAGGTCATGCATTAGAGATTTGGCAGCCAAGCTTAGCATCTCAAAGAGTATAGTCCATAGAATGGTTAAAAGGGGAGCATTGAAGCCACATAAAAATTCATTACATCCAGGTTTGAAAGATGGAAATAAAATGAGAAGGTTATCATGGATTTTGGATCTACTGCAAGGGGACACAGCTGAATCAAAGAGAGAGTATTTCCCAATGTTTGACTTTGTCCATTTAGATGAGAAGTGGTTCAATCTCAGCAAAAAGTCACATAGGGTATATCTAGCACAAAATGAAAAGGGCAAGTACAGATCAGCATGCTCAAGCAAATTCATTCCAAATGTAATGTTCACTTCAGTGGTGGCTAGGCCAAGGTTCAATTCACAAGGAGAATGCACATTTGATGGGAAGATTAGCATCTTCCCATTCACATATCAAAAGGCAGCCAAAAGATCATCAAAAAACAGGCAAAAGGGGACAATGTGCACAAAAATTGTAGAATCAGTCAATCAGAGAGTCACAAGGGACATGCTTATCAATCAGATTATTCCAGCAATCAAGTCCAAATGGCTAGAGGGAGCACCACAAGTAATTTTCATCCAACAAGATAATGCAAAGGCACATATTACTCAAAATGATGTAGAGTGGCAGCAGGTATATGAGCAAGATGGATTCACTTTTATTCTAGTTCAACATCCACCTAATAGCCCTGACCTAAACATCTTAGATCTAGGCTTTTTTAGAAATATACAGTCCTTGATGCATAAAAAGATGCCTAAAGATGTAGATGCAATGCTAGCTGCAATTAATGAAGCCTTATATGAACTAGATCCTAAAATACTGAGTAATGTGTGGGTGACTTTCAAGCATGTAATGAATGAGATTTTGAAGGATAAGGAAGGGAATGCCTATGAGATACCACATGTAAATAAGAAGAAAATGGATGCTCAAGGTTTATTACATCAACCAGTGAAGGCCCCAATGTGGGCTATGATAGAAGCTTGGGACCTTGTCAAGGGAAATGCACAACAAAAGGGACAACAGGCAGCAACAGATCAACAACCACCTCAGGACCCAACAACATCATCATATGCATATCAAGCTACTGAAGATGCAACAACAAGCAATGGATATGGACTGCAGGACACTCAGGAAGGAAGTGCAAGCATGGGATATGATATGCAAGACACTCAAGAAACAACAACAACAACAACAACAACAACAACAACAACAACAACAACAACAACAACAACAACAACAACAACAACAACAACAACAACAACAACAACAACAACAACAACAACAACAACAACAACAACAACAACAACAACAACAACAACAACAACAACAACAACACAACAACAACAACAACAACAACAACAACAACAACAACAACAACAACAACAACAACAACAACAACAACAACAACAACAACAACAACAACAACAACAACAACAACAACAACAACAACAACAACAACAACAACAACAACAACAACAACAACAACAACAACAACAACAACAACAACAACAACAACAACAACAACAACAACAACAACAACAACAACAACAACAACAACAACAACAACAACAACAACAACAACAACAACAACAACAACAACAACAACAACAACAACAACAACAACAACAACAACAACAACAACAACAACAACAACAACAACAACAACAACAACAACAACAACAACAACAACAACAACAACAACAACAACAACAACAACAACAACAACAACAACAACACAACAACAACAACAACAACAACAACAACAACAACAACAACAACAACAACAACAACAACAACAACAACAACAACAACAACAACAACAACAACAACAACAACAACAACAACAACAACAACAACAACAACAACAACAACAACAACAACAACAACAACAACAACAACAACAACAACAACAACAACAACAACAACAACAACAACAACAACAACAACAACAACAACAACAACAACAACAACAACAACAACAACAACAACAACAACAACAACAACAACAACAACAACATTTGGACTCTAAGTGTTTTATATTTAAAGTCTACACTTTTGTGAAGAGCTTCTACATTTCACATAACTAGTAGGTTATGTGAAAAATAGAAGCTTGATATAGGATTAGCCTACAACTTTTGGGAACATAATGTAATTTTGGGAACTAAATCAGAATCTAATAGCATTATCAAGCAAGTCATTATCATCAAATGCACATAAAAGAATATATGAAGCATCTCAGATGTCCCCATGCATCATTGATGCATATCCAATCACACAACAATAAATATACCAATAAATCATCTAAGTTATATCAACTGGTTGATTAAAGGCACATTAGGGCATGAAATAAGAGGATATGCATCTCAGTCCATTAGAGAACTCATCACAGATGAAACAACAGAAGCACATATCCAATAACACAACAACAAACAAACCAAACAAACATCCAATTCATGTGACAGGTTTAACAAATTTCAGATGTAATAGGAGAACTTTATACAGGGATTGAGGGAGTCAAGGAACAGATCAACAAAGGGACAACCATCACTAGACAACATCAAACATAGCCAACAAGTTCAGATTATCATCAACAAAGGGACAACCATAAATTCACACCATCAAAGTATAGTTCTCTTTTGCCAAATTGCACAAGCATTAAGAAAACTTCAATAAGGGGTTAAGGTAAGCAATTCTGCAGGAAAATACACTCAGAATTGGAAGGAATTGGACACTAAGTTACTGTCAATCACAACTGAAATCCCCATGGATTATGCAATAAATTTAAAGAGAGCATTCCTGGATTATGCAATAAATTATAAGCACATGGATTATGCAATAAATTTAAAGAGGATTCATAAGCACATGATTCAGAGGCTTCTAGGGTTTTTAGATGGAGAGCGAGAGATATCAGAGGCTTCTATGGTTTTTAAATGGAGAGATATCAGAGTTAATGGTTTAGGGGTTTATTTTAATGGTGGGAGTAGGTGAAATTAATTATAAGAGTAAATTAAGGGTAGTTGAAGATTTGAATTAAAAAAAAAAAAGATAAATAGATGGAGGGTTTTAATGGGAAAAAAGAGATATAGGTGGTGTATTAAATGAAGAATAAAGACAAAAACAAATATGAAAATATTTAAAAGAGGAACAATTTTTTAAAACGCTAAAAATAGAAAAGAAAACTATATTAAGAGACGGAGGTAATAAAATTAGATCACAGTGTCTAGTCAAATAGATAATACTGAATGAAGGTTGAAGAAATAAAGATAACTGAATAGTAGCCATTATCAGAAAAGAAGTTCAGAGCTCAGAAGTTGCAATAGCCACATCAGATTCACATCCACGGGGCCCACAGCCATGTCATCTACCACTTGTATTTGTATAGTAATAAAGCGTAACTTAAAAGATGACTGGTCTGATGGCTAGTTAAGAATGAACGCTTTTAATGCAATTTAAGCTCGCTTTTTATGCGATTCCTGTGTAGATTTTTCAATTTGACGTTCATAAAGTATTTTTAAAATAAAATTTTCGTGGGCATAATTCAAAGTTTGCCAAGGATTTAAACTGTTGGAATATCACACTGATTTTGATTACTCAACATGAAAGTACAATAGTACATTCAACTAATCAAGTGACAAAAATCATACATCAATTCCAAACTTTATGATGGTATTCATCATTGTGTACTAATAAAGAATGGTATTCATCATTGTGTACTAATAAAGATATGCTATTGAAATTTATTTTATACAAAATGTAAGCGATCTATATCTATACACAAAAAATTAAGAATTATTTCCAATTCATTTTATCAAGATGAGTTCATTCACTTCCCACATGCATCGTATTCGTATCATTTTAAATTCGGAATACAGAAATATCATATCAATGAAAACAATAACATTAGAAATCTTTTAATTTGTTTACGTGCTCATCATTTTTTTTCAATGTATATTGTGCTACTATATAATGTAACCTACAATTATATTATACACCTTTTATTTTTAGTTTTATGAGGAGAAATTTTATTAGTTTCTTACACGCCTCATCCTGCCTTGGGTACAAAGCTAAAAATGAGTTCTCCTAATGTGTGAAAAAACATAATATAGATTGTGCTAAAAAAATGAAAATTTAGTTGGTTTTTTTAATCAAGATATGTACTATTTTATTGAGAATATAAGGAAAATGAACTAGATACTTTCAATAAATGAAAGTACTGAAATAGGGGCGGTGAAAGGAGAAGTTGATTGATAGATTATTTTTTTTCAAAATAAAAATGTATTTCTTTTTCTGTACAAGATTTCAATTTAACGTGTCTAGATTAGATCATAGCGGAGGAGGATAAAGGCGTGGATTTTCATTAAATGCGACCGTTATAGATGAAAAAAAATGACCACTATTTTTTTTTTTTGGTAAAATAAGAATTTGAAGTGAACAACTTCGAGAGTTCAGAAACTGACAATCGGACTAATCAGTAATACAACAATATTCAAAAAAAATAAAAATATACAACAAACGAAACAAATTAAAACATGATAAAACAAAAAAATTCAAAAATGACCAATATAAATTGGTGAAAAGTATCATATTTTCACATTTATTAAAAGCCAACTCTAATTTGCAGGACATAAATTATGAAAATGCCATTGTTGACTGCTATATGAGCTGCGTGGTCCAAACCCTAAACCCTAACGGCTATCATTGCCCACTGAAGCTTGATATTGACTCTGCCACTCCCAATACTAGCAAGCTCATTAATGAGATGAGTTGAGATTAAACGTCGGCAATCGGATACTTACCCTTATACCACCCACAATGGTGATTTTTTAACATTAAAATATAATAAGTTTTTTAACTATAGTATATTTTTGTTAAAAAATCATTTCTATGATTTCTTATTAAAAAACTGTTAAAAAAACTCATTCAAGCTGAAAAATTGAATTTTACAGCTATTTTAGTCATTTTCAGCTCAAATTTAGTTTTGTTTGTTTTAAAAAATATATCCAATACTCATAATTGATTTTTATCTATTTATAGACATTCATTTTGATATATTTTTCATAAAATTTATAGAGTGAACAAATCTGGATTGAAAAATTATGAGTATGGAAAAAAAAAATTGATGTGGCAGATAGAGAAAAAATTGAAAAGCTAGTTAAAAAACTTTGTTAAAAAACCAACCATTATGCATGCTCTTATGGATAGACTTTTTAGATCGGACCACAATTTAATGGGTCGGAATCGAAATCACTATTAAATGAAGCAATCATGTAGAAGCTAACTTGTAAAGGGCTAAAGTTATGGCTCTTTGACACTTTTAACCAAACTTATGATGTGGGTTCTCTTCAAACACTCATTTTAGGCATACAAATTGACTTAACGAAGGAAAGGAGCATTGAATTCAACAATGAACATTCATAAAAACAGAACATGGTGTTCAAAGCATGACCATCCAAATACATGTCCTTTAGATGAGTATGTATAGATGTGAGGATAGACTGTCACTTTTCTTGTTCATGTCTTGGCTGGGTAGACAGGGAACATAGCCCCTTTCAAACCCTCCTTTTTTTAATAACTTTTTTTATTTTTCGCCCGATTTGATTGATCAGTATCACTCTACGTTCGGACCGAGTTCGTTATTCCATACACGCTGCCAGAAGGAATAAAACTCGAGACATCTAGACAGTACTCAAACCAGGTTCCGATTTACTACCTTTTAGTAGGATGAACTCTCCCAACACCAGCTGTTCTGTTTTCATACATGCACGATGTCAGAATGAATAGAACTCGAGACCTCTGGACAGAACATTTAAATGGACGATGGTAAACCCTCCATTTATTGTATTGTCTATAGAGATGGATCGGAAGAAGGGAAAAGTGGCCAAAAAAGAGGGACCTCAATCAACCATATATACAAGACAATTTTTAATGTTATGATAGTTCATATATGTACTCTCTATGATAAACCATGAATCTCTTTCACCTGACTGATTACCAGCTCATGTGTCCATGAATCTGTTACTGCAAAGGACGCCACGATGGTTGTCGACGAATGATTGATCGAATTCATCAGCATGGTTTATGTGTTGATCGATCTTATTCATGACTGAATCATACAATCATAATTGTACTTGTTCACGTTTCGGTGTTCAATTCGCCCATGTATGTTATGTGACCCACAATATTAATCTAGGGTTCTAGATGTTAAGGTACAGGGATATATAGTATGGTTCATGCTACAAGTACATGTTATTGTGCTTTGTTTAAGTTAGCTTTGGCCTCTCTCTGGTTATGCATTTGATTTCCTCATGGTGACAAATACAGCTCAAGACCACTGAAGATTGTCAAGTTTGTTATAGTGATGTCACTTTCGGTTAGATGATGTCATCACTCATTCTTAGCCATTGATCATTTTCTTGATTGATCATCTTATGTAACATAATTGTTAGTAATCGGTCATTACCTATTGAGTTGTATAAATAGTAGATTCATTGTAATTGATCATAATGAATAACAGAATGAAAGTCCAATTCTCTCTTCTCTTCCTTTTGTGTTTAAACGCAACGTTGTAGTGTTTAAAAAAAATAAAAATTAAACGCTACGTAGTTGCGTTTAAACTAAATCGGTTCAATTTTCTGAACCGGTTCAGTTTAAATGCAACGACGTAGCGTTTAAGTTTTTATAAAAAAAATAAAAAAGTAAACCGGTTTAAAAAAAAATGGTTCAGTTTAAACACTACGCCATTGAGTTTAAAAAAAATCAAAATTGCACTTTTTTTCCATAATTATGTAGAAAATTTCAATACGAGTCCGTACATATAAAATTTGTCTAAAACGGACATCATTTGCCCCTCCAAAAGCCCCAAAAATGAAGTCTTCCTACCTTTTTTTTTACAATTTGGTGTCCAGCATATAGCGCATTGTAGTGAATTTTTTTGGTATTTTCGGCATTTTTCTACTATAATTTTCTATAAAATTTTAATACGAGTATATAACTATACGTTAGAACCATAATATATAATTATAGTATATAACTATAGTATATAGCAATAGTATATAACTATACAATATAACAATAGTATATAATTATACGATATAACAATAGCATATAGCTATAGTATATAACAATACGATATAACAATAGTATATAACTATACGATATAACAATAGTATATAGCTATACGATATAACCATAATATATAATTATACGATATAACAATAGTATATAACTATACAATATAACAATAGTATATAACTATACAATATAACAATAGTATATAACTATAGGATATAACCATAGTATATAATTATACGATATAACAATAGTATATAACTATACGATATAACAATAGTATATAACTATACGATATAACCATAGTATATATATAACAATACGATATAACAATAGTATATAACTATACGATATAACCATAATATATAACTATACGATATAAAATTTGTATATAACCATAGTACTTTAGAACCATAATATATAATTATAGTATATAACTATACGATATAACCATAGTATATATATAACTATACGATATAACAATAGTATATAACTATACGATATAACCATAGTATATAACTATAGGATATAACCATAAGATATAACCATAGTATATAACTATAGGATATAACCATAGTATATAATTATAAGATATAACAATAGTATATAACTATACGATATAACAATAGTATATAACTATACGATATAACCATAGTATATAATTATACGATATAACCATAGTATATATATAACTATACGATACAACCATAGTATATATATAACTATACGATATAACAATAGTATATAACTATACGATATAACCATAATATATAATTATACGATATAACCATAGTATATATATAACTATACGATACAACCATAGTATATATATAACAATACGATATAACAATAGTATATAACTATACGATATAACCATAGTATATAACTATACGATATAACAATAGTATATAGCTATACGATATAACCATAGTATATAATTATACAATATAACAATAGTATATAACTATACGATATAACAATAGTATATAACTATACGATATAACAATAGTATATAGCTATAGTGTATAACAATACGATATAACAATAGTATATAGCTATAGTATATAACTATACGATATAACCATAGTATATAATTATATACGATATAACAATAGTATATAACTATACGATATAACAATAGTATATAGCTATAGTGTATAACTATACGATATAACTATAGGATATAACCATAAGATATAACCAAATTGGATATACATATAAGATATAACCATATTATATAACTATAGGATATAACCATAGTATATATTTATACGATATAACAATAGTATATAACTATAGTATATAAATGAACGATATAGCAATAGTATATATATAACTATACGATATAACAATAATATATATATAACTATATGATATAACTATACGATATAACAATACAATATATCAATAGTATATAACTATACGATATAACCATAGTATATAATTATACGATATAACCATAGTATATAACTATTCGTTAGAACCATAATATATAATTATAGTATATAACCATAGTATATAACTATACGATATAACAATAGTATATAACTATAGTATATAACTATGCAATATAAAATCTGTATATAACCATACGTTAGAACCATAATATATAATTATAATATATAACTATACGATATAATCATGATATATAACTATAGTATATAAATGAACGATATAGCAATAGTATATATATAACTATACGATATAACAATAGTATATATATAACTATATGATATAACCATAGTATATAATTATACGATATAACAATAGTATATAGCTATAGTATATAAATGAACGAAATTATACAAAACTATAGTATTAAAATTTTATACAAAATTATAGTAGAAAAATGTTGAAAATACCAAAAATTTCTACTACAATGCGCTATATGCTGGACACCAAATTGTAACAAAAATGGATAGGAATGCTTCATTTTTTAGGCTTTTGGAGGGGCAAACGATATCCGTTTTGGACGAATTTTATATGTACGGACTCGTATTGAAATTCTCTACATGATTATGGAAAAAAAGTGCAATTTTGAAAAAAAAATATTTTTTTTTAAACACAACTACGTAGCGTTTAAAACTTAATCGGCTCGATTAAACCGAGTTCATTTTAAAAGCTACGACGTAGCGTTTAACTCCGACCCGGTTTAATCGAGCCGATTTCATTGTTTTTTTAATCTCAATAAATCAAAAAAAAAAAAAAACTCACGCCATATAATACGTTTAAAATAAAAATTTAAACGCTACCTCGTAGCGTTTAACTTGCGGTGCGAAATCAAAAAAGAGCGGTGCAAAGGAGAACCCCCTTCTTCCGCTGAAACTCTGTCACATGGTGAGTGAGCCAGTTCCATCTTTCAAGGGGAAGTTGAAGTTGGATGTTTGGGCCAATAATTGAAAGGGGCCAAAAAACCCAGAAAAATTAGCATCAAACTGAACTTTCATCTTTTGGGCCGATTTAAATGCCAATCATGAACTTGATAAGGGGACCAATCCATAACTTGACGTGGTTAGTATTGATTGGATGTTTTATTTTATTTTTAAGAAAAATCACTAAAAATAATTACAACTTTTATTAGTACACCAAAACTAATTTCAACTTTCAAGTCAATAAACGAATTCAACTTATGAACCAAAAATAATAAAAATGAATTTTTCGATTGAAATTATGGCTAATTAATTCGATGACGTGTACTCGAGTTCTCTTCATAGTTGGACGTAATACGTGATTTTCTTTGTACAAGATCTATTGTAAGGTGTCATGTTGTAAATCGAATAAGCCGAAATTTCAACCAAAAAAATCATTTGTATTATTTTTGGGTTTCATGTTGAAACTTTGGATTACTTTCTGCTTACTAGTGAAAGTTAAGATTATTTTTTATGATTATTTCTTTTTTATTTTAAATGTTAGATTATAATTATTATTTTTTTGCCTTCAGTTCGGGACTTCGAATATTTACTGTACAATTTGGCATGTGAGGATGATTGAAGGCTAGGAAGTGGAACTTGCAGTGTGACGTTTAAGGGTATGTTTGGATTACGCATTATTTGGTATTATAATGTCAAAAACTAACATTATAATGTCGTTTTTGGTATTAATTCAGATAATGCGTAATCCAAATAGGCCCTAACATGCTTGTTTTAGCCTTTTGGTTGCACATTTGTAAACCAAGTGATTTTGCTGTTCAAGTGAGAATAGGCATTCAAGTTTTGATCGCTCCAAAACGGCAATATAAGTTTTTTCATAAAAGGCCCATTACAGTTCAAATAGCATCAGCAAGATAGTTTTTCGTGCTTCAGGAAACATCATGCAATGAACTATTACATTTCAAATATTGAACCAATCCAAAGTACCCATCAGAAGAAACAAGATGAAATTCAACTACTTCTGACCCTTCTTCTTCCACAGATCTCCAAACATTCTAATCCCAACAGAACCTTTAACTTTCCCACCATAGCCATCATCCAAGTCATCAGCTGCTTCTGAACCCAGAAATCCCGGGTATCCATTGGCTAATGGCGGCTCAAACACGCCGTTGAAACGCTTGTCCATGGATCCACGCCTTCCAGAAATCCTAACCACATCATTATCCACGCCTCCAGCAAGAACAGATGCTGCTGCATCAGCTGCCTTCCTCCATTGCTCGGTCTGGATCCTCAGCTTCTTCATCTCTAATTCCAGCTCTTCTTTGGCTGCTACCAGAGCTTCTGCCTTCTCCATGAGCTCAGAATTGGTTGCTTTGCTTGCTTCTAGATCTCTCTCGAGCTGCGTGCACTTGAGTGTCGTTTCTTCTTCCTTGATATGGGCTGCTGATATATCTGCAGTGGCTTCATATAGCTGCTTCTTGAGGATCTCCTTCTCCTCAAAAGCTGATTCAAGCTCCTTCTCTTTGGCCTCCAACTCCGCTTTCAGTTGTTCTATTCCGCTTTTTTTCAAATCCATTTCATTCAGAGGATGATCCTCCAATTCATCAGGGGAGCACAAATTCACCTTTAGCTCAGGTTTGGACTCAATTGATTCCTGCATTGGCACCTCAAAAACATCCATCTCCTTGTGGTTTTCTTCATGAGCACAGTTTCCTTGATGTTCAACCTGGTCATTTGTTGATGGATTCTTCTTGGTCTTCTTTTGGAGATCACTTTGATCTTCCTTCTTGGCCACTTCAGCAGAAGATAACTGTTGTTTGAGGTTCTTGAGCTCCTTCTGAGCTTGAATCAGTTGGGTCTCCAAACAAGAAACCCGAGTTCCAAGTTTCTTCTGACCAAGTGGATCAGACAAGGAACCTCTCATGATCAAGTTGGGGCTTCTGTCGGTGTTGGGTTTGTGACGCAGGAGTTCAGATTCACTGCTAGTTGTCCTCTGACGTCGAGGACCTCCTGGAGATATTTTCTGTGGAACTTGGGTTGCCCTGAGAATCAACACATAGGAGTTGCTTTGAAACATGAAATTCTCTTTTGGCCTCTCACAAACAAATTAGATATGAAAACTTCATCTATACTCTTTAAGTTGTGCATACGAGAAGTGATAACTAATGGAGTATAAAGATTACAAGAACTATAAACATGCCAAGTAGATCATAATATCATATGCTTTCGGCGAAATTCTGACCTTGTCCTTGGAGGCATTTTCACCACTTAATCACTGATTCCTCAAGGAAGAATAGAACAGACTTTATGAACGTCGAAAACCCAAGCCTATGGCATCAACCAAAAGAACTGTAATTAGAATTGGAAGGAAGAGAAAAACAGACAGAAAAGTAGCTAAAACTCTCTAATTTGGCTGAAATAAGGTTGTTTCTTTATTCTGTTGGAACTAGTACATATGTATGTATGGGTTTCAGGCCATTAACTAAGTTACTTAACTGAAGAAAACTTATTTTGAGTAATGACATTTTAAGACCTCATTGATCACAGACATTAACATGGCAAAAACTTAAGAAATGAAATACCTTTGAAGTCAAAGACTAAAACTAATGCAGGAATCTGAAACCTCAAAGGGATGCTAATCAAGTGACCCACACTAGCTAAATTTGCACTTGCATTTTTAGGTTGAAGATAGATTTCCTCAACTATATCTCAGCTGTTGTAGCATCAAATACCACTTTACTTTTTCCTTGAGAGAACCAATTCTCCAAAATCCCTCTTTTGTCAGTTCCCTCAAAATCATGGGCAAGAGTTCTTTAATCAAAACCAAACCCTATAATGCAAACTGCCAGAGTATTTCTCATGAAATGCACTCAAGCCTTTCTAAATATGACTCAGCATTCAAGCTTGAACTAGTGAATCAATCACAACGTGCACAACAAACAAGATAATTTCTCCAAAAGGGAAAAAAAAAAAAAAAAAAAGGTTGAAAAAGAAACCTAGATTTATACAGAAAGTAGGTATGCAATGAATCAGAGCTCAAAATAGGAAGTGGGCAAGTAGATTACGTTGTAACCTCCATAGAAGTACTGTACAAAGAAACAATTTTTTCTTACATACAGGTGAAGGAAAAGATATTTGACCTGAGTACAAACTTGTCAAATGGTGGAGGATGAAGCTGCACAAAGCTCCAAACAAAGAGAGAATTGAAGGGTTGAATAGTGAAGACTGAAGAGTACCCTGAAAAATCCCAATTGAGAGCGAAATTGTGAACGCAAGTTTTTGAATAGGAGGATGGGAGATGAATTGAATTAAATGATTTTATTTGAATTAAAGAAGTTTACAGTGTGAGAGAGAGAGATTTTGAACGGCAATTTTTTGTTGGAAAACCCGCCATGAGTGCTACCTTGCTCTCTTATTTACTTCGATCCTTTGTCTTTTCGCCAAATTCAAATCCCTATTTTTTAATTGAAAACAAATATTATTGACATTCCTCGGCTATCCTTTTAAATTTCTAGTGTCCAAATTCTTTGTTATAATTAAATAAAAATTATTTGGATGATTTATTTCTGAATTAATAAATGCAAATGCGAAGTGCAGTGAATGAGACAGAGGAGTTGAAGGGCTTTTTCGGATTTGAAACTTTTTATTAAAAATGCATCTTTTGTCAGTCAGATTGAGATTCAAATATAAATAAACAAAGCGATGGGGACGCTACTTTCTCGATCAAGCTGTTTGATATCTGGGGATGATAATTTCAAACTTCTCATCTTATTACCTCCAAAACGCATATGTTTCCTTGTTCTACTCCGTATAAACTAATGGCAACCTTATCGAATCCAACCGTTACTTGCATACTTCCACCAGCTACAAACTATATATGTTTTTTTTGTCACTTTCCGCACTTATATATTTTTAAAAGGGAAACACAACTTATTGTTCGTTGATAAATTTTAGGATGAAATTGCACAATAAACACCTGTTATAAGATAAGGAAGAGGGATGTGAAAGAGTAAATGTCAACTTTGCTTTTGGGATGGCGAGGAAGATGTTGCAAGAGAAGAATATCTCAATCGGGCCACTTTTGAGATTGGGTGATTCTTTGTAAATTCACGGCTGTGTAATGAATTTTCAATTTTTCATATATAACGGGTGTTTCTTTAGCAAAATTGTTCACTATTGCACCCTCATTTGTAAATTACTGCATTCTCTTACCCTCATACTGTCATACATGTTCATGATACTACTAAACATTCAAGTAATGTAACGCACATCTTTGGATTTTGATTCCAATTTTGGTGCGTTAGGTTAGAAAAAAAGAAGGAACAAATCAACCAAACCAATTGCTTTGAATATGTATATGAACCAACAAACATTGCATTCACAAACATCTCTATTTCCTATTGCATTTGTATATTCAGGGTGGTTGAGATGGGGAGGAGAGAGAGAGAGATTAACCTTAACCATAAACTTGTTTGTTCTCCATTTTAGGGTGAACATGAAAAAGCCCTAATGCCATGCAACACCTTGAGCTGTAGTTCTAGCCCGGGCCTCCGCCAGCGAGACAGCCATGGCCAACATCATCTGCTCCTCAAAGGTCTCAGGAACAACTACAGGCCCCGGAACGGACTGAAAACCGCCATCTCCACCGTAAAGCGGCGGTTGTGGTGGAGGCGGCAGAAGACCGTTGAACCCTTGTCCATTATCTGATACATATGCATTTGTATACCCTGCAACACAGTCTCCGTACATTGGTGGTGGTGGCGGTGGGGGCAGGATAGCTCCATCTTCATCATCTGAGTCATCAGAACTGGCATAGCGGGTCCCGGCCTCAGCAGCTTCACTCATCATCGTTGTCGTCCTCTCCATGTTCGAGTCATTCCAAGGGGCATAGTTTCCTTTCGCCTTCCTCGTCCTGCTAGGGCGCCTGCTGCTACTACTACTGGGCAAGATGTCTGAGACAGATGTATAGTTGTTGCCTGCAGATTGATCTTCGGGCAGCTGCTGACGCTCTGCAAGCGCAGCAATGGCGCATGCAAGTCCTCCAGATGGTGAGGACGACGACGATGATGAAGGGCCCACCATAGGTGCTGCCATTGGTGATGAGTACTGATGGGGAGCAGCATTCTCGTGGGATGAATAGTTTTGCCTTTCGTTCTCCTAAATACATCAAATTAGTTGGTTAGATGAAAATAAACCCAATGTCAAGGAGGACCCAAAAGGGCTAAACTTCAGGTACCAAGAAGCATGTCTGCTTATACCATAACCAGTGAAAACGAACATTCACCCCACCCCAAAGTAAGCATAGATATAACTATGAGCAACTGCAGTAACATGATATTTGTATAGACAATGATCCTTCCACTAAGAAAACTTGGCATTCAACATGTTATTCGAGCTGAACTGTTGGTGTAAATGAATTTTCACAAGGCAAAACTTGGCATTGAACAGATATCATACACCCTGTGGTGGCAATTACTTGAAAAGTAAGGATAACTTATAGGTTAAAATTATACCTGGATAGAGAGCCAGACAGCTTCCATAACCATTATATCTTCAAGATCCACGTCAAATTCATCATTCCTGCATTACAGCAGATGTCTCAGATACACAATTGATAAATGGAGGCTATTCAGAGTGCTTAAACAAGGAACATCATCATGTTTCACGAAGAATGCAAATTTTTTAATGGATAAGGTAGAGTTTACTGCACATAAGCATAAAGCATACACGTAGACGACAAATACTTGCAGAGTCAAGTTCAAGCTTGCATAAAACACACGCATACGAAATTGCATAACACAGAAGACATCCTGCGTGATGATTTTGCTAACATCACTTGATTAAATATGTATAGAACACAAATCATAAAAAAGTCGAGAAATCTAATCTAAGCTAACATTTAAGTCAAGAGTATGTTCTATTATGTATAGGAAAGAAGAGCGGGTGTGGAGACGGGAAAAGTAGGAATCCTTCCCTCGTCTGAAAGATTTGAAATTGCTGGATCTGAGGATCTCTTCATTTCTCGCTATACAAGGAACAAATTTTCTTCTTCCCTTCTCTTTATCCAAAGTTTAATGAACGAAGTCTAACATAGTGAACTGATGCAAATTCATTCTAAAAGTAACTTCAGAAAGCAACGTTTCTCCCATCATCCTCAATAGACGCAGGTCTAATGCCCTAAAACTCAGACTTAGCACTAAGCCACTAACCAAGATGATGGAGAATGAGAACACCCAAAAATCATAACATGATGCCAAGAAGCTTCTTTGCCAGAGAAATAAACTTGCCCATGCTCCTAAAACTCAGACAAATGATCTTGCCCATGCTCCTAACTACTCAGTAAACTTGTTCTTGTAGTTTTTCACAGATTGATTTTACAAAAAATATAGCATGATGCCAAGGATCATACCCAGTGTCCACTATCTAAACTTTTATTAACTGACTACATTTACATTATTCAGCAGCTACTACACTCTGCATTATTAGCTAAAAGTGTGTGATATAACAAAGATGTAGTCTCACCAAGACATTCTCTATTAGCTTCACCTCCAGAAAGCAAAAAATTATGAATAACATCAAATACTGTTTCCCATCTTCCTTTTATTTATTCTGCCAGGAGAAAGGGGCAACAGAATTTGCAGCTTTTCAGGTAGACTTTTGAGATCTCCCCAGGAAGAATAATTACAGTGAAGGCAAACAAACAGAAGAATGACCTGTTCTGCTGGATGTTCAGTGAAGGTGTGAGCAATGGAGACGCATTTGAGTCACGAGATGAGACATATGTTTCTCCCTCAACAACTCTAGATGTGCTGCAGTTGATGTTTTCTGCATGTGTAACTCCAATTGAAGAGCTTGTCTCTTGTCTTCTATGCATTCTTTCATCCTGCTCCTGAAGTTCTTGTTGGCGCATTCTTATCTTAGCTTCAATCACCTTTTGTTCCTCCTAATTCAAATATAAACACATTGGAATTAGTCTTTCCACAAAATGTAAAGGAGCATGATCTGGAGTCCACAGACTCTATATTGATGTGAAACTTTGAGGAAAATTGGCCTTACAACTTGTTCCAAACCCCGCTCCTCTTTTGACTTTACACCCCGGTATTCAACTGCATAGTTGGAGGCTTTACAAAAAGGACATCTAGTGATAGTTGAGGAATTTACAAAACTACAAAAAATGTCAAAATAACAGCCTACGATGTAATTGCACATACAAAAGGATACTGAGTAGGACGTGCTGAATTCGGATTCTTCATCTGAAGAAAGCATTCTGATACAATGAACGGAAGAAAAAACAATAAGCTTGTAGACTTGCTCACTTAACACATAAGCCAAAGGGATTGGTGAATTCATACCTGTACATATGCTTTTCATACAACATCTTGAACGATTAAGAGTTGGATAATACTGATACATAAGAAAAAATAAAATTAGAATGAGAGCATATGAGGCAGTAAAATTATATCACAGCTTGAGGCATCAGGTTTGAATTATATTCAACATTTCTGCCTTTTGTGGCAATGATAAAATAACTTTCACTCTTCCCTTTAGTAAGCTTTTTTCTCTTGAATGAAGGATAGGGTAGGAGAAGATGACTAACTAACATTGATTGACAAGACTTTCTTCAATTTGCAATATCCATACAAAGTAATGGAAGAAATATCAACAAATAATCATGGCTACAAAGATTAAATACTATGACTATGCTCCAAGTGAGACATCAAGTCTCCAGTCTATAAAATGAATCTCTCCAATACCAGCTTATCTTAAGTTAAACTAAAGGTTGTATTTCTATATAAGATAGATGTTATGGTACAAAAATAAGCCTGGAACTATCAGAAGAATATATGAAAAAGAATATACATATTTTGATAATTTCTTCTCCCCAACAAATAAACATTGAAATGAACACAATGGTGGAAACTTATTGTAGAAACGAACCAGGAAACATATGGGACATTCCTCCAAAAGGCCGAAATCGCATTCATCACCCCCTGGATAACAGGGGGCAAGCTTTGACTCAAGAATTAGCTTCTTTAGCTTCTTGTAATCAACATCCTTGATGGGATACAACCCTTGAGGCTTTGTATACTTCTCATCCACCACTTGTCGCCGTCTACCCAACTTGTTCCCCATGATAATGAGTATATTATCCCAAATTTATTGCACGTTTCAAATTGGAAGGTAAATACATTACCGGGGCATCCCCTTCTTCAAATCCAAATCAAATAAATGCTAACAGCTGATATGTCAAACCTTCCAAGAACCCTAATTTCGCTTAACAAACTAACATCGCAAGGATTTCAGAACCAGAAGCGAAACAATTTCTTGATTTTCGCTGCAGACGAATCATCGACGGCCTCTCTCTGAATAAGAACACAACAAAAAACCACCAATAATTAGAAGCAATTCATTATCTCGAAACAAAGGAGCTGATTCATATATCGGAGAACTACGCAAGCATACACAGTCTGAAAGGGACACGAGAAGAAGGAAAGACCAACACGGCAATATTAGAATGAAGTGCGAAACGAAGATTAGTCTCATTTCGCAGAAATTCCTGTCCATTCTTCCCACGCAACTTGATAAACCCAAGAAACATAAGCAACTGAGAATAAAAAAATTGGGGAATCAAGAGGAAATTGCGAGTCAACTAACCCGTGAAGCGAGGGGTTTCGAGTAGGAAGGCCGATTTCGGCGGCGGCGGCAATGAGATTTTGTCTGATAGGAAGAAGAAGAAGAGAGAGAGGGAACAAGATCAGAAGTTTGTACTAGTCCGACTCTGGTGAAAAACGAGAAATGGCAGAAGAAAGGAAGGAGAGACAAAAGACTTACACGAGAAGGATGTCGATTCTTCTTCTTCTTCTCTGTGAATTCGATCAAGGATTGGTTGTCTGCTTGCTTCGGAGTTTATGGGGGTTTGTGCTGTGTGCGGTGCACAAGGCAGCTACACAACGATAGAGTACGCCACCCGTAAAGAATCCGCCACTCCCAGATTTTATTTGGTGCAACCTGCACACCAAAACTAAATACGTTCTAAATTTACAATTTCTTGAGTTTGGAGGGATTGGAAGCAAAAAAAAAAAAAATCAAGTAATTGAGTACTGTAGTACGTAGTTATTGGATATTTGTGTAGATGCCTCTATAGTTATACCATTGGAACATTAAACTTAATTTGACGTAAAACAATGTAGACTGGATTGGTAGTATAATATGTAGGCATGTAGCCCCTCAAACAGTCTAGATTCATTGAGGTGGTTAGTTCTTATCGACACTCAAATTGTATGAGACCATCAATATTTTATAGCAATATAGTTTTTTTTAATTAGTTGGTCTTTTTTTTTTATAAGAATTCGAAATACCTTGTCTGATAAAATGATAGACCGAGAAAAAGTCGGTAGCCGGACAGACCGACATGAAAAGCAACCGAAAACAACAAACGGGTCAAAAGATAAGCAAAAAATGGAACAAGGCTTCAAGACAACCTGAAAATGGAGGAGTATGGCTTAACAGGGGTTAAAACGAACAAACCTAACACAATGTCGCACCGCCAGAGAGCAATCAGCAGAACATTCAAAATGAGATGTGATGAGAACCCTGGGCAAAGCTCCGACATAAGAAAATCACAGGAACCGCACAACCACGCCTACGACCTCAAACGGAACATCCAACTCGACCCAAACACCAAGAGAAAGCCCTAATCCAAGAGAATGCTTCTCAAAGAGTCTTGCAATCACAGATACAAAGGACCCATTAATTCCTGTATATGTTTTGTCACTTGTCTCAGCCATAAACAAAAGGCTTTATTCACAAAATTTCGGTGTTTCACACTGATTTTAATATTCAAGAAAAAATGTTCTAATTGTTCTACAATTTTTTCCCAGAATTCAGGTATGAAATACACAAAGGATCAGGTGTATCATACAACAATTTCAATCGCCTGCGTGTCTCACATTCAAGTCTTTTAGTAGACATGCCAAACTCACAATTAGGGAACAACTGATGCTCACTTAATTATCAGTTGATACCTAAAGAAATGAGTAAGCTTATTTAAATAGAGAAGATTGATCATCATCTGGGGGTCAGGATTATAATAGTAGTCAATAAATCAATGCAAACATGATTTCAGCTCATCATAAGATGTCCCTTTAATACTTGGGGTAAATTGATACAAAGGTTTCAGATTTCATAAGACATGAATCCCATAAAAAATAAGATCCCATCATTGTTGAAGTAACATTTGTTCACAGAGGTAACCCTCTAGAGCCATTTGTTCAGGGGGTAGGTTTTCAAAGTGTTTTCTATTTGGCAGAGCCGATCATTTGTAGGAAATTCCAAGCACAGATACACTCCATACATGTAATGGCTAGAGGGAGTATAAAGATCAGGGTATATTTCAAAGAGGTGATCATCCCAAAGAGTGACATACATAGAAGTACTCCTCCTCATAGAGTTTAAATCATGCTTAAACCTAGAGCATAGAATTTCAATTTCACATTCATATCAAAAAAGAGTTTAGTAGAGTTTCTAGCAAATTCCCAAAAATGCAATTTAGTCAAGCAAAAAGCTATGTTCACGGCCCCATTAGAGCTTGAGAGGCCATATATCCAAGATATATTTATCCAAGTTTGTTTGTTCAGATGGTATGAGTTCAAAAGTCTTCTTATTTTCTGCAGTAATAAGGATTCACCCAGCTTTCGGATCTTCTTTCCTTTAGTCATCTTGTCATAAAAATTGTCGAATCTCGAAAGATCCTGAAGAAGGATCAAACAGATAAAATGCATAAGTCATTTTGTAAAAAAGATAGATGTGTAGGGATAGAAAACTAACCATGTGATGGTAGAAGCTCAAAACTTGTGAGGTCTCAAAACTGTTATGGTAAAACTTAAATGGCCTACAAATATTTGATGAAACCTTAAATGGCCTACAAACCAAGAGATTACTGTTTCCATTTTTCGTCAGGTTTTGAGTCTCATATTTCGATTGTCCAGCTAAGGATTGTTCAGTATTTTGTTATGTTCCATCATAGGGTGTTGCCCTTGAACCTGCAGGTTTTGTTCTCCTCCAGGAAGGTAGCCGTAAGTAAGTTCAAGTTTGACATTGTCCTGGATAAATACCAAATGGTTTGGTGTGGTGGAAGTCATATTCCCTTTATCCATATAAATGGATAAAAAGAAATGGATACACACAAAACCGAAAATAGATAGTAGAAATAAGGACACACCAGTAGGGAAAAAAGATGAGGGTGGTAAAAGTTCAGAGGGTGGGTTGTCGATTTCAAGCAAGTAGAAGTCACAAATTATAGCAGGAAAGCCACAAGGAGCAACCAGAAATAAAACAAATGAAGAGGAGAGGAAAGATTGCACCTGAATTTCCGGCTTAGGGAGGTACAGTGCACAGAAGACTCGGGATGGTGGAGACGCCATACCCAGTACCAAATCAGTCTTGTCGTTGTCTATAGTGTAGTTGGAGCAATGGATTTGTTTTCTCCTTCAATGCTTGGTTGTGATGTTATTCAAATTACCTTGTATCTGGATCCCCAACGGAAAGCGACACACGATCAACGACCTCTCCGACGCCTCGCACCCCGGAAGGAAGAGGAGAGCAAAGATGTGGCCGGCGAGAGCCCACTTCCACCTGAAGAAGATGATACGCGGAGAGGGAGATATAGAAAATCCCCAAATTCATCTGCCACCCATCGACATCTTCGCAAAACCTCTGCAGTGCAGAAACACCACCAAGTTGCCGGAAAGTTGAGGGAGCTTCCATGAATATTCACGGTGTCGGCGTCGTCTGTAGTTGGCCAGATCCACCAGCCCCCTATCCAGAGCCAGACGATAAAGGGTCGCCATGTCGAGATTAAGCCAAGCCTTGAACAAGGAGGCTTGAAACGAAGAGGGAACTCCGGTGTAAACAGCAAACTCTCCCAGCAAAGGTTCAAGTTGATTTGTGGGTAAGGGGTTGATATTTCACGGCTAATTCGGGAAGAAGAGCACAAGAGGGAGTGTAGATGAGAAGGAGATGATTCAGAGACACTTGACAAGGCAAGATCTGGTTATGGCTAGGGTTGCGATGATCGGTCGAGATAGGGATGCGTTTTCGGGAGCGGCGGCGGGGACGGGAGCGTTTTAGGGTTTTGGGTTTCATTTTCTTCAATTAGTTGGTCTTTTACGTATAATTATACTATTTTTTAAATCATTTGTTTTTTAACTCTAATTAATTACATTATTCTTTAATTACTCATAAAAAAACCTCAACTAACTAATACTTTTAGTTTATAATAAAAAGCGTAAAATAAATAAAATGGATAAATATTTTGAAACGAAAAAAGTATTTGAGAAGGATTATTATATTTTGTTACACCGCCCGATATAGAAGTTATTAATAATGAAAAATTCATTTTATATTTCTGTATCTACGCTAAGGTAACTCTTTTCAAACTCATTTTTAGTTTTTTAAAAATTGTGCCATATCATTTTCTCTCACGAATTGACTTACAAAAATCCTCGCCAATGTCTTAAAAAAGGCGTTAAGTTCTCTTAATCAATTATTTAGAAAAAAGATTGCATTATAAGGACCGTTCCTATCAAATGATTCTTATAATATACGGTTTTGATTTAAAACGACTCAGGCCGATCTAACTAGGTTACATAAATAAGAAAATTAAATATTTAGTTGTGAAAATTATCGTCAAGTTTATTCAAGCCTTTTGTTCGTGTAGGAAAATGTCTCTACGGATGGACATATGATATAGAAATAGATAGTGGGAAATAAACAAAACGAATGAGAAATGACAAAGATTATATGATTGTTGTACTTAATCATCGGGGAACTTGTTTGCACCCGAAAATTTTGTGTTTCGTACCGCTTTTAAACGCAACGTTGTAGCGTTTAAAAAAAATAAAAATTGAATGCTACGTCGTTGCGTTTAAGCTTTTATAAAAAAAAAAAAAAAAGTAAAACGCTACGCCGTTGCGTTTAAAAAAAAATCAAAATTGCACTTTTTTCCATAATCATGTAAAGAATTTCAATATGAGTCCGTACATATAAAATTCGTCCAAAACGAACATCGTTTGCCCCTCCAAAAGACGAAGTCTTTCTACCTTTTTTTTACAATTTGGTGCCCAGCATATAGCGCATTGTAGTGAAAAAATTTGGTATTTTCGGCATTTTTCTACTATAATTTTCTATAAAATTTTAATACGAGTATATAACTATACGTTAGAACCATAATATATAATTATAGTATATAACTATACGATATAACCATAGTATATATATAACTATACGATATAACAATAGTATATAACTATACGATATAACAATAATATATAACTATACGATATAAAATTTGTATATAACCATAGTACGTTAGAACCATAATATATAATTATAGTATATAACTATACAATATAACTATAGTATATAACTATACGATATAACAATAGTATATAGCTATACGATATAACCATAATATATAATTATACGATATAACAATAATATATAACTATACGATATAACAATAGTATATAGCTATAGTATATAACAATACGATATAACAATAGTATATAACTATACGATATAACAATAGTATATAACTATACGATATAACAATAGTATATAGTATATAACTATACGATATAACCATAGTATATAATTATAGGATATAACAATAGTATATAACTATACGATATAACAATAGTATATAACTATACGATATAACCATAGTATATAATTATACGATATAACAATAGTATATAACTATACGATATAACAATAGTATATAGATATACGATATAACAATAGTATATAGATATACGATATAACCATAGTATATAATTATACGATATAACAATAGTATATAACTATACGATATAACAATAGTATATAGCTATACGATATAACCATAGTATATAATTATACGATATAACAATAGTATATAACTATACGATATAACAACAGTATATAACTATACGATATAACCATAGTATATATATAACTATACGATATAACAATAGTATATAACTATACGATATAACCATAGTATATAACCATAGTATATAACTATATGATATAAATTTGTATATAACCATAGTACTTTAGAACCATAATATATAATTATAGTATATAATTATACGATATAACCATAGTATATATATAACTATACGATATAATAATAGTATATAACTATACGATATAACCATAGTATATAACTATAGGATATAACCATAGTATATAACTATAGGATATAACCATAGTATATAATTATACGATATAACAATAGTATATAACTATACGATATAACAATAGTATATAACTATACGATATAACCATAATATATAATTATACGATATAACCATAGTATATATATAACTATACGATACAACCATAGTATATATATAACTATACGATATAACCATAGTATATAACTATAGGATATAACCATAAGATATAACCAAATTTGATATAACTATAACATATAACAATAGTATATAACTATAAGATATAACCATAGTATATAATTATACGATATAACAATAGTATATAGCTATAGTATATAACAATACGATATAACAATAGTATATAACTATACGATATAACAATAGTATATAGCTATAGTATATAACAGTAGTATATAACTATACGATATAACCATAGTATATAGCTATACGATATAACTATAGGATATAACCATAAGATATAACTATAAGATATAACCATAATATATAACTATAGGATATAACCATAGTATATAACTATAGAATATAACCATAGTATATAACTAAGAATATAACCGTAGTATATAACTATAAGATATAACCGTAAGATATAACCAAATTGATAACTATAAGATATAACCATAGTATATAACTATACGATATAACCATAGTATATAACTATTCGTTAGAACCATAATATATAATTATAGTATATAACCATAGTATATAACTATACGATATAACAATAGTATATATATAACTATATGTAGGGCTGAGCACGGGCCTAAACCCGACCCGGAAAAAATGGGACCGAAGACCGAATGTTCGGGTTCAGTTCGGGTTCGGGTTGAAACAACATTCGTACATAAAAACACACTAAAAACCGAATCTGAACCGAACTCGAACCGAACCCGAAATCCTAAAATATTCGGCCCGAAACCCGAACCGAAGTCATGTGGGTTCGGGTTCGATTCGGGTTTTTCGGGTCGGCTTCGGTTCGGGCTTCGGTTTTCTCGGCCCGTGCTCAGCCCTAACTATATGATATAACAATACAATATATCAATAGTATATAACTATACGATATAACCATAGTATATAATTATACGATATAACTATAGTATATAAATGAACGAAATTATACAAAACTATAGTATTAAAATTTTATACAAAATTATAGTAGAAAAATGTTGAAAATACCAAAAATTTCTACTACAATGCGTTATATGTTGGGCACCAAATTGTAAAAAAAAATGGGTAAAAAGACTTTATTTTTTAGGCTTTTGGAGGGGCAAACGATGTCCGTTTTAGATGAATTTTATATGTACGGACTCGTATTGAAATTCTCTACATGATTATGGAAAAAAAGTGCAATTTTGAATTATTTGTTTTAAAACGCAACGACGTAGCGTTTAAAACTTAATCGGCTCGATTAAACCAAGTCTATTTTAAACGCTACGACGTAGCGTTTAACTCCGACCCGGTTTAATCGAGCCGATTTTGTTTTTTTTAATCTCAATAAATCCAAAAAAAAAAACTCTCACGCCATATAATAGCGTTTAAAAAAAAAGTTAAACGCTACCTCGTAGCGTTTAACTTGCGGTGCGAAATCAAAAAAGAGCGGTGCAAAGGAGAACCCCCTTAATCATCCGATCAATTGACGAATTTAGAAGGATGGGCGTTTGTCTTTGCTAACGCGCTTCATTAGGCGAGTGGTTGCCGCTCTTCTGAACTCCAATGTGGCTTTTTAATATTAAGTTTTATTTGAATTACGCATTATCTGACATTATAATATTAAAATATCGTTTTTTAGCCAAATAATATATAATCTAAACAAACTCTAAGAATTTCATTCTTAAAAAACCTTTAGCATATTTGATGTTTCAATTTTTATTGGAGTAGTAATTTTTAACCTATGTTTCAGTACTTACTCTTGTAACTCCGTATAATGATATGCTCCAAAATCGCGTGAAACAGAAATTATTGTTGTCATTGGCGACGGTGTTCCTCCCTGCTTCTGTGTCCCGCCGGATTGATTCACTTATCAGTGGGTTCATTTGGGGCAATTCATCAAGCAACCGTCGTGGTCGGATGTGTGTAGAGCTAAGGGCAATGGGGGCTTGGTTTGCGATCTATGGCTGAGCTGAATCTTGCTCTTGTCGGTAAGCTTGCGTGGCGCTTTGTTATGGAGGAAGATAAGCCTTGGGTTGAGGTGCTTAAGTCTAAGTATGTTAGGAACGGTATTGGGGTTGTTCAAGGGTCCCATATTTGGCGCAGCATCAAGAAGGGGATGAGAAGTGTTGTCTCCCCTGGCTGTCGCTGGTTGCTCGGTGATGGGAAGAATATCAGTTTCTGGTCGGATATTTGGTTGCTAGAGTTGTGTCTCCTGGACGTTGCTATTCAGCCGATCCCGGATGAGCTTCTTGGTCGCTCTGTTGCTTCGTTTTGGACCCCTGAGTCCGGGTGGAATTGGGAGTGCTTCTCGGGCTTGCTTCCTGTGATGGTCTTGATGAGACTTGCTGCTGTGGTTGTCTCTTCTGAGCCTGACGCTAGAGATGAACTTAGTTGGCGTCATACGGCCCATGGCGATTACACTGTGGCATCGGGATACACATCTATTCATGATGAGGATGCGACTGTCGATGGGAGTATCTTCACTACTATTTGGAAGCTTCGTGTGCCGGAGCGTGTTCATGGGAGAATCATGACTAATGATGAAAGGGTGAGATGTCACCTCTCCGTTGAGGCCTCCTGCTGCCTGTGTCCGGGTGTGACTGAATCGCTGGACCACATATTCGGATGCTGCCATGTGGCTGTGTCTCTGTGGAACAGCTGCAACGTCCCTGCTTCGCAGACTAATTTCTTTGCTGAGAGCTATGCTTGCTGGTGTCGTGTTAACCTCCTCTCCTCGGCGGTTATAGAAGGTGTTGGCCCGTGGTCGGCTGCCTTTGCTTGTGGTTTGTGATGGCTTTGGAAATGGAGGAACTACAAGGTCTTCTCGGGTATGGAGTTTCAGGGTTGCAGGGCGTCGTTTGTGCTTAGTTTCGCCCGAGAGTCGTCTTCTGCTATGTCTTCTGGTGGCCTTTGTAATTCTATTCCCACCCCTAGGACGGAGATCCTTGTCGGTTGGACTAGACCGGTTGATGAGTGGGTCAAGGTGAATACTGACGACGCTGTGTATGATCTCCGTATTGCCTCGGCTGGTGGTGTTATTCGGGACTCTGATGGGCGTTGGAAGTGTGGGTTTGTCCATCATATTGGTATTTGCTCTGTCCCTGTTGCGGAATTGTGGGGTGTGTTGCAGGGGTTGAGGCTTGCTTGGGACTGTGGTTACCGTAAAGTGATTCTGGAGTCGGATTCCCCTCTTGCCATTTCTCTGATTAATCGTCGTTCCTTGGAGCGGTGTCACCCCTTGTTCAGCCTGGTTGCCCATTGTCAAGGCTTTCTCCGTAGAGACTGGTCTATTCAGTTCTGTCACACTTTTCGGGTGGCAAATTTTGTCGTTAACCACCTTACTAGTCTTGCCTTTTCTTTTCCTCTTGATTGTCACATCTTTTCTTCTATGCCTAATTCTGTTGGTTCTCTTGTTTTGGATTTGGATGATATTCGGGGTCGCACTTTCCCTCGAATGACTTTGTAGGTTTGGTTTCTCTTTTCAATTTAATTTTAAAGAATACGGTCTCTTCTTCTAAAAAAAAGAAAGAAATTATTGTTGTCAGGAAGAGACATTTTTCATCAACCGTTGATTGTGGTAAAAATAAAACGGATTGATTAGCTGGTGTCTGGTGGGTCCTTTTTACTTGTGATCAACGGTCCAGCTTTGTATGAGAGACATTTTTCATCCAGATAACTTTTGGAGACAAAACACCCATAATACTATACTATTATGATTTTTTTAAGCCTATATCCTTACTTTTTAAAAAAGAAAAGTTACCCCTTGTTTGGTTAGCAGTTTAATTCCTGAAAAATACAAATTCCTAGAAAATATAATTTTTTTTCTATGTTTGGTTCATTTTTAAAAAATTAGATTATGGGAATTTTATCTTCCCAGTATTTTAATAATAAATTATTAATTTACCCTTTTTTTTCCTTAAAATTTACTCATTTCTTTCTTAATAAAATCAACCCAATATTTTTTGGAAAATCTAAAGTTCTCACTTTTTTCTTGGTGAAGCTGTCAGCCTCTTCTCTCCGTCTTCTCTCTACGCCCAATACCTTGTCCTGCTCATTGCGTATGACCATTATAAACTTTCTCTTTGTCATTTTAGGAACACTTTCAAGATATTCTCGTTAATCATTTTGCTTTTAACCACAACTTTGCATGTAGTGGTACTCTATGTTTTTTAATTGCTTCGTTTTGATATAAATAATAAAATAGTTTTTTTTTTGTCTGAATAAAATAATTTTCTTAACAGCAACAACAGACTAGCTGGTTTTAGCTTTAGCTAATGATCTCAAATTGATTTAATTTGTAATTTTGATACCTTCTTTGTATAAAAAGGGATAATATATAAGTTTAAAAGATAAAGGGTATAATAATAAATTTAAATAATTTCTCTGCATTTGTCAAGTTGAACCAAACAAAATACATGAATTGAATTCATGTGAAGTAAATTTGAACCAAACATATATTTTTACTTCCTAGGAACTGAATTCCTGGGAAATACAATTCCTAGGAACATACTTCCCAGGAATTTTAATTCTTGCATTGAACCAAACGAGGGCTAAGATTAGAGTAGAGTATTTTTTTAAAAGCTTTTCTTAGTTATGTTTAGGAATTATTTTCAAATTTATGCTTAAATAAATATTTTCAAATTTATAATTAAAACAAAACGTAATATTTCACTATTTTTTAAAAGTCAAGTGATGTAATATAACTTAGAGGTTGATACGTAGGTAAATTTAACGTGAGACGAATACGTAAACGAATTTAATGTGGTGTCAAACATATAAGATTTAGGTCCTCATTTAATATATATATATAGGATAATATGTGCATGGGTTTTTGTTGTATGTGCATATATTTTTGAATATATATGTGATTATGTGCAAGTGAGAACTCATGCATGTACATGTAAAAATCCATACACATCATGTTTGAGGTGTGCATGGACTTTTGCATGTATGTGCATGAGTTTTAACTTACACAGACACACACATAGTAATGAATATATGCACATATATGTGCATGAGAACTCTCTCTCTCTCTCTCTCTCTCTCTCTCTCTCTCTCTCTCTCTCTCTCTCTCTCTCTCTCTCTCTCTCTCTCTCTCTCTCGGGGCGGATCTAGGGGGGCTTGAGGGGGCGACAGCCCCCGTTTCCCCCGACAAACCCCTTAGAATATGTTGAATATTTGGTTTAAGCCCCCTTTTGAATTTTCAATTTTCATTACAATAAAAATACATTGGCCTAGTGATTTTTGTCTTGGTACTTGTGTATGAAAAGCAAGAGGTCATGGTTCAAATTTTCAATCCCTTTCAACTCTTTTTTTTTTTCTTCCTATTTTTGTTAAAAAATTGTGTCTTAATAGCCTTATTAAACATGTTTATTTCTCTTTTATTTTTTTATTTTTTCTTCTATGTTTTATTTTTTATTTATTAAAAATCTTACATTAATAAAAAAATATTTTTTAAAAATGCGAAAAGATAGAATATGTATTATATAAATTAGTCAAATTTTAAGAGACGGATGTCATACTTTTTATAGTTTTAAAATATTAATATAAATGTCGATCCATTAAGTGTAAAAAAAAATCTCGAAGAAAAATCGCCCCCCTCAACAAATTCCTGGATCCGCCACTATATATATATATATAGATTAATGGCATAAGTGTGACTCACGACTTAACTCGATTGATTTTCCTATATTTATCAATTGATTGAATTTATAAGATACGGAGTACATCATTTAAAGGGGGAAATTGTCATATGAAAAAGTAATATAGGAAAGTGGTGACATCCTTTTGGACGAAGGAGAGGCAATTACGTTAATGATTTGTACACGTCTCAAAGCAAGAAAATAATACTAATAATTTGATCACGTCAATCATATTATAAATATATTAGAGTTGATTAAGAATTGATATAAGATAAAGCTGCCCGGTATCATCGAGCCGTTAAATCGGTTGACCAATAATGTACCTATCCGACCCATTTTTTCAATTGTTAACCCAATGTACTATTACATCAGATTAGGTTGGTTTAGTGACAGTTCTAGTATATAATACCTTAGGTTGACAAACACTAAAGCCTATCAATTTCAACTACAAGGATAATAAAATTCAAATTGACCACTCAATATACATTTAGCAAATGCTTGGATCATTGTACTATAACCGCAACCGCATGCATTACCAACATACCTTTTTCAATTTACATTACAAAAAACAATACACTTTTTTCTTACTTAAAAGTGTTAGATTAACCAACTAAACCTACATTCATGCAGTTAGCTTACCATCTATCATCAGTTTATTCTTATAGGTGATTTTCCACACAAATTAAAATATAGTGCTTGGTGAAGTAAAAAAAAAAAAGGTGCAGGATTTCTCTAGACTTTCATAGACATGTTACCCACAAAAACACATGAACAACAATTTGCTGGTTCTTTCACGGGTAATAGAGAAACGGATCGAACCGAACCAAACCGAATAACGGGTTAAATTTCGACATAGTATAGTAGCAAGATTCAAGCTTCATACCCAGAAAAAAAAAACCTCAAGCAGAGGTTGTTGACATTTGACAAGAAGGAAAGGAAGAACAATACCTCATAAGGAGTAAGTAGCAAGATTAAAGGCAGCAACTTTATGCATTTCTCTTTCACTGTTTTCTAATAGATTCCATATTGCATTGACAACTTCCTATTGCGGTGTTGTTGCACGAGGAACTCGTTGCCTCACTGGCGTCTTTGAAGGACTCACCCTAACAATAACAAGATGAACACCTTAATCCTCGGATTAGGAGTTGATCAAGGGAGATTAGCCACATAAGCCCTACAATCTGTTAAGCAATGGTTTACCTCACAGGCTGGGTTCCCAATATCATCCCGCTGCAGTTCAAGGCGATTATAGCGCTTTCTGCCTGTTGCAACGTCGGTAAAAAAAAATGATTGTGTTACTTTGTTAGTACTAAACCATATTTGTAAACACAATATCATTGCACTTACAATAGCAAACTCAACAAAGGCAATACGTGTAGAGTGCACGCTGTCCCCAAGAATCCTCAAGCGAGAGACCTGTTATGGTTAAGTATTATGCCAAGTTACTGGTTGATACCACCAGCATCCACTCGTAAGTATTATTCCTAATCAAATGATTTTCGTCGTTTATAGCTATTATATATATAATTAACATATCCCTCACCTCACCACAAGTACTTTCAAAAAAGTCCCTGACTTCAGCTTGAGAAACCTGTATGGAAAAACCGGCTTTTTTTTACCATGACTACATCACATAAAACAATTATCAGTAGCATTTAGCAGGAGCACCTGTTTATCAATATTTGTGCAGTAGACAGTCCTGACACACATTTCTCGCTCATCTTCAGACTGCATATTTGACAACAGACACAAATATATATGTGGTGAGTTGCTATTGTAGTCTTGTGGATGTGCGTGTAGGCGGTTTTACAATGCTGATGAAACAGAACAGGGAAATCAACGCGTTCTTACCCTGGGAAGGAAGTTAGGATTCACAGGGAGAATAGCGGTTTTTGAAGGCAGTACCCTAAGGGGATAGTAGCCGAGCACTGTCCCACCGAGGTTTAAAGCAGATCTTGCTTCACCTGTTGAACAATGCGAGCAAAGATCAGAGGAAGATGAAGGCTATAAAAGCAAGGTATTTAAACAAGATAAAAACTTACGGTCGTCAGCAAATTCTACAAAAGCAAAACGAAGAACTGAATGAGGGTCGCCACAGATCCGACAGTCAACAACCTGCAGGTGAAAAAAGATATAGCAGAAGATTAGATTGTAGTTTTACCAGACAAAACTGACCTAATGTTGTGTAATTGAGCAAAAATGAAGGATATTCTGAACGCTCGGGAATGATGGGAAACTTTCTTTACAAGCAACAACTTCACACCAAGCATAAGCTCAAACTACAAACTGCTATGACTATACGGCTTATAGGTCATATTTTGAAATCCTCTTTATATCCGTCCTTAAAATTGGAAGGTTGTGGTTTGGAAAACAGTTTAACTGCTTCCTTATATTGCTCAATACTAGAGCATGGACGACCAACCAATCAATGTTTATGATCGTAATGCGTGATGGTAGAAAAGAATTTCTGATTAGTGTACAGCCTCTGAAAAACTAAAAGTCCACTTTTCATGTAAAAGATAATCACACAAAGTGAAGAGATGTAGTTGCTTATCTCAGTTACCAGATAGATGCTACCACAATGTTGATCCAAATTTATAATTGAAAGTATTGGTGTGTGCACAATGATGTTAGGTAATATGCTTATTCAAATAAGAAAGGAAACGTACTTGTCCACAACTACTAAACAAAGCAGCGAGTCGCTCTTCAGTGACCTAATTTGAAAAGATGAAAATGGTTTTGTTAGCAATGTTTTACAAACATCTGATTTTATTCGATAGAAGGAATGATTATCGCTTCCCTTGAGAATCTTACATGTTGGTCAATGTCAGAGACGTATACTGTGCGTCTAATTCTTTCTTCCCTATGTGCTCTAGATGCTCTACCATTCAATCTCTTCCTTCCCTGGTTGAAGCTACTTTTCTTCTGCCACAAAAAAAGGCATAACAGAACGCGTGAGGAATTTGCAAATCCATCCACAGGCATTCTCAAATCAAATACTCAGAACAGCATTAGTGATCATAAAGATAATATATGGTCATATAGAGCCACTAAAGCCTATCAACCTTAATAATGAAGTATGAGCTTCATAGATCACCATCCATTTTAACTTGCACCAAACTAAAACTGACAAGTATGAGCTTAAGCCTTGCAAAGTAGTGTTTGGAGTCACAGTGACCTTTTAGTACTTAATACTATATTGTGTGGAGACCCAAATGTAAACCCTTATATTATCAAAGATCCAATTATAGCACACAAGAACAGTAACAACAGCAAAGCCTTCTGTTGTTGGAAACAGGAACAGAACACATAACAAGAAGATTGATGCAGCAACTGAAAACTAAAATTTAACCACTTAAAAAAGGCAAAAAAGTGAAAGAACCGGCAAAGATAAAGGAGAAAAACGGCCAATTCTGTAACCCAAAACCCAGCAATCAGCAGATTGAACAGATGTGATTAAAGAACAAATTACGCCACTAAAAACATCTCAAAAAACTAAGATTTTGGGGGAAGAAAAGGAAGTCAGCGGAAAAGTGGAGCAGTGGCAGTGCATTCTTGAAAATCCAGATTACGTCAATGTTTTGAGAACCCGAATCGCATTAAAATATACACAGATAAGAAACTTCGACTTTACCTAACAACAACAATTACCAATTGAAGATCAAATTCAACCCTTGATAACCCACAAAAAGAAACCTTTTTTTTTTCTCCAGAAAGAGGATTTTTTGTCAAACCACCTATCAAGCGAAACCGAAACGAAACAACAAATTTTAACAACCGACTGAAGCCAAGGGTTGAATAGAAAAGAGGAATTACTGTAACGATCATTGATGAAATTGAAATTACCAGTACCTTTCGATTATTCGGGAAATTCTCATTTTCCGAATCCTTATTACCCTTGTAAAGATTGTTGTCAGACGATTGATCATTCTTCCCCCGACAAGAAGACGGAACAAACTCCTTAGCCCAGGGATTCAGCTTCGACAAAATATCGGCGAGCTGATTTATGTTGTTCTGAAATTCGGTCTTGGAATCCAACCTCATTTCAGTTGCAGAGGCTTTGGTGGGTGAAGGGCAATTGTCGGCGAACTGATCATCGGAGTTCACAGCATTTTGAGCCACGGCAGCCATTGAAATAAAAGGCGAAATTTCCCACGGAATTGAAAGAAATTGATGATCTGACGGGGAAAAAAAAAAAGACTTGAACTTTCGCCCCTATTTATTCCTCCAAATTGGATTTAGATTTGTACGAATGCGAAACTGCCTTAGATGAAGAAACCCATATCAGACGATAAAATGATCAAATTGAAGAAATAAAAGACAACTGTTACTCGGTTTCTGGGTTATCTCAGGGAGAGAGAGAGAGGACAAACTGAGTGACAGACTGATTTTAATGGAGAGAAATGGGTATTTTCTACTTTGTTTTGTCCTTGTGGTAATGAGACGGGGGGCGAAAAAGGCAAGAGAGAGAGGGGAGAATCAAAGCGAGAAAGAGAAAAATGGGGGATTTTGATTTTATTGTGGACTTTCAAGTTTGAAGGTGGAGGAAGAGATTAGTTTGTGTGTTTCATAGAGTAAGAAATGGTGCGTCTGTTTCATAACTTAAGGTAAGATGAATTGATATAAAAAAAAATCGTTTTGTTACATTTTTGCAACCGATTTTGATCATGGTGTTCAAAATCGTTTTATAACGGCTACCATGGTGTTCAATATCAACGTTTTTTAACTGTAATATCAGTAGTTTTTTTGTCAGAATAACATCAATGGTTTAATATCGGTGTCAACAAATAATACTAAAAGTGAATGCAATTTAATAACATAAAAGTAGGCAGAAAGTTCTTCGGTCATTGTTTTAAAAATATTTGTTGATTGTACTTTTAATTAATTAAATTACATGTCACAAAAATTCACGTGAAGTATGATGGATGATATATTGATATTATAACACCGGTTAGACACGTTTTTCGGGAGGTGAACTGTTCTGCTGACTAAATTATTAAACTCGGTTTATCACTTTTAAGATTTGTCTTGAATTCAAATCCAGAACTCTGTATTCTCATCCACAAGGATGTTCTAGGCCGAATCCTGAATCATTGTTAGGTCCCGTCTAATTCTTTCCTCATCAAAAAAAAAAGAAAAGAAGATATTATAGTGAGTATTAGGTGAGAACAGTCATTCATATGCAGATATGAAAATGACACTTTCATATAAATATAGGTGGAAAGCGTATGTAGTGAATATATTTACGATGAAAACATGTACATACATAGGGACTAAGGAGCGTATATACACTTAGAAGCATATGAACATATACTAATAAAATATATGCGTACATTCATGTATAAATACATTTTCTTACTATGTGTGCATATTTTTGTTACTTAATGTGTTTACACTTTTTATCTATGTGTTTATATGAACAATCGTTCTCATGTCCACACCTAGATGGTTGTCCGCACGAAATTTTTTCTCCTTAATAAGGAGATGAAGTGAGTGCTTTCACTCCGCTACTGCCCTCCTTTCATCCGGCCGAACGAGCCCTAAGCGTTTTAAAGATTGATTTAAACATGAGCAAAGTTGATTCAGGTTAATCGTCCTATAAAATTTAACAAGTGTCAATTAAACCATGCTAATTATATTCAAGGAAAGCGTGTAGATAATTGGGATTATGGGAAAACATGATAACATTAATATTTTAATTACAATTGGAGATGTACTTCTTAGAAAGAAAAAGGAAATTTAACCCTAACTTCATAAACTACAAATCATTCATTTTGATTATGTAAACGTACACTAAATAATCATCGATTCATTTTTAATTATTTTTTGACCTCTTTTGGTACATCATATTTTTTAACTTAATACCATAACATATGAATTAAATGTTTTAATACTATTAGAAGTGTAAAGATGGCACCTTCATTACTAAAAATAGATTTTTCCAAATCATCTATATCTATATATATATATATATATATTTAAAAGTTAGTATTTTAGGTCATTGAATGCTAACTTTTAAAGATGAATTAGTTTTTATTTTCATTTCATGCCTTATTTATTTAGCACAAAATCTAAATAATTTCTCAAATCCAAAAAGTACCAAAGTGACAATTTCATATATTAACAATTATATCTAATCTATAATCGTCTATATAATATACAAAGTTTTTGATTCACAATTATATACAATTACTACATATTAATCAATTAAAAAGTCCTCATTTTCATATCGTTGTATAACTCTTATATCTTCACATTAAATTTTTAACATAGTTCAATTTATATTTCTATTAAGCATGAAAAACAACCATCTATATATATTTAAAAGTTAGCATTTTAGATCATTGAATGCTAACTTTTAAAGATGAATTAGTTTTTATTTTCATTTCATGCCTTATTTATTTAGCACAAAATTTAAACAATTTCTCAAATCCAAAAAGTACTAAAGTGACAATTTCATATATTAACAATTATATCTAATTTATAATCGTCTATATAATATACAAAGTTTTTGATTCACAATTATATACAATTACTACATATTAATCAATTAAAAAGTCCTCATTTTCATATCGTTGTATAACTCTTATATCTTCACGTTAAATTTTTAACATAGTTCAATTTATATTTCTATTAAGCATGAAAAACAATCATCTCTATATATATATATTTAAAATTTAGCATTCTAGGTCATTGAATGCTAACTTTTAAAGATGAATTAGTTTTTATTTTCATTTCATGCCTTATTTATTTAGCACAAAATTTGAACAATTTCTCAAATCCAAAAAGTAATAAAGTGACAATTTCATATATTAACAATTATATATAATCGTCTATATAATATACAAAGTTTTTGATTCACAATTATATACAATTACTACATATTAATCAATTAAAAAGTCCTCATTTTTATATCGTTGTATAACTCTTATATCTTCACGTTAAATTTTCAACATAGTTCAATTTATATTTCTATTAAGCATGAAAAACAACCATCTATATATATTTAAATATTAGCATTCAATGACCTAGAATGCTAACTTTTAAAGACAAAATCAAAGGCTTAAATAGGCCTAAAGGTATAGTTTGCATGTAGGGTTAGTTTATCACCCTTAGTATATAATATGTATATAATATGTTAGATTTTTCGATCGTTTTTTACTATAGGGTTTATAAAACAATATAAAATACAAAAGTATAATTATAGGCTACTTTGTAATCTAAGTAATTAATTTTTCTTTGTTTATTTTAATATACCATAGCATAATTATGTGTATATATAAAAATGAGCACTATTTGTAAGTAATTATTTCCTCCCCACACACTCTTTTTTCAGTTAAATCTTGCCTCTACGTACGGACTACTCTTTAGTTATGACTCATTTTTTAACATAAATCTCAATTAGTGATAGTTACTACATACTGTATACGTTATATTTTGCTCTCATTTACTCATGTTTTAATATTATCCAATTACTACATGTAACTCCCGTATTTAGTACACAGTGAATGGTTGGAAACAAATTATAGTCAAGATGTCTAAACGGTTATATGTCAAAATGGCTTCACTTTCCAAGTAACAATTTTCATCTATAAAAGGGCGAAAACGGTGGTATTCCGTTCATTTGCTATGGGCATCCATCATATCATTCTTCTACATGGAGATTACCTTTAGAAAGCCATATAGTGAAGCTTGGGAGATAGTGGGCAACACCTTAAAAAGACATGGTCACTGAAGTAAGCATAATTATTAAGTTAAAGATGTGAATGAAGATTTCCGATTGTCGATGATGCAAGTATATATCCACCTCACGGTAAACTATCCTTGATTATATTTATTTGGATCTCTTTTGTAGTCTACAATACTTACATATATCGGTTTAAATTTATTAATATAATTGTCTTTTGATCGAGATAGGTTAATTTTATGTGAAGATGTCAGAGAATTGGATAATCTAATATTACTATTGAGGCATCGATTGTTTACATCATGCACCGATAACTTTCACTAGAAGGAGGACAAAGACAATCGATTTAGGATGACTAATTGTTAGTAACTAATAAAGTAAACTATTTTATGGACGATGTAAATCCTTCAACTATTGGTAGCATAAATTCAATTAGGTTTGTATTTTTAGTTCCTTTTTTGTACTAAATCATTTTAGGTAGGTGTGTTGTTATTTTGGTTAAAGATGATTTTTATTGTTCTATTTTATACATATTCATTTTACACTCATCATATATATATACTAAAGTTGACCTCATTTGTGTTGGTCTAGAGCAATTAATCAAGGATGGAAGCCGAAATAATAGACATGTACTCACTCTTACATATGAATTGTACAAGGAAGAAGTTATGAATTATAATTTCGCTAAGAAGAGTAAGTATGTACCGATAAAATAACTAATGTACTTTTATATAAAATGTAATAAGGTTTAAGAATATGCAGAGTCATCAATTATTTATATTACTCCGTATTTAATAAGAATAAGAAATAATGACTAATATTTATTAATTAAAATGATATATATCATAGCATTTTAATCACCAATTATTTAGATTAAACTTCTGACCAAAATAAAAAAATAAAATTATACTTCGTACAATCATAGCATTTTATACCTAAAATACTTAGATATTACATTTCTTTTGTCAAGACTTAGATATTACATTTAAATTCATATCAAACAATATATCGTCTAAGATAAAACATGAAACAACAATCCATATATTAGAAACTCAAATTTAAACCGTGACACTACATATACACAAAAGGCCCGTACGAAACACGGGCTTCGATTTCTAGTTACAATTAAGCTAAACATCCTTTTAGCTCAAGATTAAATTATTGTATGCTAGATTTCGCTTATAGTTCCACACTCCCACCAATAATACTATAACCCCATAAACTGAATACTTCAAACTCTATTTACTTAGATATATTTATGTATACAGGATACACTTTAAGGATCACAAAGACTGTTGAGATAAACGTACGCGTTAAGATAAATGAATCTCGAACATAAGACAGAAAAAGTCCAAATCATTTATAAAAAATAAGATTTTTTATATTGATGTACAGTGTTTGGCCCTTGAAGGTTAGGTTTTGAGATAAGAAGGAATATTATAGTGTTGGTGGATATATGCTCGTGAATAAATGGCATGAGTTGAGTGACAATGCTAGAGCTGAATACCTACCCTAATTTTATTGCCCTTTTTATTTTAACATACACATAACACATGTATACCATTTTTTATATAAAATATTGCTACTTCACCTATCAAATATGACCATATGGGGTATATATTCATTGAGTTCGAATCTTATCTTCTATCCAAGACAAAAAAAAATAATCTTTTCAATCTTTTTTAATTCATTACGAATTAATATTTAATACAAATTTAGGTTATATATATACCGTCAAATATAAGATAATTGTTTGAACGTGAATTTGGATTTAAGCCAAGCCGTTTTTTTTTAAAAAGTGATAAAACCTATGCCCTTGGGGTTTAAACATTCTTTGTTTTTATTTAGGTTTTTTTCAGTGTGTGCCCATAAACATACTTTAAGAATTTCATTTTTAGCAATAAATTTTGTAACTATTGGTTTTATTTATTTATTAAGAGTTTATCCATTCTCTTCTAAGAAATATTATTTAGCCATTAACTTTATTTATTAGCATGTGTCCATGAACACACACTAAAAAACCGTTTTATTTATTTTGATGAAAACTACACGCATGCTACTAGCTTACCGCTAGCTCAAGGCTCAAGCTCATCCATCTTAGGATACATGTTTTTTTTTATCAAAATAAATAGTTTTTAAAAGTAAGATTTCTTAACTTATGTTTTTTTAGAAATTATTTTCTAAAAGAGAATGTTTAAATCCTTTAAAACAAATAAAATCACTAACAATAACTTTCTAAAATAAGGTGCTTAATCTATGTCTTAAACTTAAAAAAATCCATAAAAATAAAACAGGCATGTGTTGATGGGCATAATTTGACAAAACTAAGTCCATATGTTGCAATTTCATAAATGGGCCTAAAATATAATGAATCAATTGTTGTCTTCGGGGTGTACCAAGTTTATCATGGCGTGTATTACATTTTTGCTATAACTTTTACGGGCCTACAAATTATTTGTGATTATTAGTATCAACAAGGCCCATTTATTGCGGTTTGATAGTTTAACAAGTCCACAAGGCCCATTCGTTGCTATAAATAGTAGGATCAACCAGGCTCGAATATATATTTTTTTAGTTTTCTTTGGGAAGAGGACTCATGTGTTTTCCGGGCTCATGCGGATCTAATCCACTAATCTATTCATCTTATTCTCACGAAAAAGTGGGAAAATGTAGTGAAATAAAATAATTATCGAACTCGAATCTCAAGCTTCAATGTAGAGTTAAATAAGTTAATTATGAGAACATCCGTTCTGAAAAAATATTTTTTAATTATTTTTGTAATCTATGTCCTTAAAAATTCATATTAAAAAAAATAAACCCTAAAGCTCTTAACAAATTTAAAATTCTAAAATATTAACACTTAATCATTTTTTCTTATACATGGTATCCTAATCTATATCCTTAAGGACAGATTAGAAAAATCGTAAATAAAAAAATGACTCCCTTAATCTCTTGTTATGATCGGTGAAAGAATTTGTCTCCTTTTAAGAAATAAACAGAATGATGCTCTTAATATATAGGTATTTTGACTTGTCGAATGTTTCATTTTACAAATTTTGGTTAACGAATTATACTTGAAATGAGGTAAGTACTTTAGTAAGAGACTTGTCTCCTATAACCAATCATTTCAAAGTTCGAGCCATGTGAATGCAACAACTTAAAAGAACATGTGAGATAATACTTTACTTTCTCATTTGACCTATAAGTCCGCAGTGAGTTAGCACTGGTTTTGATCCAAACAAAATTATACCTTATGCCTTTAAATCATTTATACTTGTAATTGTTGGGCTCCATCCTTATATTAGGAAGAGGGAACTTGGCCCAAGAATAAGATCAAAACCCATGCTCAAGGTAAAGAAAGATCAAGAAGAAGAAGAAGTGTCTAGAATTATCAAGATAAATGACTAGATTAACTAGGCAAATGGATAAGGATTAGCATAAAAAATATATACCTTGTAACTAACTAGTACATGTTTATCCATTTTAGCCAACCCACCACTCCTATAAATAAGGGAAGGAGTTGACAACTTATAGCATCAAGCAAGCAAGAAACAAATCAAGTGTGAATGAGTGAGGTTTGTAGTGATCGAGCTATTAAACTCAAGAGAGTATGAGTTCGAGTCCTCGGTGGGTGAAGCGTGTAAGCTAAAGTTCGGGTGAGTGTCCCACAACTAAATATAACTAGTGTTCAATGGCGGACGTACATGGTCCCCAATGTTTTACAAAAAAATAATAAGTTTTTTTATTCAAAAATCATCAAACAATTTTTTTATAGTTTTAAATTTTAAAAATAATTTTATATAGAATTTATAATGCACAATTCTCAAAAAAACTAAAATTTATCTAAAATTGCACACAATTTTTCAATAAGAAAATATAATTTTTTCTCTATATTTATCCTTATTTGTGTTAAAATTTTCAAAATTTAGGGTTTATGAATTTGCAAATTAATTTTATATAAATTTGTTAAGATTACACAATGAAAGTAGTCTGTAATGATGAAATTTGTTTAATTTGTGTAATTTTTGGTCAATTTTGAGTAAAATTTCATTTGAAATTCGGATACAGAGTTTGTTGTTTGAAATTGAGGTTGTTTGTGTAAAATAGATGATAGGCTTCAAAATTACGGTTTAGGATTTTGTGTAAGGTATACGGTAATATTTTACTCTTCAAGATTTTAGCCTCCACTGGACTAAAATCATACATCCGTCCCTGCTAGTGTTGTAATCCTTTCCTTATTTATATAATAGTTAGAAGTGAATTTGTATTACCCGTCTTGTCCATCTTAATCCACGAAAAGGAAAAATGCTATTTTTCTCAACAATAATATATATATATATATATAACTTTTACCCAACAACAGAAAACTAACATTTGATCTCCTATTGGAATTTTTGTATCAAAAAAGTATGGAGTTAGGCAAGTAAGTTGACGTTTGATATGAAGGTGAAGCCATGGCAAACGTGGAACTTTGACTTGTAAATTGGAAGAGCATAAGTGGGCATATTCCTAAACAATCAATAAAAAATAATATGTCTCGTGTCTTTTAGAACATTAAACTCTTCAACTTTATAGGATGTGTCCTACACATGAGAAATTATTTGGAGTATCAAAAAGTAATGCCCTAAATTTATAATGAATCCCTTTCTCTCATAACTGAATTTTCCATTTCTCTTGGAGAATCCTGTTACGGGAGTAGAAATGGGGAATTTAAATGGAAACGGAAAAGAATTTTAACCACGAAAATCCTTGCTGAATGTATTATGTTTTAATTTTCTAACCTTAAATAAAAAAAAAATCATACTTTATGCTGCCTAAACTCCATACCCTTTAGAGAATAAAAGTCCGTTTGGTTTGAACTTCTATAAGCGATAACGCAAAGAAAACAAATCTAATCCTTTTTAATGTCATCATTCATTGATTAAAATATTGGTCTTTACTTGAAACTCCTTATTTTCTATATAAGTATGGACATGTGACTCATTATGATGAAGGTATTCATTTTCACAGTATTAGGGTGAGTTTTTAAAATGATGAAATTATTTTTTTCCTCCCTTCTCTTGCCACACAAATTTTATAGTCACAAGCCAAGACAAAAATTTTGATCAATGCATAAAGTGGACTTGATTCATTTTTTTTTTTCTATTACCGTTTACATAAGTTCAAATCAAATGGACCCTAAATCTTAAATTTCAAACTCTCTAAACCCTATATATATAAATTAAAAGAAAATTGTTTTTTGTGTGTGTGGTAAACTGGGGCAAGGATCCTCGACGTGAAACAAAATCCAAGCGGGAGAACGAAATATATTTTGTCCTAGTTCAGAGTTGTGAAAAGAGAATGAGACTGTAAACGGGAACAAGGAATGTACTTCATGTCCCAAACCCGCCCTATTTCTATACCTAAGCATGAAGTAAGCTACAAGTTTACAAGAAGAAAAAAAGATAAAAGTAAAACATTGGGCAATGATACGCTCTACTTTGTAGTGCGTAACTAGGAGTTGTTACTATGTTATTAGGTACCATATGAGTGGGTTTAGGAGATAATTTAGGATGATGGAGCAGTAGAGTAGAAGTGGAGAAATGCTGATTTTAGTGAAGTGTTGGAGCATAGAGGAGTTCGGAAGGCAAAGCCGCGAGCGTGGATTGGAGGCAGCGGGCGCGGTCTTGGAAGAGCTTGTCAGGAAGCGAAGAAGAGTAAGCCGCGGGCGCGGCCAGGAATGCCGCGGTCGCGGCTTTGCAAGTGAAGACCGATGCGGAAGATTTCACACGCTGATTTCGTTGTTCTTTTATTTCCTTTTATTATATTTCAATTATTATTCTTAGTGTAACACCCCCAAATAACCTCTTGAAAGCATTACCGTCAGTGACCTCAGACGTACTGTCCGATGTCACCCAAGGCTTTTCCAGTTGATATAAATCATCGAACAACAGTTATGATACAAAATACCATAACTTTCATTTAAACCAAAGTCTCGGAATTACAACATAATTCCAAATACATCAGAAATACACCGGAAGACTTAATACAAACATATTTAACACAGCGGTAGTCTTTAAAATAACAACAAAAGGGTCTTGATCGCAATGATCACCCGCCAAGGATCTCAACCTGAATAAACTTGTCAAAACACCGTTTGCTTCTATAGTCGTTCTAGCCTTCACGGGATGACAACTTATCTGATATGCCGAATCGAACGGATGACACCAGCCAACCATGCAGAGAACAATTACGGTTGGTTAGTCTAATGAAAGACTATGCAAGGGTACAAAGCAGAGTGGTTCGAAGTAGTTGTATTAGGTTAGACTCATCACTCCTCAAATCACAACCGATAACGATAGTCAACCACCATACTTCTACTGAATATATGAAAATGCATGATCAAAAGAAGATTCTGGAGACCGAGTCTCACAACAATCAATCCCAAAAGAAGACTCCAACGAAATGAGCCTTATCGGAAACATGACAAATGTTGGGGAACATTAATAATCACACAAGCGTTCAAAAACGACTTGATGTTTCGGTTCACGACCAACCTCACCACTCAAAGCGAATCCAGATTGAAAAGAGAACGTTACTCTGATCAAAGTCAATACGAGATTTCCTAGCTGCACTATTGCCTAGCTGCACTACTCGCCCAAGGGTATATTAATTATGTGCGACAACGGCACTTATCTCATTTAATTCCAAAACACACATCACATTATAAGCTTTTAGAAATATGTTTCGTCATGAGGGACATATATCGACGAGAATCCTTCCCAACGTTTGTGACACTAGCTAAGTGCACCACCTCTATACTCGGATAGAGGACGATCATGATCCGCCAGTTGGTGTCAGGGTCTCCGATGCCCTCTCAACCAATAATTATCAAGAAACGACTGGACCTCAACGAGTCTAACGTTCCTATGAATACTCGTGCTAACTAAACAGTTCAACACAGTAATAATCCACATCACAACCATCATGGCCAACATCAAAAACATATATCTATACTAGCGTTGTTCTAACAGATATACAACCTAGTATAATATCATGTTTTAATCACATATATAATAGCGTTGTTCTAACAGATATACAACCTATTATAATATCATCTTTTAGTCAATTCATTTAACAAAACTGTTCCCAACGCAAACAGTAAATCATCCCAAATTAATTAACAACTAAACTATTGATAATTAATTGAAATATGGAATGATGAGCAAAAGTGAACCGCCACTTGCCTTAGATCCGCAGAAGCTTAAGTAAAGCTTAGAGACGACGAGTTCCTGGGTCCGAAACTGGGACAGATCTTGGATTATAAATTCCTAAGAAACGACCCATAACGAGACCCTAAGTTAGATTCAATATCCACATATATGAATTTAAAAGAATACGAAAAGAATCGAAGGAGCCAAGCCTCGCCCAAGACCACACACCCAAGAACACACACTCGGACAAGGCTCGCCGCGGGTGCGGTGGAGCCTCTGCCGCGCGTGCGGCCAGGTTACAGTGGCGAAGGTCGTGACAGATTTTCGATGGAGAACTCACCCAAATCAATTCGTTCGACTTTGATTCGTTCTTGGTTTGATCTCCCAACACCTTAGGCCTTTGAATACCACTTAGGAGTACCTTTTTATCACTCAGAGGTATCTCGATCACCTTCTCACACCAAACTCAAAAGCTTGAACAACAATGGAGAAATTCAGAGGAGGAAGGTGAAGTGCCCTTTGACTTCTGAATTCAACCCCCTTTTATAGTCCATCAGTGAGCTTCCTCAGAGGGGACAAGCAAGGAGACCAACTGGGAACAAGGGAACAACAAGTGGAGCAACTTGCTCGGCCAAGGATAAGATTTTCAGAAATCTTATCGCGACGAAGATGGCTTGCACCGCGGGGTGCGGTGGCGTGGCCGTTGGGTGCGGTGGCGACTCTGTTGCCGCCTCCAAATTTGGCCTTTGCCGCGGGTGCGGCCACTTGACCGCGGGGTGCGGTCAAGGCCATTCTTCACTCTTTTTGACCGTTTTGACTTTGGGTTAATCTTCTTAACCCCGGGTTAAATATATTCGTACACGAACGACTATTTAACCCCGAAAATACGTCAACTGTATTTTATATTACTCAAAAAAATATTACAGAGATCAAACATATTACCAAATGTCTGAACTTCTCTGAAATTAATCCGACTTGTAATACGGGAGTTGGAAAAATTCCAAAATACCCTTATAAAATGAGGGATATTACACCTAGAAGACTTCATTTTAGGTTAAAAAGACTAAGCTTCTTTAGGTTTTATATTCATTCATCATTATTAGAGAACGACAGTTACGTTTTTCATTGAGAGCTTTTGTGTTTTGCAAGACTATGAAGAACTAAGTTTCATTTTACTTAGTAAGACAATTGAAGCATTCGTTTGATTTGGTTGTAAGATTATAACTCTTGTTCTATTCCTTTGAATGTTATTGATTCTCTTGTGCTTAATCTCTTTGAGGTTTACTGATTATACTAGTCTGATCGACTAGTGGTCATTGGTATTATTCTTATGCTAGAGTTGGATTGTTTCTAGTTGAAATATCTGATTCAGAGTAACAACTGCGATATTCTAGAACTAGTTGTGATAGTTTATTGTAGAATAGAATTGATTTGCATGCTAATTAAAATTGGTTGTTTTATGTTGCATGTATCTGCTGAAATTCATGGAACTTACTACTGCTATTGAATTGAATCTCGGTAGTTTCTTGATTGTTTAGTAGTTAGTGTTATCAGGGTCTGGTTGTCTTGTTAATAAACTTAAGAAAAGGAATTGAAACATTCACTGGGTTAAAGAACTAGAGATATTCGATGATCAATCAATCAAACTGAAGCGTGGATATCTGTCTGGCTGAGTTCTTTCGTCAATATATGTTTACATCTTTGTTAATTCTGTTAGTTAATTTCATAGCTTTAGAACTCAAACCAACCCCCCTCCACCTTTATTACTGTTGATAAACGATTTCTGTAAACAGGATAGATAGCTTGATTCTCTGTGGGTTCAACCCTTATTTGTCAGACTATATTAGTTGAGTGTTTAAGGTTTCTTTAATAGGTACATACGACAAAAAACATCATCAGGCAAGTTCCATGAATACGCATTCATACCATCAAAATGATATAGATAATGATTGAATTAAATGGTACGATATTTTATCAAAGAATATAAACTTAGAAACGATACAAAATGCAAAAAGGGAGAAGAAAACATCTAGGCTACATATATGGAATTTGAGGCTATGACAAATGAATCCCAACTGCATTATAATTGAAATGAAAGATATCGAAATTAATCAGATGTTGGGACATGAATTATTGAGAGCACAATAGGTGTATGACTTATTGTACACACATATATACAAAAAAAACACATGCAACAGAGCAGTCCATTGAACATTGGGTTATTGAATCGAGTGTTATGTACCACATAACATCCAAGTGTCTTCACCAAATGTGTTGCAACCAAACACTATCGCTCCCCCCACCCAAAAAAGAAGCCCCTTTTTCAATCCAATCTTCTCCCTTTTTGCAAAAATGTAGTGATTGCAAGTTTGAGGTGAAAAGAACCCATTAATAATTCTTACTTTTGTTTCTTTATTTATGTCGATCATAGTGTTTTTTCTATTGGGGCAAATATTAATTTTGTTATCCTCTTATAATACATAATATCGTAAAGATTAAGATTTCATTTAATATGATATCAGAGTCTGATAACACTAGCAAAATCTGATAAAAATATAAAAAAAACTTCGGATAAATACATTTACGCTTCTTTCGATATGTTATAGAAACTTAAAAGTAACATTTTATAAAAGTCGCGCGCCATATAATGTAATGAAGGTAGACAAACAATAAGGCTAAGAGCCTAAGAATAGAGGTTTGAATTTTTTATTTTTTATTTTGGTGGAAAGAGGTTTGAATTATGAGGCCTATCTTCCATATATGTATATAATTGTAAGTTTTGACAAGAGAGGTTGGAAATTACTATACCCGGCCAATCTCTTTGTTTCTTACCAAAAGTCACACTCCCACTTGTATACTGATTTGGGTTCCCCCAATTATATGGGAAACAACGTGACAACCACAGTACTTTTTGGCATAATTATATACCACATTTCACGGTTAGATACGAGCCATTCCAATGGTAGGGGTTAGGAGTTTTGAGTTGGTGCATTATGAGCTTGGAGAAAGTTACAACAACAAATTAAACAAGCCAGTTTGATACTACATAGACGGAGTAGAAGAGATGTACGCACTCAACCGATTAATTAAATTGAGAGAATGATTCTGAATTAAATGAGCTTGGAGGAAGTTTTCATACAACATTTATTTCAATTCGGTTTTCATTATTTGCAACCAAATGAGGGCTAAATACTATTCCTACATCCTCGATCTGATGTGTAATCTATAAGTTTATGTAGGGTTTAACGGAGATCAAATTCTCTGCTCTCTTTTATGTTTCTTGTTCCCTTTTATACTCCTTCTAAGTTAATTTGGTTTATTTTATACCCTAAATCCTAAAATATAAATCTTAAATTTTATAACATAAATCTTAAATCTTAAAATATAAACGCTATACCATAAATCCTAAATCCTAAATTTTATATATCCTAAAATCTTATATCCTAAATTTTAATACTTAAATCTTAAACTATAAACCCTAAATCTTAATTATTAATCCTAATTTAAGATGTAAAATATAAAATACGCAAATAAAACATAAAGAGAGCATAGAACGTTGCACAATTAGAGAGCAAAGAATTTGACGTGGATTTAACGTCCCAATTACGTGGTTAATTTGTTGACCATGATATATTATTGTTCTAGCTATAAGAAGAAATGTATGGAGGCATGTCGATATAGAGCACTTTTTGAAGCCAAACAAAGTTCAACTCCGATAAGTTAATCGAATGCCCTTTTGATTATTCATTACATTTTTTAAGTATAAAGTGATCGTTAATATCGGTAACTAATTAAATGTCAATATGAGATAATTAGAAGGGTTTAATGCCGCAAGCAAAATCACAAGTGGCAGACAAGTGGATTATTGTTGTTTCACGTAGGACATATCATAAGTCGTTGACAATTAATCGGGATATCATTAATTATAAAAACCAAATTTATTACTAATATATAAGATTATCATATTTCACATGTACACAATTTATTATAAACACTATAGACTATAATACTATATTGGATGGCCAAAAGTAAACTTAATTAAGGGTTACGGAGTATTGGAAAGGCTGGCCGCAGGATTTACCTACACTCTATACATTGTAATTAGTTATCAACTTTTTTTTATAATGTATGAATGAATATCAATGATTAAACGTGTGAAATTAATTAAGGTGTCCATTATAAATTGAACGCCAAATCAAGCATCTAACTCTAAGGTGATCGCTGTCTAATTATTGAGCACATCTCTTAAACATTAACTGTGGTTAATTAATTTAATAGCAGACCCGGGATTGTCTTTATTCAAATATTAGAAGTTCTAATTTCAACTCATGCTACGTACGGTGGGATATATGGAGGAGGAGAAGGAGGTTGATAAAGTCTGGTGGGTCGATAAAGAAATAACGTGTCAACTCGTGTGCATATGCGCGTATAAGTTCAACACATAAATTTAGTAGAGTTTCATTCTAAAATCGATCGATTGGTAATATGAGGAGTAATTTACTAAATTTATATACTATGTTTTTTATTCACAAGTTTTCATTATGAGATCTTATTTCTCACATAAGAGTGGTGTTTGAGGTCGGCGTGGGACCGCCGGAAGGCAGGATGAGGTCGCCGGAGTTGTCCGAAGACATAGTAGAGGAGGCGGAAGAGAGTTGGGAGGGATGGAGATAATTCTTGGGTTATTTTTGTGTGACTCTACTATCACGTAGGATTGAAAGAATCTCCTTAGAGTTGTCATATGCAGGAGATTATAAGATATCCTAAAAAATAATAACAATTATATAAATATGGATAAATACAAGGAAAGAATATCAGAATATATACACTAACAGTATGTCAATATGCACTTCAAAATGAGTTGCAATATAACTATAATACATTTGCGAATTGCAATGAACTTGATCATGTGGGACACCGTTCATTTATGTTTTGATTCATGAAAATCACATGCATATTAAAGTTAAAATAAGATTATGTCCATTATTTTATTAAAAAGTATATTATAAATATTGAATGAATGTTTTTTTTGTAGTAATTAATATCGAATGATTAGTTGCTTTGAAAGTTCGAAGGTCCAATAGAACACACGAGCGTATATACACGTTAGGTATGTAGTTCATCCTAAAATTAATTGATAAAAAGATAAATAATTTACTAAATTTATATGCTAAAAATTAATATTCACTAACTTTCAACGTGGGCTGGAGTACTTTATGTTCCAACACGTCTACAAAAGCAACGGGCGGATAATTGGCCTAATTCAATTGACACTTGGAGAACGAGTATGAAGTATGGGTCAGCATTTCAATTTCTTTATAGACAGACTCAATCAGCCCAAGAAATGGACTCATGACCGTACCTGCACTTAGCGGTGTACAGATTCGGACCGGACCAGACCAAAAATGCCCGGCCCGAGCGAATTACGATTCGGTCCCCGGTCCACATATTTCTAAAATTTCGGTTCTGGTCCGGTCCAAACCCGGCCGGTTTCCGGTCTGGACCGGATGGACCGGTTTTTTATTGTTTTTAATTTTATTCTATAATCTAATATCTCATAACACTATTAAAAATTAGTTTCTACTATAAATATATATTAATAACAAAATATATTGTCTAATATTGTACAAAATAGTTATAAAAATAGGAAAAATAATTAAATTTTAATTTATATAAACTAAAAAAATAAAAAATACGTTTACCGATCCATTCCGGTCCAAGACCGGACCGGACCGATATTTGGTCCGGTCTCCGGTCCAAGGATTGTAAAAATGATGGACCGGATCGGAAAAAGTGGTCCGGTTTGATCTGGACCGGATGCACAATGCAACCTGCACTAATACTATGTGAAAGTCTGGAGGTCTAATAGACTGAATGTGAAAACATATGAGCGCATATACGCATTATGTCCAGTACAAATATCCACTGAAATTTTATCTTTTAAATAATTGATAATATAATAAGTAATCCACCAAACTCGTATACTATACATTTAGTATCCGTCAGTTCGACCTTTATGGACTTTATATTCCAAAAATTGTATTGTAATATATAGCTGGAGAATTATTTAGTACGATCGAGCTAGTTTCAGTACAGTTTCGTCGAACTGTGCGCAAATGTGAGGAGTTAGCGGTAGTACAGTTTCGTCGGGGCAGAGGGAGACCTAAGAAGAATTGGATGGAGGTCATTAGAAAAGACCTTGCCTTTTTGTCTCTCACAGCGTCTATGGCTCATGACAGGTCTTTCGGAGGGATATGATTCGCATTACAGAGGGTTAGTCGGAGAGGGGATCCATGTGGCGCTCTGAATCTCTTCTACATATTTTTCTCTTTTTCTCTATTTCGGTTCCCTTTATACTCATTTTTCCACTTTCGCTCTTTTTAGTGGATCGTTCGATGATACATTCACCCGACTAGTCTCGGGGTTCGGATGAAACCATCTTGACTTTCTCAGACATCCGTCGCAGGCGGATCAATCCACTGGATTGTTGTTGTTGACTTGTTGTGTGTTGTTGTTGATCGAGCTAGTTTCATATTTTCGTAGTTAGAAAAGCTAAGGCATAAGAAATTTAGTCTCTTATGATGGTAGGCTAAGGGTATAAGTTAGGGGTGTTCATGGGTGGACCGGACCGGACCGGTAAAATTCCGGTCCGGTCTCCGGTCCACCATTTCCCCAAAATTGGTTTTCGGTCCGGTCCGGTCTAAACCCGAAAAAAATCCGGTCCGGACCGGAATTTTAAAAAAAATATTTTTTTTTTGTAATTTATATATTTTTTTAGAGATTTATATGTATTTTTTTGTAGATATTTTTTAAAATTTAATAAGTTAGGAGTATATATATTTTATAAATATTTTTTTAGATATTTTTTTATAGATTTTAAATAAAAAATTAATTTTTTTTATTTTTTAAAATTAAATCCGATCCAAGACCGGACCGGATTAATACCGGACCGGACCTATCCGGTCCGGTCCGATCTTCGATCCACATATGCCCAAAAATCCGGTCCGGTCCGGTCCGGACCGGATGAACACCCCTAGTATAAGTGATTGCATCCACTCTAACATTGAAATTAACTTGCACAACTTTGAAAATTAAAGATATTTCCACAACTATCGTCAAAGATGAATTTACCGCTATTATATGATTCTATATATTTATCAGCAATATATGAAAGTGACGGATGCGAGAGTTGACCCAAGTAAGCATGCATGGAAGTGGGATTTTGATTTGGTGGCAATGGACACGTCAACCACCCCAATTCAAATCTTTTTACGCTCTATTACAATTTACACGTCACCACTTTCTTCTTTCTTTTCTTTTCCTTTTTTAAAAAATTCACCATCTTCGATCTTTCTGTGTTACACAAATACGAATCCAACCCCGGCCACAATTTTCCAACGACATCATCAGCAGGGACGGACGCAGGTGGGGCCTCCACTGGAATTTTGAGGGAAAAAAAAAATTATATGAGATTTCTTTTTACTCATTCAAAGTTTTTAATTTTTTTTTTCTAAAATATTTCTTCAAAAATTTCGAATTAATTTTTATAGTTTTTCAATTTTAAAAATATTTTTTACATATAATTTATTATGTATAATTTTTAAAAATACTAAAATTTATTCAAATTTACACACAATTTTTCAATAAGATATATAATATTTTCACATATACATCACAAAGCAAAACGCGGAATACCAACCAATGCCTTTAAGATATAAGTTAAAAAACTAGTCTAAATATATTTTATGACATGTGCATCACAGAGCTAAACGCGGAATACCACCCTTTTATCGGCTTGAGAAATTATGTCTTACTCGATTAATTTGGTAGGAAAAGTGAGAAGAGGAGTTATTTAATTTGCACGTACTAAAGAAGGAAATGTAGGGCCACGGTTATATGTGTGGTGTCGATGCTACTGGCGGTGATGGTACGAGAGCAACTAACAATCCACCCAGCTGCCGCTCTTTATACCTTTTGAATACTGATCCGGCCAGTCAAAAGAAGAAAAAGTAACTTTAAATAATATCAAATACCACTATGAATCAAAAATAATACACTACGAACTGTAAAAAAGTGTAAAAACGTACTTGAGCTATGTCAATATTAATCCAAAATGATATGATTCATTTTTTTGGTGAAATCTCCGGCGGGAGATGCTAATGTGGCACCGGAAAATATGAGCTGATAAAAAACTCTCACACATCAACTCATTTATATAATTAAAAATCAAAAATCAAATAAAATAAAATTGATCTTCTTCAGCAAATTATAGATACTGAAGCACGAACCAAAAAAACAGTCCCTCGAAAAGGAATGTCTGAAAGTCAATCTTCGTCATCGTTGTAAAACTGATTGCTGAAATTTTAGGTTTGTGCTTCAGTATATGTAAATTGCTGAAGAAGTTCATTCTTTAGATTTTATTATTATTATTATTATATAAATAAGGTGATGTGTGAAAAAAAATGTCAACTCGTGTTTTCTGGTGTCACATCAGCATTTGTGCCGGATATTTCACCGGAAAAATAGACCATACCGTTTTGAGTTAATATTGACATAGTTCAGATACGTTTTTTTTTACAATTTTAAAGTTCGTATTATTTTTTGTTCAAATGTGATAGTTGATATTATTTAGAGTTATTTTTCCCTATTTATATACAATAAACAAATTGGTCAATACATGAAATGATATGTAAAATCAAAATCAACTAAGAAATTTTTATGTGAAGATCATTATAGGTTAATTATTTCAATATTATCATATATCCTATTATATTTAATTTTTATGTGAATTAAGACCAAAGTTTATTTTGGCCAATTTTTTTTTTGCTTTTTACTCTTGATTTCCTACACGTTTTCATCATAAAGTTTTTTTAAAAAAATTGAACAATTGTTTTTTAAGGTTGAACAATTGTATCTTAAAGTTAAACAATTTCATTTTTATAATTGGACAATTGTTTTCACTATGTATATAAGTTTGAAAATTATATCTTAATGTTGAACAATTTTAATTTTTTTACGGGATGATCAATTTTTCTGGTTTTACTATTATTGTTTCCCTACGCGTTTAGAGATTAGGCTTTGGGTGTAGGGTTTAGAGTTTATGTTCTGAACATTTTGAGTTTTATTAAAATTCAAGTTTATTGGACAATTGTTCAAATTTCAATAAAGTATTGTTCAACTTTATCTTTGTCATAAGTTTGAACCTTCATGCAATAAATTTAAACATTAATCTGATATGTTTGAACAAATCAAATTGTTCAAAAATTGTTGCATATTGTTAGTTTTTTTAGAATATTATTAAACCTTTTAAATGTGTTTTCATAAAGTAAAAGAAAAAAAATTAAATAATTGTATCCATGGTACATATATAAGAGGTTTATTAATCCCTGAAATATACGATCAAATATAAAATAAAAATATGCATCCATGGTACTTTTTTTTTTGCATATGTAACATTAATTTTTGAGTCATTTCTGCCCGCATGATTTAGCATTGTGGTCTAAGCTTTGAAAAGATCTTGCCTGATCCACATAGGTAGCTAGGTCGTACGTAGGTCAATCCTATTTAAGGTTTGTTTGTTATAGTCATTTATAATGATATTATAAATTATAAAGAGGTTTTTAGAAGAAAAAAAATGGTGTTTGGTCACAACAATTCATAATGACATTTTTTACAAAAATTACAAGCTTAAAACCTCTTTTTTAACACAAAAATCAAAGCTCTAAAATATTTTTTTCCCTTAAAAAGTCTATTTATCATCTAATTATTATGTCTTTATAAGTTAGTTTACCAAATAAATCCTTAATAATAGATCAATGCTTTTTTTTATTAGGTAAAAATTAGACTGGAAACCACAGGAGAGACGGTTTATCAGTCTATAGCATCCTTTCGGATGGGAATTATAAATTCTAGACTAGCTCGAATATCTTCCAAGGAACTCTGCTGGACCGTCTTTGCGATGAAGTCGGCCACCACATTTGTTTCTCGGAATACATGAAAAATCTGAACTGAAGAAAACAGTTGTAAAATACACATGATATCAGAAATTAACATTTCAATATCCCATGGATAGTGTCAGATTTGATTAAGAACATTCACAATGGTAAGGTTATCGCATTCAAGTTGAATGTCGGTAATGCCTAATTCATAGGTCTTTACCAAGGCATTTCTTACTGCAAGTGTTTCTGTTTTTAAAGAGGTTGAGATACCACATTTATCCCAAAGAGAAATGTTGGTTTTCTCGTGTTATTCCTGAAAATGTAGCCAAAGCTAGATTCACCATTAGTTTTGGTGGATCCATCTGTATTGATTTTAATAATGTTATCCGATGGTTTTTTCCATTTCTTTATTGGTCGTCTAACATTGTTCATTCTATGTGTTTTTAGTCTGTCATCTGCTAAGCAGTCAGGGTTCCAACTCTTCGTCTTATTCCAGTGCTCTAATATCTATGTGATGTTATCGTCAAGGGCGAAGCTACTTGAGGCCCAGAGGGGGCTATAGCCCCCACTGGAAAAAAAAATTTAAGCTTTTTTATCCTTATTTAATCTGAAAATGTAATTTCAGTCAGCCTTAATAATTTTAAGCCATGAAAATGAAATTATCTTAAATTTCCCCCCCTCATCTCATCTGAAAATACAATTTCAGTCAATCCTAACAAATTTAAGTCAAAAAAATAAAATTACTTAATTTTGTTTTCCCTCATCTCATGTGAAAATTACCTTAAGCTTCATAAAAAAAAATTAATGATTTTTGCGAAATATGATTGAAGTCACGTTGGATTTAAGCCACACAATATTTTTATCGCGCAAGATTTTAGCCCCTTCTAGAGTAAAATCCTAGCTCCGCCCCCAGTTATCATTGATTATAATAATATAATTAACGAACAGATCGATCACAAAAACAAGAAGTTATAATACATACATTATATACCAAAACTAAAATCAGTAAAGTTGAGTTGAAGTATCCTATAGTCACATGATTATTTAATAAAAAACAACACCATTTCATAGAATATATAGAAAGAGAATCATTAAATGATTTCAAACGAAAAAAAAAGGGTTCGTGGATATATAACATGTTGAATTAAACAACTTTTTTTCCCTTTGTAAAAGTACTGTTAAATGGCCGGCAAATTACCCCCTAAATGGAATAGTTTTCACTAAAAAGTAGCCGTTGTATTTGAAAATTGTATTAAGCCATTTGTAATTACCTCAAACCAGTAACAAAAATACAAAGGAAAAAACAAACACATTTTAGTACGTACTATATCGTCCAATAGGCTGTTGACATGCATCTCTTGAAGTGTCAATTACCAAATTGGAACGAATACTGCTGACGGGTGCGATTTTGTTACGTTTTGATCGATACAAAAAAAGAAAAGAAAAGAAAAGTAAGTCGACGAGATATTTTGACCTAAGAGATAGTTGGTGTAAAATGGGGTTATTTTAGGAATGATTTTATGCAATCCAACCTTACCTGATAATCTATTACTGCGTGTAAATAGGTGACACGTATTACACGCCAAAAGAATATCTTATTGTTAAATTTGGTGTTGACCGACATATATATTATTAGTAATTGAAACATTAAGGACTCGTTTGGTTTGAACTTATGAAAACGATAACGGAAAGAAAATGAATCTAGTCCGTTTTAACAACATGATGCATTGATCACATATTTTATCTTGGTCTGGGGGTTTCAAAATTTGTATGTCAAGAGAAGGGTGAAAGAAAATGATTTCACCATTTTATAATCTACTCATGCATTGGAGATACAAATACTCCCATTATAGTGTCAAGTGAAGGGGGAAATGAAATAATTTTATCATTTTGATCAATAAATAATGACACTAAATTGGACTAGATTCATTTCCTTTTCGTTATCGTTTCGGCAATCTAAAACAAACGGGGCCTAAGAGTTAACTAATAAATTGATGGGAGTTGTCATGCGTGACGCACATGGAAGTTGGGGTTTGTAATTCGATTAATATAATAAGTATAATTAAGTCGTAAAGTTCGACTAAAGTAGATTGTAATGGTCTCGTTACTCAGAAAATTCATATGCATCTATAATTTTATATTAATGCATTGGTAGGGAAAATTGGAAGATTAGGATCGGATTTGGTTGTTAGCTCATAATCCAACGTACGTACGTATCGGATTCAAGATTTAGCAATACGGACGCAATCTTCGCCTACATAATAAATCTATCAATTTCATCATATTTCACACATCCATATCAATATTAGAGGATAAAAGCAAAATTTTTAATTATAAAATCTACATGCACTTGCTCATTCCCAGTGTAGTATTAATATCGATAAAAATCTTGATTGTGAGATTAAGTCCGCACCGCCACGCTATTCTTCTTTCCCCCTAACTTTGTCATATAATTTCAAATCAACACGCTAAATAATATAATCATTAATATTATCCACCCACATATATATCACCACGTACATATATATACATGTACGGATGAGCAATTGAGCATCGATCGTTCGATATGTACATATATTAATATACATGAACACGTACGTTTTACGTATATAATCCGGCTTAATTTGTAATTGTAAGCAATTAATTATCAGCCTGTACGTACATAGTACATACGATGTATTAATACAAAACTAGTGTAGTTAATTAGTAAAAAAGAAGAAAGGATATAACGTGGTGAGTGAGCGAGTAGGTACGTAACATTACAAAGATATAAGTAAGCGTGTGGGGTGCATTATAGAAATGGAAGAAATGTGTTTAATTGGACAGTGACGGCAGAGAAAGTAATTAAACAAAAGTAGGAGGGGTTGAAGGCAAGTAGGAAGCGGACACGTGGACGGGGTGCAACGCCGGTGTTCGAAACGCGGAGTTTAGAGAGTCCCGGTTCTGGACCCCCACAGCCAAGTGCCGTCTGCGTATGTTATCAAATTTTGCATGCCTAATCTCTGTATACCGTTGATCAATTTTCTGTCTTGTCATGTCATTTTCCATGATTTATTTCCTTACGCAAATGCACCAATCGCAAATTACTTCTTGATCCTCACTCCTCAAACTGCAAAAATCTCGTCCAAACTGTATATAATTAAATTTTGATGCATCTATTAAGCTGAACGGATCTACACATATCAGATACGTTTTCCGAAATTACTCAGGTGAGGTGATCTTCTTAGATCATCGGCATATTCTCTGCTCCTCACCTATTAAAACTGAAGCGATTGCCGCTCTTGAGTGCCTTCGTCGAGCTATTTCGCATAGATTTAGACGGATAGTTCTTGAATGAGACAATCTTTCTGTCATTAATTCTATTCGTGAAATTTGGAAAATTCCTTGGGAAATTTCAATCATAATTCAAGAAATCCGTTCACTGTTATATGGTTTGGATTATTTTCAGGTTCATCACTGCTACCGGGAGTCAAACAAATCCGCAGACTTTTTGGCTAAATCAAACATCTCCTCCTCTATTCTACGCAAAGCTATTATGGAATACATGCTGCCACAACATGATTACGCCCAGTTGCATCGATCTCGGATTTCTTTTTTAGATTCGAGCTCTATATTTCTTCATCTTGTAAATCTTTGGTTAAAATCATTTGTTGTGTTGATTTAGGTATGCCTTCTAGTTTATAAGGGTTCCTTTTGTTTGCCTGTATAAAAAAAAAAACTTATATAACTTGTTGCGGGAAGTTGTTTTTTTTTTACTCAAAAGTTAAGCCCAACATACAAGTAAAACAAAATTTCATTCTAAAACTAATTTCAGGACAATGGTTTCTCAACAACATAACTTAGTCTCTCTTTATATATTTCTTTATAGTACACGTAATAGAGTTTAGTAAATCAAGCGTGCTTTTCTTATTGATAGGAATTGTAAATTTATACATAGAAGACTTAACAACTTAGGAGATAAATTCTCCTAGTCGGAACATGTAGTTACATGACGATAATGATAGAATTACAGAAATAAATTAAATCAAATATCTCTAACTGATTTTATTGTCAATATTCCCCCGCAAGTTATTCTACCGATGGGAAAGATCAACTTGGAGAAAGTTTGTGAAACCAAGGGATAAAAAGCATAGCCGAAGTTTGTTCGTTGGACATGGGCGGAGTAGATCCTGCTTTGGATTTTGTTGAAGTCGTGCTGGTTTGAGCCGATCCTGGTTTTGTTGAAGACGGGTTGAACCGATCTTGATTTTGTGGAAGTCGGGTTGAACCGATCTTGAGTTTTGTTGAAGTCGGATTGAATCGATCTTGAGTTTTGGTGGTCATAACGCGTAACCAAGGTTTTGTGGTTTGTGTAGGCGAAGCCTAATTTGAATGACGGAAGCGTGAATACAGGTTTTGTGTAGGGCTACCCATTGAGAATTCTGCAGCCATGATTGAGTTTTGTGATTTGTGTGTGTGAGAGTTGAACAATAGTAAAGGGTTTGTGGTTTCATGAGGATTTGGGAGAAGGGAGGAGTGATCGACGGTAAAATCAGCAACCATGATGGTGCTAGACTATACATTAGAAGAGAATAATAATAATAAAAAATGTGTTTAGAGGCCATGGTTGAGCAGGGACGTGTTTTGTGTTTGGAGAAGAAGAACGTGTTTTTCTTGCTCAGACATCATAATAGAGTTTAGTAAATCTAACGTACTTTTCTTATTGATAGGAATTGTAAATTTATACATAGAAGACTTAACAACTTAAGAGATAAACTCTCCTATTGAGAACGAGTAGTTACAAGAAGATAATAAATTAAACCAAATATTTCTAACTGATTTTATTGTCAATAACGGGCGGTTATAGATTCGATACATAGTAAACCTTAATTATGCCTAAAACCGACTCGATTATCCATTTGTCTCAGCCCCAATGTGGCAGATCATTCACTCAGAGCATTTAATTAGCAATAAGCTTGATCTATCTATATATATTAAAGCAAATGAATTTAGAGCCACCATATTAATTATGGTCTCACAATTCCTATGTGTCAATTTGTGGTTAAATCTCATTAATTATATTTTTGTTTATTGTTCTAATATCCTCACACAAAAAATTATATCAACAATTTAGCAAAATCTCAAACTAACATATCTTAACCAAATTATAGCAGCAATATTTTAAATGAGCCAACATAAATTTTGCAAAATAAAATTTAAAATTTATATCTTATAGAGATTTAACCCAAAAACAAATCTAGCATTAGTTGTAACTTGTACGTCTAAAAATTTAAGATTTTGAAGCTTCAAAATCTAGCATTAGTTGTAACTTATTAGCATTTTTATTAAATTTCACTAAAATCTATATATATATTAAAGCTATTGAATTTCGGGTTACCAAAATGTTTCTAGCCCCACAAACCCTAGGTGTCATTTTATGGATTTTTTGTAATTTTTAATAAGTAATTAATAATTGATATTAACAAACTTGATTGATATAAAAGATTTGATTTTTAAATGATTTATTTAACAAATTTAAAAATATCCGTATCTCATATTTCATATATAAAAGTCAAATAGTCAAAAGAGCCTAATTTTTTTCAAAAAGAAAAGTAATGATAACAAACTTGCTTAATAGTCAAATACGGTTATGTAAAAACCAAACAACCATAAACTTTTAATTTAAAATAATAGAATTACATTTGCAATTTTATATAGATCCCACATATCTAGAGCTGTCAATTTTTTACCCGACCCGCGTTTTCTAGGTCGAGACCCGACCCAAAAAGTATTGGGTCAAAAGTGACCCGACCCGTTCGACCCGAAAATTTTTGGGTTGGGTCATTGATCCGTTGGGTCATTACAATTTTGTTTTTATTTTATATATTAAATATTATAATATATTTTGTTATTAAAATATTATATAATAATATATTTTTTTTAATTATTTGTTTTAATTAAAATATTATTTTAATAATCATTTTATAAAATTTTGACAAGGCGCTCTCGACCCGTTGGGTCGATCCGAACCCGTACTGGACCCGCAACGACCCGACCCACAATCGACCCGTAAAATTTGACCCGTAATCGACCCGACCCGATAGACTTAACCCAAACCCGACCCGTTTGACAGGTCTACACATATCTAATAATTGAAATTTTATAATGAATTAGATGTTAAAAAATTGAGTTACTGTTAATTTTATTACTATATATTTAATTAGCACAATAATTTTTAATTTTGTATATATTAATTTATTAGCAGGGTATCATTTTAAATTTTGCTTCAACAATTATAATTATTATGTTATCAAACCATGCATATACACACATGACACAACCCATACTATCTTAGTGAATCAAAGATCTTTTGAAGAATTGGAATTTCATGTCAAAAGTCTGGCATCTGATTAAAATCGAATTTGGTAGAAATGTATCTAAACACAAAAGAAAATCGGATTTTTTATTAGTTAACCAATGAATTAAGATCTTCAAATATAATCATCCGTTCTTTTTCAAATGAATTTAGAGCCACCACATGCATTGATTCCGGCCCTACACATCCTAGGTGTCAATTTGTGGTTGATTCACTTTTTTTATTAACAATTCTATTCACTTTAGATCACAACATCTAACCACAACTGACTTCAAATATTTAAAAATTTAAATCACAATATCAATTATAACTAACTTCAATTATATAAAAACTATATACAACTTTTTTATAAAATTTGATTTCTGCAAATTACACATACAACAAGCTTATAATATATGTCAAAATATTATATAATAGATTTCCTACTAAACTTATATATAAAATACATCTTATATTCATTTATGTAATTAGTAATATTATTTTCATGAGTTTGCACTTTGCACATATAATTTGACCTATATAAATTTATGGGCCAAAATCATACAATATATATAATTTCCAATTCATAGTACATGTGCTTTTATAATCAAGCCTACTATATATATATTAAAGCAAATGAATTTAGAACTACCATATTGATTCTGGCCCTACAAATCCTATCTGTGAAGTTGTGATTAATTCACTTTTTTTTATTAACATTTCTATTCAATTTAAATCACAATATCTAATCATAACCAAGTGGGAATATTTAAAATTACAATATCTAACACAACTAACTTCAAATATATAAAAACTATATACAACTTTTGTATAAAATATGATTTCTACAAATTACATATACAATAAGCTGATAATATATGACAAAATAATATATGATAGATTTCCTAATAAACTTATATATAAAATACATCTTATATTCGTTTATGTAATTAGTAATATTATTTTCATGAGTTTGCATGACATATATAAATTCATGGGCCAAAATCATACAATATATATAATTTCCAACTCATAGAAATATAGAACACGTGCTTTTATAATTAAGACCACTATATTATATTATTAAACATACATATTTCAAGGCCCATCTATATATATACGTGTGAACATACATATATGCAAACTTAAAATTTACGTGTGAACATAAATGAACAGAAGAAAGGCATATTTTTTTCAAAGTATTTAGTTTAGTAATTAGTTCATTGGAGAATTTGAAGGCCTATTTTTATGGCCCATCAATAATTTAGTAAATTTAAAATTAATTATACAAAAATATCTTAACAACCTATAACAAAATAATAAATTATTATTGACTTTCCTTAATTTTATAAATCTATTTTTTTAGTTTACGTGAATTTTTAATATACAACTATCAAATCTTTAATTGGCCATAAACTATAAAAGTTAATTATTTTTATATCAATAACTTAAAAGTGAAATTGTCTTCATATATTCTTACTTTGTAGTAGTTAATTTTGTGTAATACACAGCATCTTCGACAATTTCACGTGATAATCATGAATATTTTTAAATCCCACTTGGTAATCATCGAGCATTTTGAAGAAAATCAAATATTTACAAAAATTATTGAATCTACGATCCTACAATCATGAAGTATTAAAAAATGGCATACATGCATGCATCATCATGATCATTCCCATTTAAATTTAGATTTGGACATTTATAAGTTTAAGAATTTTAATATATGGATGAAAATGTGTATAATATGTATAATCTGTCACTTATAACTATTTAACCTAATTTTATATGTAACGATACTTTAATATAAATTAGTATTATTTTTTCAAAAAAATATGAAAATTGTTGTGCAAATATTTTTATAAAAAACACAAAAAGTTGTTTTCATATGTGTTATTTTATCTATACTTCTAATTATTAATTTATTTTATTTGACTAATATCTATCATATATTTATTATGCTTATCACATATAATAGTGTTTTCAATTTTATAAATAATTATCATATACATTTTCAAGTTTAATATATTCGCATCAAGCAGATGACTCTCCTTTTATATTACACACATACCATAATATAAACTTTCAAACTTATTAGGTTACGATATTATTCACGATAAATGTGTTTTTCTTTTTTCATACTAATATACAATAATTTTTTTGACGGAATAAATGTAATGATCTAACAATATAAAACTTAAATTAATTAAAGATAAACTACAAATCATGTGAGATATTTTAAAATTTATATTTCTCACTATACCCGTGCATGACACGGATAATACACTAGTTATTATTTAAGCAAACTTGCAATGGGATAGGTGAAGTATTAGATTGAAACTTACACTATAAAGTATTTATCACATTTTTGAAAACCAGTAATTTTCCCTCGGGAAACTTACACTATAAAGCAAACTTGAAAACCAGTAATTTTCCCTCGGGAAAGATTATACTCCGTATTACAAACTTACACTATAAAGTATTTATCACATTTTCCTATGCCACAACTCATACTGCCAGGTGCCAACATTTTTTTTTTTTTTGGTAAGTCGGAGGGCCAGTAATTTTTTTTTTTGGGTAAGTCGGAGGTGCCAACAATATTGATAAGAAGTTTCTACAACATCTTGACCAAAAGTGGTCTTGTCAAAATATGTAATTCACGTTATCAGACTTATTTACCACATAATATCACCTTATATGTAACATGACATTTCACACGACTAAACGCGAAACAAAACATAAGCTACTTCAATATATTTAGGTTGTTACTATATACACGATAAAAATTGTCTATACGCACGACATTTTGTACGCAACATAAATACTATGCAATCAATGAACGTACAACATGAAAACAATATAATTATTTGAATTTCGTTACTTATACCTGTACGCCAGCTCCTAGCGTACGCCCTTATATGGCGTACAGAATTAGCCGTTATTCCAACGGCTATTTTGTGCCCTATAAAATAGCAAGCTATTTCCTCATTTTCTAAATCCAAAACAACAAATCTTACAAAAATGGCATATAATGAAAACGCATATTGAAGTAGTAGTGGAGAAGAGAATGAAGATTACGACGATCAAGATTTCGACGATGGCAATTTCGAGGTTAGTAATTATGGAATGATTAAGATTGAAATTAGTTATAATTAATATAGTTTAAGTACGTATAGTTAATAATGGAATGATTAGAATTGAAATTAGTGGAGAAGATGATGACGATGTTGCGATAGAGACCTATATTTATTATGTTAAAAGATTAGTATTTAGTTATAGTGGACAAGATGATGACGATTTAGCGGTAGAGACCTATATTTGTTTTGATATATGTTAAAAGATTAGTATTTAGTAGTAGTGAAGAAGTTGATAATTATTGTGAATTTGATATATGTTAAAAGTCTTATATTTATTTTCATATATGTTAAAAGAACATGGTAATGGAGAAGATGATGACGATGTTGCGGTAGATGCCTATATTTATTATGTTAAAAGATTAGTATTTAGTTATAGTGGACAAGATGATGATGATTTAGCGGTAGAGGCCTATATTTGTTTTGATATATGTTAAAAGATTAGTATTTAGTAGTAGTGAAGAAGTTGATAATTGTTGTGAATTTGATATATGTTAAAAGCCCTATATTTATTTTCATATATGTTAAAAGAACATGGTAATGGAGAAGATGATGACGATGTTGCGGTAGAGGCCTATATTTATTATGTTAAAAGATTAGTATTTAGTTATAGTGGACAAGATGATGACGATTTAGCGGTAAAGACCTATATTTGTTTTGATATATGTTAAGAGATTAGTATTTAGTAGTAGTGAAGAAGTTGATAATTGTTGTGAATTTGATATATGTTAAAAGTCCTATATTTATTTTCATATATGTTACAAGAACATGGTAATGGAGAAGAAGATGATGATGATGATTTAGTGAGATAAGCTATCAATTTGTTTTTCTTCAGTTTAGTTATGTATTACAATTGTAGTTTTGTTTTATAGTTAATATTTGTTAGTTACAAACATATAAATTTCACAAATCGCAATCCATATATTGTAACATTATTGATTATGTAAACATGTATAGGGGAAATATTATGGAGATGAATTTCGTAACAATCTGAAGTGGGATAGCCGAGAGGAATTGATTGAGTGGGTTAAGAATAGGGCCAAAGATTTGATGATGGTTTTAGTCATTCGTAACTCAAATGTCAGAAGTGTTAGTTTGACGTGCGAGCATTTTGGTGAATATAGATCGGGGAGAAAGAAAGGTAGTGACTCAGAAGAGGATGTTGAGGTAATTCGTAAAACAAAGTCGAAGAAGTCCGGATGCACATTTGAGTTGTGTGGTGTTAGATTGAAGAAGAAGCCAGGGGAAGTGACTCATAAATGGATCATGAATGTGATAGATGGATGCCACAACCATAAGCTTTCGACTAGCTTTCTTGGGCATGCATACATGGGCAGAATGACCCCAGATGAGGAGCGCCTTGCCAAAAGTTTGGGCGATGCGTTCATGACGCCTAGGACTATTGTTGCGGAGTTGAGGACCTTCTTCCCCGGAAATATGACATCCATGAAACAAGTTTCCAACTTTCTGCAGAAGATGCATTACGAAGATCGTGGGGAATTGACGGTTACGCAATGGACTCTGAATTTTTTGCAACAAAATAGTTACCGGGTATTTCCTCATAGAAAGTTGTCTACGAAAGAGACTGATATCCTATTTTTTGCTCACCCGGACTCGCTTCACCTATTGAAGATGTTCTCGTACATGGTAATTATCGACGCCACATACAAGACAAATAGGTACGTGATGGATTTGTGTTACATTTTCAACACAATTTAATAGTAGTGATTTATATCATCGATTTGAATTATATCTTATATTCTATGACTTCTTACATTCATTTGTTTTCTTACATTCATCCACATGTATAACATGCCATTGGTGGAGATTGTCGGTTTCACTTGCACGCACAAGACTTTCAACATTGCGTATGCATTTACACGACAAGAAGAAGTTGTGCATTACAAGTTCATAATGGAGAAACTTTTGCACTTGTTTAAAGATGCGGGTGTTATGCCGACTGCCATAATGACTGATCGAGAGAAGGCCCTCATTAATGCAATTTGGATAGTTTTCAAAGATGAAGTAAAACACCTTTTGTGTTGGGTGCATATTAAGCAAAACATAGAAGCATATGCTTCCCCAATATTGAAGGATAAAAAACAAGTGAAAAGGTTTTGCGGCCAATGTTGGGCACTTTGGTGTTCAACCACGGAGGAAAGCTATGAAGAGAGGCTTGCGAAATGGAGGACATCGTTGAAGAGTGGCCTCGTTCGATACATTGAGAAGACGTGGACTAATCCTCACAAGGAAAGCATAGTCAGAGCGTGGACTGATCATCATCTTCACTTCTTCACGAGGACTACAAACAGGTAACCCTTGTACAATGTTCAGTAGTTTCTAGGTTCAGGGCTCAATGTGGGACTAACGCAATGCTTTTCATGTGTTTTGATAGGGTTGAGGGTATGCATCACATGTTGAAGACAATTCTGAATTCTAGCATTTGTGGTTTTAATAGAATGGTAGTGAGGATCCACCATGCGATCGAGGGTCAAATTGGGCAGGTGCACGCGACCATGGAGATGTCACGGATCAAAACACCAACGATGTTTGATGGTGTGCCGCCAAAAATAAGAGTGTTGTTTTCAAGGCTATTCTTCAAAGTGTCGGATATGTGCTTGGGAATGTTGTTTGATCTGTATAAGCAGATAGAGGAGGAGGATTTCCCTGAGGATTGTGATGATCATTGGATGAGAGACTGCTTCGGCCTGCCGTGTGTCCACAGAATCGCAAATGCCATCATTAATAAGACGTCGATCATACCGAGTGAGATACACATCTTCTGGAAGCAATTGCAATGGGATAGGGTTTACACGAAAGAAGATCCAGTTGAGGACACAACACAGATGTGTGTTCAAGAGTTGAGATGAAAGCTAATGGATGACACGTGGCGCGTTAAAACATTGAGCAAAGACCAAATAGACCAAATCACCGAGTTGTTTTGGGACACGCAGCACCCGCATGAAACTTCGTTGCAGGAGCCCACGAGAATCATTTCAAAAGGAAGGCCAAAGGATTCGACAAAGTACGACACCAAGAGGGAGCCAAGCTTGTTTGAGCATCGGAGGGCTGAGTTAGATGAGATTGAGAAGAAGAAGGCCAGTGGAAGCCAAGGTAGAGGCCGGGGTCGTGGCAAGAAGGGACCAAGTTGAGCTTCGTCGGGCATTGGGACCCAAGGCAGCCAATCCGAAGGGACAAGATCACAGCAGCTCCCTGAACAACTGATAAGCACTACTTTGTAGGGCTTAAGTAAGAGTCTTTAGAGGGTTTATTGGTGCCATTCGGATAGATCTAGGCACATTCATGTGCAAGGCGTTTGGAGGCGAAGTGGAGTGTTTATGGAGGTGTTTGAGTGATTTTGGATATCTAGGAGACACCGAAGAAGGAAGCCACCAAGGAAAGACGCCAAAGGAGTGAAGAGACGAGTTGAGTAGCGGTGCGAGAGATCGCAAGGAAGAGCCATAGACGAGGAGACGTTCTGGAGCCTTGCCGCACCCGCGCCGAAGGCCACCGCCGCCAGCGGTTGAGGGAGCAGAAAGAAGACAAGCTACTGTTAAATGGCCGCACCCAGCGCCAGCCTCACCGCACCCGCGGCGAGATCGTCAGAGAACTGGAGTTTCTGTAAAATGGCCACACCCGGCGGTGGAGCCACCGCACCCGCGGTGGAGACGCGCTGAAAGTCTTTTACGAGTTTTCTTATTCCCGTTTTATTTTATTTCCGAAACTTTATTTCCAAGTTTGTTATTTTTCTTTTCTTTATTTTCTGAATTATTACTTTAGTATTTAAGTTAGGTTTAAGACCTTTTTAGAGGATCATCTATTTCTCTAACCCTAGTTGCCACCTTTCTACGTTTTTCTCACAAACCCTAATGGAGAACTAAACATCCATTGTTGCACTTGACAGTTTGAAGCCAGCAATTGATTGGTTGTGAGTTTTCTACTCTTATTCGTTTTCCTATCTAGTTGGATTAATTCTCTTGTGCTTGATTGTTTATTGGTCTATGTTGATTTATCTAGATTGATCACCTAGGTTTATTAATATCTTCCTAATTGCTAGGACTTGTGATTCCAGGTTCGGGTTGCATATCTAGTAGCGAACACGATTGTGCGTATAGGGGATCCGATCGCATAATTGTGAGAGAGAGAGTTAATTGCATGCTTATAGTAACGGGTTGTTTCTATTGCATGTGTCTTGTTAATCCTTGGTTGAATGCTATTGCTTTATTGAGTTCTGAAGGTTTTCGGATTTGATTTAGTAATAAGTACTATTAGGGCTGGTAGAACTAATAGTTATCTAAGATCGGGATAAGAACAACTATAGGAAAGTTGAGAACTTGAGATTGATAGAATTCCGTGATCGACCTTTCTATTGTTGTGTGGATCTCTGTTAAGTGTGGCGCTTTTTCCCTTATTATTTACAACCATTATTTGCGGACTGTTTATTTGCTTTCTTATTGCTTGTTACGAAACACAAACAACCCCCCCCCCCTAGTTCCTAGTTGGTAATAACGAATTGCACAAATTGATAACCTGACTCTCTGTGGGATCGATCCTGTCTTGCTTACTATACTACTTAGTAGGTATTTTGGGATTTATTTGATAGGCATCACGACTTTAGCCCTGTCAACAACCCATGATTTATATGGGGGTGAACTTTGGGGTTAAGAATGTGGATTACTTTTGGTTTCCGTACATTAACGGGGCCAAAGATGTATGTCCAGACGAGCATTGTGGATATCGGACATTGGCTGTATTGTTGGGATCAGAAGAGACTGCATACCCTATGGTTCGAATGCAGGTGGCGGGCGAGTTGTTTGACAACAGAGATGTGTACATGCCCATCTTGCCCGTACTACACCCGGGGATCACTTACGAGGACCTTATATATTCCGGGTCAACTATGTCATCAGTCCTTGCAGCGAGGAGTACTGGCTCGACATGCCGATGATTGGTTTAGTGTTTGCCACGCTATACCAAGTTGCTCTTGTCCTATTATCCTGGGATGGCCCGTGCTTGTGCTTACCAATGAGGGCCTCTGACGGAAGCCTCGGCCCTCCAACACAGATATTGACAATGGCCCTCGTAGGGAACCGAAACCACTTCGTACCGGTATAGCTATTGTTTTTAAATAACACTAATGTTTGTGCTTACCCGAAAACACAAAGCTCGATCATATTTTGTGTTTTCTATGTAGGTGTCGCTGAAGGATGGTTGTCCACTACCCCCCCTCCGTACGCTTGGCGTCGATTCAAACACCCAAGTGTCGATGGTTGGGACTCTCAATTTCAGTCGATGATTCAACTATTTCAGGATTATCGCACTAGATATAACCGTCCTCCAGATCCTCCGATGTAGTTTGAGATGTAGATTATATTTCATATGTAATTTATTTTAAGAGCAGATATCAACTTCACATTTGGGTATGGTTTACTTGTTTAATCTCAATTTGAAAACCCCGATAATATATATGTTTTCTTAACATACATAAAATCCAAAACAAACCCTATAAGAAGCTTTGGCCTAACCAAACAAGCCCTAACATAAGCCCTAACCGATGTCAGAGCACAGATGATTGGACCGGCCCAAATGACAGGCCCAATATCTTGTGCGCTTCTAACTGGCGTACGCCGTAGGCTAGCGCACAAGATGTTGGGCCTGTCGTTTGGGCCGGCCCAATCATCTGTGCTCTAACGTTGAGCGTACACTCTATATACGCGTACATATATAATATAGTATAGTATGTGTAACGTATATACTATAGTATATCATTATATTTGATGTAGTTATACTTATATACTATAGTATATAATTATATTTCATATAGTTATACTTGTATACTATAGTATTTCATTATATTTCATATAGTTACATTTATATATTATAGTATTTCATTATATTTTATATAGTTACACTTATATACTATAGTATTTCATTATATTTCATATAGTTACACTTATATACTATAGTATTTCATTATATTTCATATAGTTACACTTATATACTATAGTATTTTATTATATTTCATATAGTTACACTTATATACTATAGTATTTCATTATATTTCATATAGTTACACTTATATACTATAGTATTTTATTATATTTCATATAGTTACACTTATATACTATAGTATTTCATTATATTTCATATAGTTATACTTATATAATAACATGCAATTTAACCAAAACAACCAAAATATAAATACATGATCCAAAACACAACTGTCTAATCTGCATAATGTAAGTCCTATAATCTAGTCATCGTCGGGGACTCTACCGCTGCCCTTTCCTCTCTCATGATGTGAATCAGTAAATTTCTGGGAGTCACGCGGTAGGGGATCAGCCATGGGCGCCTCATCACCTATCAAATCATGAATCCACGAAATAATCGTAGCGGTAACATCTGGTGGAAGCCCGTCCCTCTCTTCCAAAAAACGCCGCATCCGACCGGTGAGAATCTGGGTCCGCTGAATAAAGGACAAAGATTTCCATTACAACAAAACCGATTTTAAAACATAAAAAATGATAAGCGATAAATAAAATGTATCATACCATGACAGTAGTGATACGAGGATTAGCCGCGTCGCAGATGGATCTAGGCAACGAATCTCAAAATAATGAAAAAAACAAGAACAATTAGAATATGGCGGAAGTGAAACAAATGAATGGATGATAAGAAAGAACCAATAGAAACGACGAGAAAACCCTCTTGCGTTGGAAGCAAGGAACCTTGTCGAACGATCTACCAACCCGATCTCTACAACGCCACACAACCAAGAATCGCTAACGAACTTGGAGCACGGAGAGGGTGCTTATGATGTACGAAATCACCAACTCCAGAGGGACTTGACAAAGACGAAAACAACTAAGCAAGAAGTAACAATCGATTGAGACTCTCACGGGGAGCAAAGTTCAAAGCAAATAAAGCTCTGTTTTGTATTTAACAAATATGAGAAATCTGCCTCAGGAAGAAGACAAGGAAGCCTTTTAATACCCTAAGGTGGCCGGCCCTATACTTCCCAAAAAGGCTACAATTATTTCCGAAATATCCGAAAATAGAAGGCTTAACACAATTAAATAATAATCCTAAAAATATCCAATGCAGAAATTAATAAGACTATTACACATAGGTAACGTTGACCATTAAAGTCAATGCCTTGACTTTGGACTTGTCCTCTTCGTCATGTGATAGTGCATGTGCCATAAACGTCTCCAGCTCTTGACGCAGTTCCTTCAACCTTGACCTAGTGATCGGTCCATCAAAGATTGACACTAATGGCGGGGTCGATTCCTCATCATTCTCCCCTTCTTGAAAAGGACTCGTCCTCGAGTCATCAACATCAGCGGCTGCATAAGGAGTAAGGTCCCCGACATTGAATATCGGGCTCACTCTATAGTCGTCGGGCAGCTCCAACACATAGGCATTGTCGCCTACTCTCTTCAGCACCTTGATCGGTCCATCACCTCTTGGAGACAGCTTCGACTTCCTCTGCTCCGGGAACCGTTCCTTGCGCAAGTGTAGCCACACCAAGTCGCCGGGCTCGAACAACACTTGATGTCGTCCGTGATTAGCTCGGGTGGCGCTCTTCTCTGCAGTAGCCTCCAAACGAGCCTTAGTCCGCTCGTGCAACTCCTTCATGAACTAACCTATCTATCAACATCAAAGTCTGCTCGTTCCGGTAAAGGCAACGACTTAAGATCCAAAGGGGTTAGGGGATTCAAACCATACACACACTCAAAAGGGGACATCTGAGTAGACGAATGAATAGTCCGATTATAAGCAAACTCAACATGTGGTAAGGCATCTTCCCAACTTTTCAGATTAGATTTAATAACAGTCCTAAGGATAGTACCTAATGTCCGGTTAGTTACCTCAGTTTGACCATCTGTTTGGGGGTGACTAGCAGTAGAGAACAACAATTTAGTACCAAGTTTATCCCACAAGGTCTTCCAAAAGTAACTCAGAAATTTAACATCCCTATCACTAATAATAGTTCGAGGGACACCATGCAACCGAACAATCTCTCTGAAGAACAAATCAGCAACATTCCTAGCATCGTCAGTTTTATGGCATGCAATAAAGTGAGCCATCTTAGAGAACCTATCAACAACCACAAATACAGAATCTCTCCCCTTCTTAGTCCTAGGCAATCCAACAATAAAATCCATACTAATATCAACCCAAGGATAGCAAGGAATAGGTAAAGGAGTATACAGGCCATGCGGTTTCACTTTAGATTTAGCCTGTAAGCATTCAACACAGCGTTTGATAAAATTCTCGACATCCCTAAGCATGTGTGGCCAAAAAAAATGAGTATGCAACATGTTATAAGTCTTATCTTTACCAAAATGACCCATCAATCCACCCCTATGGGACTCATCAACAAGTAATAAACGTAGAGAACAAACAGGAATGCACACTTTATCAACTCGAAACAAGAATCCATCAAACAAGAAGAACTTATCAAATGAACCCTTTTCCACACAATGCTTATAAATCACACCAAAATCAGCATCCATATCATACAACTCCTTAATATACACGAATCCAAGGACTCGAGCATCCAAAGTGGTCAACAGTGTATGTCTCCTAGAAAGGGCATCAGCTACTACATTATCTTTTCCTTTCTTATACTTAATCACATAGGGAAATGTTTCTATGAATTCCATCCACCTACCATGCCTCCTATCCAACTTATCTTGACTCCTAAAATGCTTTAAGGACTCATGATCAGTTTTAAGCACAAATTCTCTAGACCATAGGTAGTGTTGTCAAGTTTTCAGCACTCTAAACAAGGCATATAATTCCCTATCATAAGTAGAATAATTCAAGCACTCACCTTTCAACTTTTCAGAAAAGAAGGCAATAGGCTTACCTTCCTGCATGAGGACTCCTCCAATACCAATTCCAGAGGCGTCACACTCCACTTCAAAGGGGCGAGTGAAGTCAGGCATAACCAGCAATGGCGCGTGTGTCAAACGATCCTTGAGAGTCTGGAACGCCGTTTCTTGAGGTTCACCCCACCGGAATGGAGTATTCTTCTTAGTGATTTCCGTCAGCGGGGCTGCAAGGGTGCTAAAATCTCTAACGAACCGCCTGTAGAAGTCAGCCAGGTCGTGGAAACTGCGCACGTCACCTAAGTTCTTCGGGGTCGGCCAGTCACGGATGGCTTGCACCTTCTCCTGATCGACTTGTAGTCCATGAGCACTCACTACAAAACCAAGAAACACAACTTTGTCAGTGCAAAAATCACACTTCTTCAGATTCCCATATAACTGTACAGCTCTGAGAGTGGATAAAACTTCCCTGAGGTGCTCGGCATGAGCTTCCAAAGATTTGCTGTAAATCAGAATATCATCAAAGTAAACTACAACAAATCTACCAATAAATGATCTCAAGACATGATTCATAAGGCGCATAAAAGTAGAGGGGGCGTTAGTCAAACCGAAAGGCATAACAAGCCACTCATACAAACCAAACTTCGTCTTGAATGCAGTCTTCCACTCGTCTCCTTCCTTCATCCGGATTTGATGGTAGCCACTGCGTAGATCTATCTTAGAGAAGGTGGAGGCGCCATGGAGCTCATCCAACATATCATCGAGCCTCAGAATTGGGTGCCTGTACTTGATCGTAATATTATTAATAGCCCTGCAATCAACACACATACGTCAAGTATTGTCCTTTTTGGGGACGAGTAAGACAGGCACATCACACTGGGAACGGCTCTCTCTAACATACCCTTTATCCAGAAGGTCCTGTACTTGGTTCTGGATTTCCTGGGTCTCAGTAGGGTTCATCCTATAGGCAGGCCGGTTGGGTAGGGTAGCACCGGGTATGAGGTCTATCTGGTGCTCAATGCCTCTAATAGGGGGTAGGCCAGGGGTATCTCATCCGAGAATACATCAAGGAACTCATCTAAAAGGGTCCGGACAGTAGCTGGGAGTGTAGCTCGGTCGTCGTCACCTAACAGGGTATAGGCCTGACAAAGGGACATGAGGGCGACGTCCGGGGGAAGGTAATCTACCAGGTGGGCTCGGCTGGAGGCTAGGAGCACTCGGCCGTGGCTTGGGCTAATGGCAGGAGAGGAGGCGAGGGTGAGGTCGGGCCGTGGTGTGCCAGGGGAAGGGTCGGCTGGGGACTTACCCTTACGGTCGGCCTCTCTTTTCTTATCATAAGCCTCAGCCACTTGAAGCGGCGTCATCGGTTTCAACACCACTTTCCTACCACGAAACTCAAAGGTATGCTGGTTAGTACGTCCATTATGAATAACATTTCTATCAAATTGCCAAGGACGACCCAACAAGATATGACAAGCTTGTATAGGAACAACATCACATAAAATTTGATCCTCATAGGTTCCTAGCTTAAGAGTAATTTTAACCTGCTTATTCACCTTGAGTTCACCACAGTCATTCATCCAATGAAGTCTATAAGGTCGAGGATGCAAAAAAGTAGGGAGTTGTAGTTTATTAACTAATTCAACACTAGCAATATTACAACAACTACCACCATCAATAATCATGTTGCACACTTTCCCTTTAACAAGACATCTGGTATGAAATAAATTCTCACGCTGATTATCATCACAAGGAGCTTGAGTAACATGCAAAGTCCTCCTAACAATTAATGAATCACCATGCTCATATTCAATAAAATCCAAATCATCATCATCGGCATGCTCATTCATATCATTGCTAGCAACTAAATTATCATGCTCATTGTCAGATTCAGACTCATACTCACCCAAATGATTAATCATCAAGACACGACTATTAGGACAATCCTTCATGTAATGACCCTTTCCTTGACATTTAAAGCAAGTGATATCTCTAGCTCTAGGTGTAGGATCAATAGGATTACCGCGTGAAGCTGTAGGGGCTGGTCGTGTGGGCTGATGTGGTGCGGTGGAGGTAGAAGGGTACGCGCCACGAGAATTGGGCTCGTTGCCGCGAGGTTGACCGGCAGCGGGGCGGTTTCGCTGGTGGCTGGTGCGGCCCTACTGCTGGTCGGGACGCCATGATTGACGTTGTGGCACGGGTCGGTGTTGTTGGCTGTAGCTGGACTTAAATTGTCTCTCCACTTTAATTGCTTGGTATAGCAAGTCTGTCATGGTAGAAAAGGGATACAGTTCTATAGTGTCAGCTAAATGAGGATGCAAAATACGAAGGTACTTGGACATCGTGGCTTCTTCATCCTCGACGACGTTGTCGCGGGCCATGGCTATCTGCATATTGTTGTATACCTCTTCAACACCTAAGGCGGCTTGCCTCATATTCTCCAAACGGTTGCAGAGAACTCTATTGTGGTGACGAGGCACGAAGCGGGTCCTCATCAAAGCTCGCATCTGGTTCCATGTGGCGACCGGAGGGTCCATGGCTTGTCTTCGAGCCTTCACAACAGAATCCCACCAAACCAAAGCATAACCAACAAATTCAAGAGCAGCGAGTTGTACCTTTTTATCTTCGGGAAAATTGTGACAACTCCAAATCTGCTCAATCTTCGTCTTCCACTCAAGGTAGACGTCCGGGTCACACTTGCCATCAAAAGCCGGGATCTTCACTTTGATCTGTCCAATGCTGTCTTGCTCGGCGTCACGTCGCCGAGGTTGCTCGCAGTCATGCCGTGGGCGGTAAGGACGCCACTCATTACGCTCCTCGCGCTCATAGTCCTGCATATCATCATCACCCCATAAACTAGAACGAGGAGACGAAGGAGGTGAATCAAACCTACCACGAGGCGCGGGTGGCGGATTCCGACGGGCGGTCATAGGATGTGTGCGATTGGTGCCATTTGCTCTCGGTAGCTGGTGCGCGTCCATAGCTGCCTGGTAGGCCTCGACTTGGTCGACTAGGGGTTCGGTGGCCGGGAATGGTGCGGCATTTGATGGACCAATATGCCCATGCGCAGGCGGTGCTTGGTTGGAGCGATTCTCCAAGTAGTCAAACTTCGAAGACAACTGTGCGACTGTAGAGGCCAACTGTTGCATCATGGCTTGCATATCGACAAAGGGGCCAGTCACGGCAACCTGTTCATCACCGGAACCTGTCATGATCACCACTTAGATGAACACAGAAAGACGTTAAAGTTAGTAAAACCAAAACGCTTAAGTGTTTGCACTCGACGATTGAACAACCTGCGAAGTTAGGCTCGTAAAAGACAAGTCCTCGGTGTGCTCACCATACGCAACAATTCAAGGTCAAGCAGTGATGTAGTAGACCAGACAAGTAGACGAACGACGAAAATGACTCAAACAAAAGCGAGACTAAAGAACGACTCAACAAGAAAGCGACACTACTATAGCTACAAGAATGAATTGTAACCAGAGATGGGGCTATAAATGTGTTTCGAACTCAAGAAATACGAATTGCAAGTCAAAAAGACGTACCTTTGTCGACTCGGAACGAAGCCAGTCAGAGCCGAGAGTGACCAGAGGGAGTGGAAGGGTAGAAAGGGTTCGGACAAGAGGGGGACGGCGGCGCCGAGGGTGTACTGCGATGCCGGTCGAGAGGGTGGACGGGTTCGGACAAGAGGGGAACAGCGGCGATGCTTCTGCCGATCGGGGCTGGGATGTCGAAGTCGACGGCGACACCGGGGCGCGAGGGAGAACGCGCGCTGGGGCTCTACAGATCTGGGTCGGAGAAGAAGGCGGCGGTGGCGGGGTTTCTGGGCTGTGCAGATATGGGTTGATGCAGGCGGCGGGTGATGGTGAAGCTTGTGAGTCGGCGACCGAAGAGAGGAAACCGGCGACGACAAGGTGCTGGGGAGACGTGCGAGGCGGTGATGGTGACGCTGGGGAGGCGGCGGCCGAACACAGGAAAACGGCGGGCGAGACCTAGTGGCGGCGCTGACCTAGCGGTAGGTTCGATTTTTTTTTTTGAATGGGAACTTTCCTTTGCTGGTACAATTTTTTTTGTTTTTGGCAATCGTAACAATTTTTGCCTAGAGATTAAATTTTAATCAAAAGAATCCCAGATGCCTTTTTTTTTTTTTTGATTTTCTTTTTGGCAACTTGTTTTTCCTGGGATATTACACTACTAAAATAAAATAAAATCTCTAGATAATTAAGCAAAGATTTCGAAATTTCCAAAATTTGTAACAACCTGATCTCTTGCGCTTGCACGAACCTGGACGCCTTGGGTGTCTTGCTCGCCAAGCTTGGGGACGAACAACAATGGTGGGTGGGGGTCGAAAAAAAAAATTGGTACGGTTTTTGTTGATCCTCGTAGTCACAATCAACCACAACGAACTCCTTTCCAAGATAAACAAAAGCAAGCAATCAGTCAGACTAATCAATTCACTAATGTGACTCAAACAAAGAAATTCAATTGACGATTGAGAAACATGAAGATTCAATTTTTGTGATGATGAATCTGGTAACCGTCAAAGGCGATCCGAAGCCACAAAGCTCTTGATACCAATTGATACGGGGATTAGCCGCGTCGCGGATGGATCTAGGCAACAAATCTCAAAACAATGAAAAAAACAAGAACAATTAGAATATGGCAGAAGTGAAACAAATGAATGGATGATAAGAAAGAACCAATAGAAACGACGAGAAAACCCTCTTGCGTTGGAAGCAAGGAACCTTGTCGAACGATCTACCAACCCGATCTCTACAACGCCACACAACCAAGAATCGCTAACGAACTTGGAGCACGGAGAGGGTGCTTATGATGTACGAAATCACCAACTCCAGAGGGACTTGACAAAGATGAAAACAACTAAGCAAGAAGTAACAATCGATTGAGACTCTCACGGGGAGCAAAGTTCAAAGCAAACAAAGCTCTGTTTGTGTTTAACAAATATGAGAAATCTGCCTCAGGAAGAAGACAAGGAAGCCTTTTAATACCCTAAGGTGGCCGGCCCTATACTTCCCAAAAAGGCTACAATTATTTCTGAAATATCCGAAAATAGAAGGTTTAACACAATTAAATAATAATCCTAAAAATATACAATGCATAAATTAATAAGACTATTACACATAGGTAACGTTGATCATTAAAGTCAACGCCTTGACTTTGGACTTGTCCTCTTCGTCATGTGATAGTGCATGTGCCATAAACGTCTCCAGCTCTTGACGCAGTTCCTTCAACCTTGACCTAGTGATCGGTCCATCAAAGGTTGGCACTAATGGCGGGGTCGATTCCTCATCAAGTAGACACCAGTGGAGCTGGAGGGACGACATGAGCCAAACCTGGACGATCCTGTCTAGGGGACCGTGCGTCCACGTACGAATGTGACATCTGCTCCAGCCAATCGATGTACACATCGTCAGTGTCCCAGGCGAAGGTGGTATGGATCATGTCCTAAAGCTCGATCGTCGGTCTAGGGTCGGCATCCCATGTGAATTGCTCGTCGTCGTATTTCAAAACGTACGACTTCAAGTCGACCCGCCTCTTCACCTCGCGTGGCTCTGGCGGATCCTCAGGAACCCCCTGCATGTAACCGAACTGGCGGAGGACTCGGTCTGGCATGTACGGCTCCTGTATCTCGAGGCACTCAATAATGCCTCAGTACAAAGAAGGAACGTACTGAGGGGTCGTAAAGTCTAACTGACCCCACGGTGTCCAGGCAACCTAAAATGTCAAAACGTATATTCATAATTTTAATTTGCTAAATTCAAAACGTTTATTCATAATTTTAATTTCCTAAACGAAACGCAATAAAGCAGTAAAGTATTACCTCATCAAATCTCACGACGTCTAAAATGCGGCGAATAGCAATCAGCCGCTCCGGATCCCGTCCCTCTCCCTCCCGTCTCTCCGAGCGGCCCTCGTATCCGCCATGGCCTCCAGGTCAAGGACAACGTGACCTCGGAAAATAGGAAAGTACGCCCAAATCCAGGTCTGTATATAATATCATATATTACAAAAATAAATTAAATAAATAATTACCCTAAGAATAAGTGTGCAGCCTGCAATGCCCTTCGCCCTGGCCCTTGACGCCTCACCCAAATTTTGGTAGAGGACATCCAATACGCCGACTCCCCAGGCATAACAACCGGTGCGATCGAGGTCAACGACTAGCGCCATGTACTTGTACTTGACGGCGTTCGTCGACTTGTCCGGGAAAACGGTACAGCCGAGGAGCATCATCAAGTACATGGACGCTATGCGCTGGTCGTCCCTCTCTGGGCTGGACAGCTGCTCAGTCGACCTCAGCAAGAGGGACTCCATCGGGATACCGCCACCACCGAACCACTGGGCCACCAACTCCAGGTTTGCCCCAGTAATGGCGCAAACGTGCTCTTTGACGATGGGGTCCGCCATATCAGTGGTGACGCTTAACCCATCGATGAAGATCTCCAGGATGCGCGCGACATCGTGGAGCGTGATAGTGATCTCGCCCCACGGGAAATGGAACAAGCTCGTCTCCAGATGCCAGCGCTCGACGAACGCGGAAATAAGCACGTCGTCGATCCTCCTGAAGTCCACCTCCCTCATGGAGGTGATACGGCTCCGCTGAGCAAAATCCCACCAGGTGTCCGGAGCCGCTGTATTGTGGGCGTTCATCTGCCAATGCCATGGCTTCCTGGTGTACGTCTTCAGAACCTTCCTCATCTGAAAAAGAAATAACAAAATTAGTATTATACTTATACATATAAATTTATATATAACGTTTCGATATTTTTATTTAAAAAATCTTAAAATAAATCAAAGACGTACCGTATAATCCATGCGCGCAACGGGTGGTGGGGGATCTGGAAGTGCCAACGCCAATGTCATGTCCCATAGGACCCTGGCGACGTGGCTCGTATACGTAGCGAGGAGGTGAGGAACGAGGGGCCCTCCTGGCATCCAAGGCTCTGCGGGGCCCGCTTGCTGGGGAACCGGATCCGCCTGCTGGGGAGCCTCGTCCATCCCCAAGTCCGATGCGGGTCCGGGAGACTCCTCAAATCCCTCATGCTGTGACCGGATTCCTCCACGCCAGCTGACGGGACCCACGTCGGGGCCGTCTCACAAACAGCATCGAGGCTTGTAAAGCCTTTTTATAACATATTAATCAAAAATTTAAATTCATAAACAACTACAACATTATAATATAAATTTCATAATTCAATACCTATATTATATGCCAATTTCAAATATAGACCTAATTTGTCATCTTCATTTGCTAATTTCAAATATAATTCTTTAAATTCAATCCCAATTTAATAAAAACATAAATTCCTTAATTTCTAAATTTTAATTTTAATATCTAAATTTTTCAAATTTAGTTTCATATCCTAAATTCAACGTCGAAGAGTAGACTCCTTTGTTTTTCTAAATTCAAGTCTAATTATTATAACTAAAATCCAAAATTCAATACCTAAATTCAAATTCAATTTTTGTAACATAAATATAAATTTCAATACCTAGTTTTTATAAAAAAATCTAGAATCAAATAAAATATACAAAAAAAATTCTAAAATACCAACAATTTCTAAATGCAATACCTATTTCTAAATTCAATACTTATTTCATTCTAAATTTTCATAAATTCAATTTCTATAATCCATAAATTTCTATTACGTTCATACCTCTCTAATACCCCAGGTAGAAGTATGACCGGGTGTCGCAGGAACGTCTCCGCGTCCGCCTCCTCGTCTGCCACGGGCTCGGATAAATCGGGTCCGGACACCACCTCGTTCACCCTCAACCCCTCCCCCTCCCCCGTTGGACGGAGAACTAGGTGCCGCCGCCTCCCTGCCATCTGTACCGCCGCCGGCCACCACCACGGACACCTCTCCGCCGCCGACAAACTCGCCGGCCGGTTCTGCAGAACCACTAGGAGCACTGCCGCCAGCCGCCGCGCTCTCCACGCCGCCTGGAGGACCGTCGTCTCCTCGTCTGCCACCAATCTCACCGCCAGGAGCCTCACCGGCGTGGTCGCCACCGCCACTGTTCGCCATCGTCGGAGAAGGAGAAGGAAGAAGACTGAAATGGAGGAGGAGAAGGAGCGAAATGGAGGAGGAGAAGGAAGAAGATCGCCGTCGTCGGTCTCGCGTACAGGGAAAAGGAGGAGGAAGAAGAGGCCGCGTCGCGCGGCCTCTTAACCTAATCTGTACGCCAGAAAAAGGGCGTACGCTATCTTCTGGCATACAGGTCTATTTTATTTATTTTAGAAAAACAAAAAAAGTACGTATTTGTATAATTATTATACGCTAGAATATAGCGTATAAAAATTATACTTTTTTGATACGTATTTCAAGTATACGCAGTATAATGGCGTACGCTATTGATTGCGTACAGAATGTCATATATTTAGGAGAAAAAAGTCGTATATTTAACAGACTCGTATATTTATACCCACAACTCTATACTATCATGAAACAGAAAATTGGATTCAAAATAAGATCTAGCTCTCCAGATATCTAGAAGTGTCCGATGGATAAATAACAAATTCATATATGTATATTGATTAGTACAGCAGAGGGATATATATACTATATAGTAACACAAATCAGGGAGCCAAATTCTCATAGGAAAATAAAATCCAAGGAAATAATAATAATTAAATAAAAAAAGCGGAAGTAGAGGGAGAGAAGAGAATGCATTCGTGTCGAAATCTGGGTTAGGTTTAAGTGCCGTTTGGCCTCCCCACCAAAACTTCGTAATCAAAAACCAAAAACTCAAAAAAACAATAAAAAAGAAAAAGTTTAAGAAATTCTCAATTTCCTCCCAAAGAAACAAACAAACAAACACGTGGCTTTACCTCACATCTCTGAGGTGGACATCCTTTATTTCTTCGTCTCCCTCTATATATACAAAAACTTGTTCACTCCTCTCTCCCATGGAAAATCCCCAATTTCCTACTCCAACACAAAACTCTTCTACTCTACAAAATCGCACCTCAGAAGATCCACCATTGCTAATTTTGATCAATTGGCTTCGAATTTAAACCGCCATGGCAGCTTCTTCAGCTCTCACTACGTGCAGAGTCTCCTCTTCTACTTCCACTTCCTACTCTGTCGCTAATTTCAGGCCTAACAGAAAACCTAATTCCGTTGATTGCGCTCTCCAAACGCCCGCTTTACCAATCCCTAAAAAGAGCCTCCGGAAATCGACCGCCACCACAACAACCACCGTAGCTCCGCCGAAGTGGAACCCGTTCCAGAAGGCGGCGGCGGCGGCGCTCGACTTTGCCGAATCGGCGCTCGTCGCCCACGAGCAGACCCACCCGCTTCCCAAGACCGCCGATCCGAAAGTCCAAATCGCCGGCAACTTCGCGCCGGTGCCGGAGCGCGCGGTGACTCACGATCTCCCCGTCGCCGGGAAAATCCCAGACTGCATCCGCGGCATCTACGTTCGTAACGGCGCAAACCCCCTCCACGAGCCGGTCGCCGGACACCACTTCTTCGACGGCGACGGCATGATCCACGCCGTCAGCTTCGGCTCCGACGGCTCGGCTTCTTACGCTTGCCGGTTCACCGAGACGAGCCGGCTCAAGCAGGAGCGCGTCCTCGGCCGCCCCATATTCCCCAAGGCGATCGGCGAGCTCCACGGCCACTCCGGCATCGCCCGCCTCCTCCTCTTCTTCTCCAGGGGACTTTTCCGGCTACTTGACCCCAGCGACGGCCTCGGCGTCGCCAACGCCGGCGTTGTCTACCACAACGGTCGTCTTCTGGCGATGTCGGAAGACGACGTCCCCTATCACGTGAGAGTCACGCCCTCCGGCGACCTAAAAACGGTCGGCAGGTACGATTTCAAAGGGCAGCTGAAATCCACCATGATCGCCCACCCAAAGGTTGATCCGGTCTCCGGCGAGCTCTTCGCTTTAAGCTACGACGTCGTCAAGAAGCCGTATTTGAAGTACTTCCACTTTTCCCAAGCAGGGGAGAAGTCGCCGGACGTCGAAATTCCCCTGAACGAGCCCACAATGATGCACGACTTCGCCATCACGGAGAACTTCGTCGTCATCCCCGACAGCCAGATTGTCTTCAAGCTGCAGGAGATGATCACCGGAGGATCCCCTGTTGTCTATCAAAAGGATAAAATATCGAGATTCGGAGTCTTGGACAAGTACGCTAAAGACGGCAAGGGAATCAAGTGGGTTGACGTGCCTGATTGCTTCTGCTTCCACCTCTGGAACGCGTGGGAGGAGCCCGAGAACGACGAGATTGTGGTGATCGGATCTTGTATGACTCCGGCGGACTCTGTTTTCAACGAATGCGATGAGAATCTCCGGTCAGTATTATCAGAAATCAGACTGAACCTCAAAACAGGGAAATCGACTCGAAAGCCGATCTCCCCCAACGAAGCAGATCAGGTGAATTTGGAAGCAGGGATGGTGAACAGGCACAAGCTAGGGAGGAAGACACAATTCGCCTACTTGGCCATCGCCGAGCCATGGCCCAAGGTTTCGGGGTTCGCTAAGGTCGATTTGGGAACAGGGGAAGTGAAGAAGTTCATGTATGGGGACGAGAAATACGGAGGTGAGCCGTTTTTCGTTCCGAGTGATCCGAATTCGGAGTCCGAGGACGAGGGTTACATTCTTGCATTTGTTCATGATGAGAAGAAGAGGAGATCGGAGTTGCAGATTGTCAACGCCATGAATTTGGAGTTAGAAGCTTCAGTTAAGCTGCCCTCGAGAGTGCCTTATGGGTTCCACGGCACTTTCATTGGTGCAGAGGATTTACAGAGACAAGTTTGAAAAAAACAGAGTAGAAACAGAGACTGTGATAAAAAAGAAGTCTACCTGTGGGATGGTTCACAGATGCGTCCCCGGAGACTATCCTAGTATTGTTCAATTTTTCTTTTTCTTTTTTAAAATAATTTTGGGAGAAACCAGCTTGAAGCTTTTTTAATTTTTACTTTTTAGTTTTGAGTTTTTGGATAAATATAGGTAGAGATGAAGGCTCAGCTGGTTTCTGTTGATTCTTACAGTACTGTGTGCATGGACAAACTTATATATATATATTATATCATATTATACATAATTACAAAAGAACTCTGTAACATCATCAGCTTCCTATTTTTGTCTGTCTTCATACTTGTCCAATTTGTTCTTCATTTGTGTCTCCTTTCATTTGGAATAGTATAAAACAATAGATAAATAATAATTAATCACAGAGTAACAATAACACAAGTTTTCAACTTTGAATATCTGGTAACAATTGTTATGGATGTTGAGCAAAGTTCAGAAATTTCCTCCTTTTTCAGTCATGAAAAGGTAATGGGATATTCTCCTTGGGTGATATGTAAGTAACCAATCAGAGCTCCCACAAAGCATAAAGTAAAAGCATTTGACTTATGGAAAAAAGTTTAAGATGGAAGATGAATTATTTTTTGGTCGAAAGATGGAAGATGATCTGTATGTACTGTAAAAAGTTTATTAGTTAATAGTAAACAAATTAGTATGCAGCTAAGAATGCCAGAATGGTGTAGGAAAAATCCATTGATTAATCTTTCTTACCATGTTAAGTGGTAAAGAATGAAACAAGTAAGCCAATAAGAAGATGCAGCAGCATCAAGATTTGATTTTTTTTTTTTTTACCATTGAAGGGGGTAGAAAACAAGGGTCCCCAAAGTTGATACGGAGTATTAATTTTGACTTTGGATTACCTGAAATCATTGAAGGACAATGATAGTTAACTGGGTAAAGTCAGCAACCGAAAAAGATAAAATTTCTCTCTTGAAGATTGGTTGAACTGAAATAGCACTAATCTAATATAAAACCATCTGGATTATGCATACTTTACTTGTAACATGATTGCTGATCCCACAGATAATCAATCAACCACCATTAAACAAGGATTTGTCCATGGATGTTGGCTGATGACCCTCTTTTTCTTTTCCTGTATAGTTTATCCAATGAAAAATGTAAGTGCTATATTGTTTAACAGAAGTCTTCAATCAGTTTTTAAAATTTTAATGCAGTGACATTATCTAGCAACAAGAAGAAAAACAATACAAAAAATAAAACTGAAAATTTTAGTGCTGTATGAGGATACCCACATCTGAGTACTCTACCTGATTTGTTATTTTAGTATTGTTCAAATAATGTACAACTTTACTCCCATCAATGGATAAAAACAATAGGAATCATTCATCTCCCCTGGTAATTGGATTGAGAAAAGGTGCTTCACTTTCTCTTTGTAGAGCAATTCAATTGTAACATAAAATTTGGGGAGATTCATTCATCTCCCCTGGTAATTGCTAAGGCAAGCCAATAAAAATGAGAATGTGGGAAACATGATGTGCCACTTAAACCGTAGGACTGTAGGAGGTATTTGTTTATAAATTTAAATCCAATTTCTAAAGTGGGAAAGAAGTGTGGAGTTCTCTGTAGGTCTAAAATATCTTATATCATCTTCAAACCAAGCACAAAAATATCAAGGGAATGACTGTTAATTTCCATCAATATCATTCCATCCAAACATAAGAAAGAAAATCACACACAGATATTATTAGAAGCGTGTGGATATCAATGCTTAGTATATAAGACTGACGAGCTAGTTCTCCTGTTTCCATGAATATCATTCAATCCAAACATAAGAATGAAAAACACACACAGATAGGACAATGACATAAACTATAAAGTCCATCCCACGTCAGAAGTGTGTAGATATCAATGATTAGTATATAAGGCCGGTGAACTATTTCTGGTATAACATAGGGGGTCCACCACATGTCTACATAAGAGGAAATGAGAATATATAGCAGCAGCAAAAGACCAAGAATTGGAAGAATATAAGTTGAGAGATAGAAGGTGTAGAAGACAGTTTCTATCCAGAAATTTATCTTCTGAAATTGAATGTCTTGTGACACCATGTGGTATCATGGAGACCCTATCCCTACCATTGCCTGCTAGCTACCACATTCCCATACATCAGGCCTTGTGGGTTCTCAGCCTGTCTACACAATAAGCCGAAAACGACACGTCGACACTCACACATGATGCTTTATATTATCATTACCACTCATGCACCTAACCAAAATTTCCATGTTATGATGTTTGTTACATCACTAACCTTTTGGTATTAGGATGATGTTCACTTGGACAAGTAGCTTTAACCAAAGTCACTCACTAATCTTCTCTAAGCTGAAGAAAGGCAATGAGGAGGAGCATCTTTGATACTATGGAAACCAAGAATGGTTCTGTAATAAGATTAATTTAAAACAAGAAGTGCATGTGTGAAATAATATTCGCTGTCCGATCCATTGAAGGCAGGCAGTTCAAGTTGGCAAGCAAAAGTGCATGTAGATCGAGGGTACAAGCTAGGGTTGCTGTCTTAATTAGCACAGCATCCATTACCCAGAAGCAAATGGGACGGCGACACCCATGGCTACTTAATGTTTCCTCTCACTAGTGCCTAGTGGCAACCAACAAACAACAACCTCTCAATCCATGTGAAGCCTAATGAAATTGTCTTCCCCTTCCTCTTCCATCCACTCAACCCTTTCTTATCATCACAATACAATCATATACTTGAAATTCCAACACTATTGTCCTATAGTTTTGCCTTCAAGGTTAAAGGATGATCGAGTTACAAATCATAAGGTTTGATCTGACCTAAGGTAGATAGGTAGACTCGGGTCATGAAATTTACAATACAATCATAGACTGGGGTCATTAAACTTGAAATTCCAACACTATTGTCCTTTAGTTTTACTATTATGCCATTTACATTGGTCATGAAATAAGATTATATATCTGCCTTGTCCTATAGTTTTGTTAATGAAATTCCAACACTATTGTCCTATAGGTCCTGCACGAACAACACACATAAGGCCAGTATAATAGTAGACTGGGATCATGTACGAACAACGCAGATATATAATCTTATTAGGATTTCATCCTAAAATCAACTACCAATACTAGGAGTCCAAAATTTCATGATCAATGTAAAGGGCATAATAGTATAGTAGGATCTATGAACCTAACAAGGCTAATCAACAACCGCATTAACCACCGAGACAAACTGCAAGTGCTTTTGACAATGAAATTTTTTTGACATTTTTTTCACTCTTTGTATGTTAACCAATTAGATCCTAGATAATACAAAGAGCCCACAAATTGCATGTCTCAATCAAGTCACCCCCTTTCTTAGCAAGCATTTCCAATTGCATAGTATAAAGGACAATTTGAAGAGGGTTAAAGGAAGCATTTTTTTGGTTTTTCTTTCCCGCCACTTTCTTTGTTGGATGCCCACAAATTGTATGAACCAATTAAGCATAAACAAGTTTAGCAAAAAAGGGACTTTGTTAGTCGACTAATTTTACTACCTTGGGACAATCTTGATGATTAATTGATTATGGTGGATAATCCATTATTTTTGGCAAGATCAGGAAAAAAAAAAGGGTGGACTTTGCAAGATTAAAATAAGCTGTAAAATGTGGATTTAATCTAAGAATAACTACACTGAGTTCCAAAAAAGGGGATGCAGGGAGCACTTTTTTGGTCTTATTAATTTAATTAATAGCAAATCACAAGGATAGAAACGTTGAAAGTAATAAACATTTACGCCACTCCGTCAGCTTTCTAGTTATTTTAAATGTAGGTGCAACAACGATTTAAATTCCATAATGAGAAAGTTAGTTGGGCAATAAATCGCTTTCATCCACATACTAGGAAGCTCCACTAGATAAATTAATACATAATATAATAGTGGAAGGATAAGTTACAAGCACTTATATGGAGTACATTATACCCCTAATATTTAATTAACTTATCTTAAACATACACCTGCCTTACCTAAGTGCCTAAAAGTACTCGTACAACCAATGCGAATCAGCCGACCTCAATTTATGCTAAGAGCATCTACAAATCATAAACTCAATCAATTTCTTTTTACTTTTTTCCATCGTGTCAACTTAGTGCTCGTTTGGTTAAAGATAAGAAGTGCAATTTCCTAAAATTATAGGAATAAGTTCCTGAGATTTACAATTCATATGAATTAAGAAATTATGTTTGGTTAACATTTTAATCATGTGATATTGAAAACTATATTTTATTTAGTTGGACGTGAGAAGTTTGCAGGAATATATAAAATTACTACTATAATCCTATAAATATAAAAAAGATAGTTATTCAGATACATCATCAAACAATAGTAATATTTTGATAGAGGATAATTAGGTGATTAAAATAATGGGGGAAAAATCTTATCTACCCCTTTTAGGTAAGTGTACTTCCTGTATAATTGAGGAATTAGAAATCTCATGAATTTAAATACATGAGTTTTCTAGATAGAAAAAAGTTAACCAAACACATGTATTTGATTCTACTTTCTGAGATATTTAAATTCACATGAATTTGCTTCCAAACCAAACAAGCACAAGTTTTGTTGGGAAAAACCTATTTATTATTTATAAACACTTTATTTTAAAAATCTACTTTCATACATTTCGATAAACATATAATACTTTTATTTATTTTTTCACTACTCACATTTTTCTAATAAACTACGCACATTTTCATAAAAAATACATTTTTACCTAATATACTTTTTTTATACAATCCTATTTATCAACTACTTATAAACAAAAAACTCTTTATAAACTCATTCCCCTAACAAACCCTTATAAAACTCCACTATATTTTCTCATAATTCAGTAATTTACTCCATCCGTCTAGAAATACTTGTCTTTCTAGCCTTTATCATAATTTTTATTTCGGTTTGTCTAATGTGGGCACACGTGTTAAGAGGACAAATTTGGAAACTTTTTCCAAAAAATTTTCTAAAGTATAAGGGGTGAACCCTTAGAAAAAAAAGTTAAACTAGTAGCTAAAAGAGATTATTACTAAATATGATGTTTTTATTGTGTGTCCATGACACACATTAGAAAAATCATTTTTAGAAAAGCTATCAAAAGTACTAATATACCCTTAATTATTATACTACTTTTCACTTTATTGAAAATCGCAACTAATAACATCTTATTTATTCGGCGATAAACCACGCACTCCCATTTTTTACGCCTCGCACTCTTCCCTGGACGGCACGAGGTGTCGCCCAGAAGACCCTATCAAAAACCCGGTCTAACTATGGGCGACAATATGTGCAGCCCAGACGAACCGGATTTTTGTAAAACCCGATTCAGAGGCTGAGCTGCACCTATTGCCGCCCATATTTGTTTTTTTTGGGGAGAATCCGGTTTAAAATTTTATTTTATTTATTTAAATAAAAATAGATTGAATTTGAGGAACTCAGGTTTAATTGTGGGCGGCAACAACTGCCGCCCAGAAAACCCTCAAAAGAATTTAAAATTTGACGTGGGCGGCACCTATTGCCGCCCACCTTTAACCCCCCAAAAAAATTGTACTTTTTTTTTCCATAATCATGTAGAGAATTTCAATACGAGTCCGTACATATAAAATTTGTCCAAAACGGACATCGTTTGCCCCTCCAAAAGCCCAAAAACGAAGCCTTGTAGTGAAATTTGGTGTCCGGCATATAGCGCATTGTAGTGAAATTTTTTTCATTTTTCTACTATAATTTTGTATAAAATTTTAATACGAGTCCGTACATATAAAATTCATCCAAAACGAATATCGTTTTCCCCTCCAAAAAGCCAAAAATCAAGAATAAAAACTTTATATACTATAATATTTTATTATATTTCATATATTTATACTTATATATTATAGTATTTCATTATATTTGATATAGTTACATTATATATTATAGTATTTTATTGTATTTCATATAGTTATACTTATGTACTATAGTATTTCATTAAATTTCGTATAGTTACACTTATATACTATAGTATTTTATTATATTTCATATAGTTACACTTATGTACTATTGTAATTCATTAAATTTCATATAGTTACACTTATGTACTATAGTATTTTATTAAATCTAGTATACTTAGACTTATATATTATAGTATTTCATTATATTTCATATAGTTACACTTATATACTATAGTCAACAACAACAACAACATTATCCCAGTGCCATAAAGGCTCCCGCTTATAGCAGGGTAAAGGGGGGGGGGGGGGGGGTCGGATGTACGCAACCGTACCCCTGTGTTAAAAACACAGAGAGGTTGTTTCCGATGACCCAAAATGAAAATTGCGTCGAGGATTGCATAGTCTGACTACTACTTCACAATATAAGAAGCGTAGACAGTTTAATGAGCCATTTTGCTTTATTCCATACTTATATAGTATAGTATTTCATTAAATTTTATATAGCTACACTTATGTATTATTATATTTCATATAGTTACACTTATGTAATATAGTATTTCATTAAATATAATATACTTAGACTTATATACTATAGTATATTAGTCTAAGTAAACTAGATTTAATAAAATACTATAGTATATTAGTCTAAGTAAACTAGATTTAATGAAATACTATAGTAAATAAGTGTAACTATATGAAATTTAATGAAATACTATAGTATATAAGTCTAAGTATACTAGATTTAATGAAATACTATAGTATATAAGTATAACTATATGAAATATAATAAAATATTATAATATATAAGTCTAAGTATATATCATATGATTATATCTTTGGTTATAACATATGATTATATCCTATAATTATATAATATATGATTATATCATATAGTATTTCATATAATTATACTTATATACTATAGTATTTCATTATATTTCATATAGTTACATTTATATACTATACTATTTCATTATATTTCATATAGTTACACTAATATACTATAGTATTTCATTATATTTCATACAATTATACTTATATACTATAGTATTATCATTATATACTATAGTATTTCATTATACTTCATATAGTTACACTTATGTACTATAGTATCTCATTATATTTCATATAGTTACACTTATACACAATAGTATTTCATTACATTTTATATAGTTATACTTATATACTATAGTATTTCATTATATTTCATATAGTTATACCTATATACTATAGTATTTCATTATATTTCATATAGTTATACTTATATACTATAGTATTTCATTATACTTCATATAGTTACACTTATGTACTATAGTATCTCATTACATTTCATATAGTTACACTTATATACTATAGTATTTCATTACATTTCATATAGTTACACTTATATACTATAGTATTATCATTATATATTATAGTATTTTATTATATTTCATATAGTTATACTTATATACTATAGTATTTTATTATATTTCATATAGTTATACTTATATACTATAGTATTTCATATAGTTACACTTATGTACCATTGTATTTCATTATATTTCATATAGTTACACTTATGTACTATAGTATTTCATTACATTTCATACTATAGTATTTTATTATATTTCATATAGTTACACTTATATACTATAGTATTTCATTAAATCTAGTATACTTAGACTTATATAATATATTATTTTATTATATTTCATATAGTTACACTTATATAATATAGTATTTCATTAAATCTAGTATACTTAGACTTATATACTATAGTATTTCATTAAATTTCATATAGTTACACTTATGTACTATAGTATTTCATTAAATCTAGTATACTTAGACTTATATACTATAGTATTTCATTAAATTTCATATAGTTACACTTATTTCATATAGTTACACTTGTTGTTGTTGACTATAGTATATAAGTCTAAGTATATAAGTCTAAGTATACTAGATTTAATAAAATACTATAGTTCATAAGTGTAACTATATAAAATATAATGAAATACTATAATATATAAGTCTAAGTATACTAGATTTAATAAAATACTATAGTACATAAGTGTAACTATATGAAATTTAATGAATTACAATAGTACATAAGTATAATTATATGAAATATAATAAAATAGTATAATATATAATATAACTATATGAAATATAATGAAATACTATAATATATAAGTATAAATATATGAAATATAATAAAATACTATAGTATATAAAGTTTTTATTCTTGATTTTTGTTTTTTTGGAGGGGAAAACGATATTCGTTTTGGATGAATTTTATATGTACGGACTCGTATTAAAATTTTATACAAAATTATAGTAGAAAAATGCATAGTATTTCACTACAATGCGCTATATGTTGGGCACCAAATTTCACTACAAGGCTTCGTTTTTTGGGCTTTTGTAGGGGCAAACGATGTCCGTTTTGGACGAATTTTATATGTATGGACTCGTATTGAAATTCTCTACATGATTATGGAAATAAAAGTACAATTTTTTTGGGGGGTTAAAGGTGGGCGGCAATAGGTGCCGCCCACGTCAAATTTTAAATTCTTTTGAGGGTTTTCTAGGCGGCAGTTGTTGTCGCCCACAATTAAACTGGTTTAGTGGGCGGCACATATTGCCGCCTATTAATCCGGTTCAGTGAACCGGATTAAAAATAAAATAAAATAAATCATAGTTTTAATTTAAAAAAAATTGAACCCATCCTGGGCGGCACCTAGTGCCGCCCAAGAAAATCGGGTTTTTTGGGCGGCACCTCGTGCCGCCCAGGGGGGAGTGCGAGGCGTAAAAATCTGGAGTGCGCGGTTTTACGGCCTATTTATTGTAAGAACAAATTTGTAAAATGAAGAGTAAAAAAGCTAAAAGTACAAGTATTTATAGACAAAATTTTAAGACTAAAAAACAAGTATTTCTAGACAGAGGGAGTATAATTTTCTTTTACTTATCATGGTTACATCATTTGATTACATCTATATACTACTCCATCTGTATATTTGTTTTTATCATTTTAGAGTTCAACACACTTATTAAGAAATACAATGATTACCCTATATTCTCATAATTTTTTCTTAAAATTTATAATTATTTAATAACTCATATCAATTGTAGCCAATAAACATAGAGAAAATTTGTATAAAAAGAGCCAAAAAATATAATTTCCGATGTCAAACCGCATAACTCGCCAATGAATCATTATCTAAACACTTAAAATGACAATCTTTCATTTACAAAAATTTTAAGCTAAAATGACAATCTTTTTTATACGGAGGGTGTATCAACTCTTTATCAAACTTTACAGATCTTCTAGAATTTGATTAGATTTTTAAGCTTGTGACATTATGGCTCTAAGGCTCTGTTCGATAAATCTAGTTGAAATGGAAGTTGGAGCTGAATGAGTAGCTGAAGCTGGAGTTGAATGAATAACTGGAGTTGGAGCTGAGTTTATTAGCTTAATTATTTAAAAAATATAGTTGGTGTTCGGTATTACAAGCTGAAATGAGATAAATATAAATTCCAGTTTGTTAATCTTCAACAATCTAGGGGGGTCACATTAAAAAAATGAAAAAATTAAGCTATATTAATCTACTATAAGCTTGCTAAGCTAGATTGATATTTTTTTATCGAACACTCATTAACTAGATTAAAAAAAAAATCAAACTCCGTTAATCTCAAAAAACTTCGTCAAACGGAGCCTAATTCCAATAATTAAACTCAACAAGAGGAACACCAATTAAAATGCAGCTAAAAACTTAAGCATGCGCTCCTAGAAAAAGCCTTCCTTTAGTAATTTGCTTTATGTAATTATGCTAGAATGATAATAGAAAACCTCCATTTATAGGATATCAAATGTCAAAGCACTAAGTATTTGCACCCAAAAAAAAAAAGTCAAAGCACTAAACAATACTCCCTAGGTTCAACTTTAATTATCTTTTTGGACTGTTCAAATTTATTTGTCATTTTAAATAATTTGCATCAAGTTTATCATATATACCCCTTATATTTATTGATTCACTTTTATTCTTTCTTTCTCTAATACATACTATTTAATGCTTACTCCAATTCTCAATACAATTAAATAAAGGTATTTTTGTTTGGGGTAAGGTTTCCTTAATATGTGTACAAAATGCTAAAAGGACAATCAAAGTTTAACGTAGGTGTATCCACAAAAACTAATGTCAGACGACCAATAAAGAAATGGAAAAAATCACCGGACAAAATTATCCACAAAAACTAATGCTCGGCGGATCTTAGCGGGAGGGCCGCCCCCGCTAGGATCCGCCGAGCCTGGTATAGTTCAGAAGAAGAAAAAATTAGTTCGGAAAAATTAAGTGGGACAGCGGTTATTTGAAAAAAAGCGTTGTCCATATCTCTGTAACAACACTTTAAATAACACTATTTACAACGCTTTTTATAAAAACCGCAGTCCCAGTTTCAGCATTTGCAAAATCTCTTGAGACATCATTTCTCTATCAAAAGCGCTTTCCTGATTTTCTATTTTTCCGAAACACCTAATTTAGTTTGTTATTATTTTTAAAGTAATTTTATTTATAATTAAATTAATTATGTATTAATTAAATTCATTTTATTTATGGAGAAATTAATTGTTCAAAGAGATCATAATTTCAAATATTTAGCTTTAAATAATCCTAATGGGTCAATATATTAATAATGAGGCCCGGTCACATACATAACCCCCTTAAAATAAAAACTAAGCACTAATAACAGCCCTTGGATGAAGGAAATCAACGACCCAGATTGATTCTAAGATAATCAGCAAAAAAAAAGCAAGCTCCTAAGAAGTAGTTATACGGTGACATTTTTGCAATTTAAGGCAAAAGTCGAGTGAAAGACGAAAATACCCTTCCGTTTAAAACAGGCCAAAAAACAAGACGTCAAGGGGCTTGCTGCAGTGGTGACGGGGGCCGGATCAGGGCAATCCGAATGGCGCAGCGTTGGACGAGGCGGGGCGCCGGTGCGCACGGTGTGGTGGGGGTGTGCGTGGTTCAAGGGCGGTGGTCTGGTGGAGCACGTCGACCTGAGTTCGTGGTGGGTGAGGTGAAGAGGCGGAGATGAGATTGGATCTGGTTATGGCGGTGGTGCGGTCCGAGGTGGGTGCGATGTGGGTTCTGGGGTGGCGGCTGGGAGTGTGTGTGCATAGAGAGGAGGTAGAAGAAATGAGAAGGAGTTCGGGAATGGGGGTGACGATGACGAAGGTCAGGGTCTGATGCTGGGGCCGATTCTAGAACATGACGGTGACAATGGGAATGATGGGGATGGCACCAGTGACGGTGATGGCGGGAGCGACATCGAAGTTATTTTGGGTAACGACGGGCTTAACAGAGCGAATGAGGTAGCACAGATTGTCATAGAGGGAGAAGAGGAGGAGAGTGATGATAGCTTGCTCGAATCGTACAATAGCGAGGACGGGTATCTTGAGGAGGAGGAGGAGGAGGAGGAGGAGGACGTGTGATGGTAGAGAAAAGCATCTTCTTTGAGCGTTGCAATTGTAAGTATACTAATCAGTGTAACTGTGTAGGAGTAGATCCATTAAAGTTGGACAAATCATGTTAGTTTCTGAAGTTATGTGGCTATAATATAAGACTTCAATGACTGTAAATCGTCTACGTACTGCTGTAGTGTATACTCGGTTCATTTCCCTCTTGCTAATTTCTGTTGATATTTTGTGATACAGAGGTATAGCTTTGGGTATAGCACTTACAGTTTATGGAAGAGAAGAAGAAGCTGATACACTAATTGAGCAAATGACCCGTGACCAAGATCCTATAATAAGATATGGTGGAATGTATGCTTTAGCATTGGCCTATCAGGGGACGTCTAACAATAAGGCCATCCGTCAGCTTCTTCACTTTGCAGTGTCTGATGTGAGTGATGATGTTAGGAGAACAGCAGTCTTAAGTCTTGGTTTTGTCCTGTATTCTGAGCCAGAGCAGGTTAGTCCACATATCTAAATTGTTCTGAACAAACTGCTTGATTTTTATCTGGTATTGCCAAGTCCTTGGCTTCTAAAATTGGCCTTAATCTTTCAGGTTCGTGTGATATTTTTGCCTATTATTGGACACACTTAAGTGCTTTCTCTTGTGAAATTTGATTGGATGAACCAACCTCTTGCTCTTTTATGAGTTGAATATAGCTGAAGAAATCTAATTACTTATGATTGCTTTCTAGCAATGGAGATAAAGAGTCCAAATTGTTAGAAACTAATCAACTATAATGCTATTGCTGCTTAATAGTCACATGAAGACATGTGTAGCAGATGTCCATTCATTTGACCTCAAAATGTTTGATAGAAACTTGTAGTTTTCAGTACCGTGTGTTGTTGTTTCGGTATCATCATGTGAACTAATTGGTTGTTCTTCAATCTGTTAAGCTTTTTTCTGTTGTTGAATCCACACTAATCATTTATTAAGCTTAGCTGAAATTGTGACTGCATACAAATTTGAATGACAAAAGGCTGAAATTGTGTATTGGTTGTCATAGCCTATTAGCTCAAATGGTAGAGCAATGTGTTTATTCACATGGATGTGGGTTCAAATCTCTCATAGGCTACATTTTAGAGGTTGATAAACCATACAAGAGAAGTTTAAGCCGATAATCTTGCAGGTTCATGAGTTTTTCCTTGCAGGTTCATGCATTTGAACTTGTAGGTTCATGAGTTTTAACTTGTAGGTTCATGAGTTATGGCGTATAGGTTCATGAGTTTTATTTTACAAGTTTATGAGATTTTTCTAAGGTTCATGAGTTTTAACTAGCAGGTTAATGAGTTTTGTCTTACATGTTCATTAATTTTGTTTTACAGGTTCATTGGTGTTTTCTAAGGTCTCTTGAGTTTTTTTTATCTTGCAGGTTTATGAGTTTTTTATCTTGTAGTTTAATAAGTTTTATCTTATAGGTTCATGAGTTTTAACTTGTAGGTTCATGAGTTTTAACTAGCAGGTTCATGAGTTTTATCTTATAGGCTGAAATTAATGAACCTACAAGAAAAAAACTCTTGAACCTACAAGAGTAAACTCATGAACCTGCAAGTGTAAACTCATGAACCTGCAATATAAAATTCATGAACCTGATAAACTCATAAACTTACAAGATAAAATTCATGAACATGCAAAAAAATTAATGAACCTGCAAGAAAAAAACTCTTGAACTTACAAGTATAAACGCATGAACCTGCAAGTGTAAACTCATGAACCTGCAATATAAAATTCATGAACCTGATAAACTCATAAACTTACAAGATAAAATTCATGAACATGCAAATAAAATAAATGAACATGCAAGAAAAAACTCTTGAACCTACAAGTGTAAATGCATGAACCTGCAAGTGTAAACTCATGAACCTGCATTATAAAATTCATGAACTCGGTAAACTGCAAGAGTAAACTCATGAACACGCATGATAAATTTATGGACCTGCAAAAAATGTTATGAACCTAAAAAAAAATTATGAACCTACAAGAATAAATTCATGAACCTGTAAGAGTTTACTCATGAACCTGCCAGAGAAAACTCATGAACCTGCAAAATATCATTGTATTTTCACAAGCATGATAGTCCATTTTCACAACCTGAAAGATATTGTTGAATTGCACATTTCTCATGATGTGAGAATAAAAGAGAAGGGAACCAATCCAGTATTATCCAACATTGAACACATTAAATGAACTAGTTTTTCTTTATCTATTGGACTAATTCAACATAATCTCTATTGTCAATGCAATGATTCTAGACCAGTGATTTCACTCCAAAACAGTAACTCTAGGAGGCCTGTATTTCGCTCCCAATGTTGACCGCAACTGCTCTTCCCATACTTATGCACCCATCCCGACCCATTATGTTGCTCGCCCCATGTCCGCTTCCACTGCTCTCCGTGCTTTCCGTGCCACCATGTCTCCCCTTGCTTGACGTCGTGACTCTCCTCATCAAAGTGTTCATCCCATTTGTCTCCCCACCTCGACCACCCCATCTCCTTCAAAGCGCTCAACCCACTTGTATGTGTACTTCTCGCTGCCTCCAACCCCATCGTACTTCTCGCCCCACCTGCCACATAATTCATCAATTGAGATCGCAAGCAGTCCATTTGTTATCATGTATACATAATTATTATACCTTTCATTCCACACGTGAGCATGACCGTGTTCAACTTCTGTATTTGGGTCAATGCTGCACCATTTGTGAGCCCATTTATCAGTCTTCCCGGAAGCATCATGGTGTTCCCACCATTTCTCTTGCCATTCAATATCCACCCCTTTCTTTCCCCATTTGTCAACGGATTTATCCATATGCATCACACCAGCTTCCTGCAAGTTTGAAATGTCAGGGAAATAATTTGGTATTTTGACTCAAAACAGATGGACATAGCAGCCATGGACCCATGAACTTTTGATAAAATGAAGAGAAAAATCAACAGCTTCAGTCAAGTATATAACTCTATATAACAGAGTAGTTTGTATAGAAACAAGGGTTTCAAAAGCCTTTAGTTTTTGAGCAGGGTCAGGGTCAAGGCTTCCTGCAAGTGTATTACCCCAAGATATTGATACTGCAATTGATTATCCAAGCAAACAACAACAGAAGTCTTGACATCCAAAACAAGTATACAAAGCCATAAATTTGCTTAAGCTCAATAGAATCACAAATTGATCTACACTAACTCACATTGCACATCGTCAATTCAAACAAAAACAAGTTTGAGAAGCAAGGGAACCAATGTCAACATTACATAGCAGATTCGCAACAAAATCAACAGATTTGAACACGTTTATGTAAATTTTAAGAAGCGAAATGTACTGATTTGTTAGTTTAAAATATCGAAACTGAGACAACAATCAAAACTTTCATTGAGGCATTCCATCAAACAGGTTGAGTGCATAAACAAAAACGGAGGGTACATTACCAGGCCGGGCTTGTAGACATCATAGACGATGGAAGCGTCGGCGAGAAGCGACGCGACGACAACGCACGACCACGCTAACGACGACGTACGAATCTAAGCCTCCCCCCTCCCAATTTCTGGTTTAACACCAACTAGGCGGAGATCCATCTCTGTTTTCAACCCCTCCGTTTCGCCGAACCAGAGTTGCAACTCGTTGCCGTCCATTGGCGACCTTAAATCCTAACAATTCAAAGTAGAATTGCCCAATTATGCTTCAAGCTTCTAAAATCTATGGAACATGACGAGATGCATGATGTATTCTTTACTTCTTTATACCTCCTTCCATGAATACATTATCTTATATTTGAATTTCTTAGACTGTTCTAATCCACATATATATGCTATACACTCATGTTTCCAATTTTTTATTTTGCATCATTTTAGGTCTTAGTATCTTAGTCATTTATAGGTCAGAGTAGTTTTAGGTTGAAAATGGATGAATATCATTGCCTAGTATATAAGGTCCATGGTTATTTTTTTTATATTACCAATTGATTATAGGATAAATTTTTTTCAGACTTGTATACTGGGTTTATATATGCATGTGTGAACGTTCAATTATAACCCTAAAATTCACATGGTAGGTCATTAACTGTTGTATAGATTAACCTAAAATGAACATATGTACAAGCATATACGCAAAATACAAATATTTAAAAAAAAAACACTATGAAAGAGCTATGGTGGCAGGGCCACTTAATTCAAACCAAACAATTGTTGCATCCAATAATTGGTTAATTTGAAGGGACCACAACACAACTTCTATTTGAGAAACTAGCATTGTTTAGTTCATTTCTTGGATCACTGCAGTGACAGAGGAGGGAGTTCAAATAGACATGTAAAACAAACAGATCACAAAGCTCAATATGTTAAACAATGGAGAAAGTAATCAGGCACCAAGTCAAGCATGTTAGCTACTTAATTATGTATCTCATTAATTCCAACCTAACTATATATCCAGTCGTCATCGATCAGCATATATTACTGCCTTATAAGTTATAAGACGAAGTAAAAACAATATATTATGTACCTAACATTATTGCTGTCGATTTCGCAGCCTCTGCTGTCGTGTGATTTCAACTTCTTGATTGTGTGTAGAAGTTTCTAGAGACGGCGAAGATGTCAAGAGTACACGGACATAGTTCCAGCTGTACCAAGAAAACCTTATTTTAGTGATGATTCATTGGAAGTTGTTGCTTCATCAGCTTCTGCAATGAATAGTTTATGATATCAAAAGAAAGTTTGGCACAAAGAATCTCACATTAACAAAATCTGAGGCTCAAAATCGTGTCACAAAATGCAGCAGAAGTAACAGCTCAGCAGAATTAGATACGTTTCAGATTCAGCAGCCAAAATCTAGTCTTTAATTGACGTATATATATTCATCAACCAATGAGCACATGGGTTTGGATCTTGGCCTTCCAAGAAACAAAAAGGCCAATATAAGCCTAATAATTTTGTTACACATCTTCAGTTTTGACAGCTGGGTGTCGCCCTTTGCACACTTCCATATGCCTGCTGGATCTCATTTGAGGAATAATATGATGGGATACATTGTACATATATAGAACATATATGTAACATAAGAAGAAGAAGTTTTATTAGACATGTAGATAAGTTTGGAAACTTGGAGAGAAGGGGGAAAAAAAAAATACAAACTGAAAAAAGAAGCTTAAACTTTAGGTGTGTTGTTTTGTCAAAACTATAGCACAAAATGTTCTAGTAATCCTTTGAAAATGGCAACTGCATATATTTTGCAATGCAAAAATTGACAAAAGGGTATTATACATAACCAAAACCCAGTTTTCTTGTCTCAGAAATTTTCTTAATTAAGAACAATGACAAAATACATGGGAAACATAGAAGAACATAAAGAGTAATGTGTGGTGTTGATTTGATGTGGGCGGGTTCATTGATCATAGCCTAGGGGCCAGAGTGGGGTGGACACGTGGAGCGTCCCATTCAGTCATGATGTGGTCCCGCCTGATCTCCTTGAGGGAGCGACAGCCACTGAGTGCCATGGTTAACTCGAACTCATCCCGTAGCATTTGAAGCGTCTTCCTTACTCCAGCCTCTCCTTCAGCAGCTAAGGAGAACACAACAGGCCTTCCAATCTGAAAAACAACCACAACAAGTTCAACTTCTAAAATTACCCCTGGAATCTTGGACCTCAAATGTGGTAAAAAAAACAACGCAATTTTTGCAATTTTCGTGAAATATCAAGGTTTGGACAATTTCGGGCGATATTCCTGAGGTTTTTATAAATTTCGACAAATGCCATTAACGTTATAAAACGTTAACTTTTAACTAGGGTTGTGCATCCGGTCCAGACCGGACCAAAATTTTTACAATTCTTGGACCGGAGACCGGACCGGTATGATTCGGTCCGGTCCGATCTTGGACCGGAATGGACCGGCAAACGTATTTTTTTATTTTTTAGTTTTATATAAATTAAAATTTAATTATTTTTTCTATTTATATAACTAATGTGTATAATATTAGACAATATATTTTGTTATTAATTTATATTTATAGTAGAAACTAATTTTTAATAGTGTTATGAGATATTAATATATAAAATTAAATTAAAAACATAAAAACCGGCTCATCCGGTCCGGACCGGAAATCGGCCGGGTTTGGACCGGAACCGGAATTTTAGAAATATGTGGACCGGACCGTAATTCGCCCGGTCCGATCCGGTCTGAATATGAACACCGCTACTTTTAAGTATTATGCCGTCTATTTCTACAACTAATGCAAAGACAATAATTAAAATCCTATATTTCTTTGATTTTACATATAGGATTTTAATTATTTTTTTTGCTTTAGCTGTAGAAATAGACGGTAAATGCTTAAAAGTTAAACATTTTATAACGTTAAGAGCATTTGACGAAATTTATAAAAAAAATCAGAGTTACCGTGCGAAATTATCTAAACATTTGGGTATTTTACAAAAATTGTAAAAACTTAAGGATACTATACGAAAATTCCAAAAAAACAATGGAGTACTCACAAATATGCCTGATGCACCTAGTGCCAATGCTTTGAAAACATCAGTTCCACGGCGCACACCACCATCCAAGAACACAGGAATGTGGCCTTGCGCAGCTTTCACCACCTTAAAAAAAAGGCCCTCAAATAAGGGTTATTTGCGAAAAACATCCTTTTTTTTGCAAGAAATTGATCATACCTCTTCCAAAGCCATGATAGTAGAAGGGACATAATCAAGTTGGCGAGCACCATGGTTAGACACAATGATACCGGCTGCTCCATTTTGAACGGCGAGTCTTGCTATAGGATGAGAGTAAACAAACACAAAACTCGTTAGAATGAAAAGGAAATGGGTTAAAAAATGAGTTAACCCAATTTTCATGTTTAGTTGGTTAAAAAGTTTACATTCGTCATTCCCATAAATATAAAGGCTTTCATACCCTGTTAATTTGATTCCTAGCATCTAACCAAACAATATGTTCGAAGAATAGCTCAATCCGATTCCTCATACCCAACCCAATTCCGTCATCATACCAAACAAGCCCTTAGGATGATTGCGTTTTTGTGTGATTACCATCCTCTCCAGTGAGTACACCCTTCACAAGAATTGGCAGGCTGGTGATTGTCTGTAGCCACTTGACATCCTGCAGAAGTTTGAAAGATTATCAGGAATTGACTCAACAACTCAATCTATACACTAATGTTCATATACAAACCTTCCAGCTCAGAGAACGGTCAATTTGACCAGCAACGTATGAAGCAAGTCCTGAATCATTAGCCTACAAAAAACCCAGGAAACAAAAATGTGTTACACATTGATCCAACAGAAAAATGCAAACAATCAGTCAGGTTTGCACTTACTTTGTCCATTTTTCCGAGGTCTAGGCCTTCAAAGTTCTTGAGTGTAAGAAAAGGCGGCAAAGTGAACCTGGAGATGCAGACAAGGTTAAATCTTTAAGTAATCAAGAAAAATGGAATGAAGTTTATAGAGTAAATAGTAGTTGAAAAATAGACCTGTTTTTGATATCAGCTTCTCTGCGCCCCAATCTGGGGGTGTCAACAGTCAGGGCAATTGCCTTGAACCCAGCTCTTTCAGCTCTCCTCACAAGTTGTGCAACAACATTCCTATCCTTGTAAACCTACATTTCAAAGCAGCAAACTTGTTAGTTTTTCAATCAAATTCTACTATGAACTTTATATGGTCCTATCCTCTGCTTACATAGAGCTGGAAGAAGCGAATGCCGGGTCCAGTTGAAGCAACCTCTTCAACACTGGATGTAGCCCATGAAGACAATGTCTGCAACATATAAAGTTGTTAAAATGAATGACAAGTAGAATCCTATGACACACCAAAATGTGATCATATTACTCAATTCTAAATCTTATTGCATTTCCACCAGTTGATACATGATTTTGCTAATTCACAATATAACTTGCTTTGTCCAACTAAGAATGATCTATATGGAAATGAAGCATGGAGGTGGGACGAAGTCAAACCATGATTGTCCCTGCTGCTGATGCAGCTCTTGCAGTAGCATACTCCCCTATAGGAAAGAATTTAGAACAAAATTAATAAATACTGAACTAGTTATCAATCATAATTAAGAAAAGAATCCTTTATCAGTCTCTAAGGCTCTGCAGAAGAAGAATAAAAGCATGTAACAGAGGGTACACAATCTGATTTGCATACTCTCAACTGACCAAAACTCCAGGAGGGTATATTAGCCACATTTGATGAACAAAATTGTTGATTAATCAATGGTCATCAAGTTAAACATTAGTGGCAATTTGGAAGTTAACTTTAGTGAATTCACATACTAATAATAGTATCCAGAGATTCATGAAGAACTCTACATATTGCTCATGCAGGTAACTGATCCAAATACTAACTCAATTGTGCTGGTTCAGATGATCAACTTTATTCATATATAAGCAAGCAAGGTTCTCTCATCTTCCATAACTTCATAACAAAATTTTGAGCTTTGCAACTCAATGTTAACATTGGAAGTCTAATTGGATTGAATCCTAGGATTATATGTTAAGAGTTAGTATTTCACAACCAATAATACTCAATTAGATAAACCTTAAATTTGCCACAAATCATAATCAATGACAACTGTTGACAGATCTCTCTAGCTACAAGAGAATATTCAAGTCTAAAAGTACACATATATTAACTTTCAAGTACACCTATTTAAGTAATACTGTACTAAGATAAGGTCATGTAACAGTAAATTAGTATGAGCTACCATACCCTCAGGATGAGCCATTTTTTGCATGGCAGTTGGGGCGATCATGATAGGCATCGATATCTTGAACCCCAACACAGTAGTGCTCATATCTATTTGAGTTACATCAATCAGAATCCGAGGACGAAACCTAAAATCAACCAAAACAAAACAGTATTATATATATTCATACTGATATTAGACGTAATGATCGGAGGCATTCCGAGGACAGAACAACTCTTTGTGGGTGGTGATTTTAATGGACACATTGGTAGGGACAGAGATGGATATGATGAGGTGCATGGAGGTTTTGGTTTTGGCGACAGGAATGATAGTGGTCTGACTCTGTTAGAGTTTTCTGTGGCTTCTGGATGTGTGATTGCAAACTCGTGGTTTCGGAAAAAAGATGAGCACTTGGTTACCTTTGAGAGCTCGACTTGTAAAACCCAGATAGATTACTTCATGGTTAGAAGAGAAGATAGGCGTAGCTTTAAAGATTGCAAGGTTATCCCGTATGGAGGACTAACAACCCAACATCGGCTTCTAATCCTGGATTTCGAGATAGCTGGCAGAAAGACTAAGAGAAACAACAACGTGTCACAACCTAGGATAAGATGGTGGAGATTGTCTGAGTCAAGTGGATTAATGCTACGTATCAAGATTGAGGAAGAGGCAGAGGCTAAGGGAGCATGGCAAGCAACATGTAGAAGGGACTCCAATAAAGGTCAAGGTGTATCTTGGTGGGACGAAGAGGTGAAAGGGAAGGTAAAGGCCAAGCAGGTGGCATACAAGGAGTTTACGAGAAGTACCAACGATGCTGAAAGGGCAAGTTTGTTAACCGACTACAAGACGGCAAAGAAGGAGGCTAAGAGAGTCGTGGCTAGGGCCAAAGAGAGAGCGTTCGAGAGTTTGTACAAGGATTTGGACGAGAAAGGCGGGGAAAGATTGGTGTACCGGTTAGCTAAGGCCAGGGAGAGGAAGTGCAGAGATCTGGACACAGTGAGGTGTATTAAAGATGAAGAAGGTAAGGTGTTAGTAGACGACCAGGACATCAAGCACAGATGGCAACAATACTTTGCCAAACTACTAAACGACGGACACGGTGCACCCGTAACATACCAGGATACAGAAGGTCGGACCGTAAACAGCTTCTCCCGACGCATCTCAAAGGAGGAGGTGAAAGAGACAATCCGTAGGATGAGGAGCAGGAGAGCAGTAGGGCCATACGAGATCCCAGTTGAGGTTTGGAAGTGCTTGGGGGTAAAAGGCTTAGATTGGCTCACGACACTCTTCAATGTTATCTTCAAGACATCAAAAATGCCCGAGGAGTGGAGGCTTAGCAAGTTGATTCCGTTATATAAGAACAAGGATGATGCGCAACAGTGCAATAATTATAGGGGTATCAAACTCCTTAGTCACACAATGAAGGTGTGGGAGAGAATAGTAGAGGTAAGATTGAGGCATCTTATAAGCGTGTCCGAAAATCAATTTGGTTTTATGCCGGGGAGGTCGACTATGGAAGCCATTCACTTACTCAGGAGGTTGGTCGAGGCATATCGGGAAAGGAAGAGAAATTTACATATGGTTTTTGTTGACTTGGAGAAGGCGTATGATAGAGTGCCAAGAAAACTACTTTGGGAGTGCCTGGAAGCGAAGCAAGTATCAGGCTCGTATATTAGAATCCTAAAAGACATGTACGAGGGTGCTTTGACCAACGTGTGTATCCCAGGAGGAGACACGGAGTACTTTCGGGTTGATGTCGGTTTGCACCAAGGGTCGGTGTTAAGTCCGTTTCTATTTACCGTAGTGTTGGATGTGCTATCAGGGACAATACAGGGTGAGGTACCGTGGTGCATGCTGTTTGCCGACGACATTGTGCTAGTGGATGAGACTAGGAATGAGGTCAACAGTAAGCTAGAACTTTGGAGGGAGAAGCTCGAGTCCAAGGGCTTTAAGTTGAGTAGGACTAAATCAGAGTATGTTGAGTTCACCTTTGATAGAGGCGATGTGACGGGGGCAGAAGTGTAGCTTGGTGGGGAGGTCGTCCCGAAGAAGGAGACTTTCAAGTATTTGGGGTCCTTCATACAAAGCGACGGTGGTATAGACGCAGATATTAAGCACAGAATACAGATGTGCTGACAAAAATGGAGATGCGCGTCAGGCGTTTTATGCGACAAGAAAGTGCCACTCAAACTAAATGATAAGTTCTACATGGTGGTAGTTAGGCCGGCATTACTGTACGGTGCAGAGTGTTGGCCGACGAGAAAAGATCAAGAACAGAAGCTGATGGTGGCAGAGATGAGGATGCTACGCTGGATGTGCGGACATACCCGGTTGGACAAGATCCGAAATGAATCAATAAGAAAGAGGATTGGCGTGGTAGACGTTAGAGACAAGCTGCGTGAGTCTAGACTCCGATGGTTTGGGCATGTGCAGAGGAGGCAGCCTGATGCACCAGTGCGTAGGTGTGAAGGGTTATTGTTCAACGAGTTTCGTCGAGGTAGAGGTAGACCGAAAAAGAGTTGGAAAGAGGTAGTCAAGCATGATCTGACTCTCTTGACACTGACAGAGGACATAGCTCAGGACAGAAAGCTTTGGAGGGAAAAAATTAGGGTAGAGGATTGATTTTGGACATGAAGCGTTTCTTTGGTTTGGTTTTGGTTATTTATTTTTGCTTGTGTGTCAGTCTCTTTTGGGTCTTTCAGGAAACATCCTCTCGAATTGCTTCGGGGTATGGGTGCGTATATTTGGAACCCCCAGACCCCGCCGTTGGTGGGACTATACCGGGTCGATTGTTGTTGTTGTATACTGATATTAGCTCAAAGAAATCTAGATGCAGAAAAAAACAAAAAAAACATACAAGATCCTGGAGAAAGCATTTCTGTTCTCAGCCAAAGTCCACTGATCCTCTGCACCAGATGCATAGTAGTCATAGACCATCTTCGGCAGCTTCTGCTTAGCAATGGCCTCGTACTCGGTCACATTCGTTACCTCCATCTTTCCTTAGCCTGAACAAGCTCAGTTCACAGAATCTACGTACACATAGAAGGTGAGTGAGATAAGAAGCACTTATCATGATGATCAAACTCATGATCTACATATCACTAGGCACTAGCCATAAATCAGCAGAAATCAAAAGAGCCCAGCTGTCACCCAACAACCAGAATTAAAAGAGGATGCAAATTGCAATCAATTTCACATGGAAATAAGTGATACCCAGATCAGCAATTGCATAAATCACACATAAATTCAAAGAGAAAGCCATTAGTAGGAGAAAGTGAGAGTTAAGCTAACCTTCTTCTGTTTTAGCTGGAAACACAGAGAGGAAGGAGTCAAGGGAGAGTAAGTGTTTGAGATATAGCAAGGAAGGAAGAAATGAGAGATAGAGTGAGTGACAGATGTAGAGAAGAGATGACAAAATAGAGGGAAAGAGACATGTGGATGATAAGAGTATGGGAATTGAAAGGCGGGAATTCGTTTGCCATCCAAACAACTGGAAATCGGTGCCTCCTTATCCACATTTTTCATTGTGTGCTTCACGGTTTTTCCATGGATTATCATCACCTTAAAAATACCAACCTTTTTTTCTGGTGAGAGGAGAACAAATTTTAATCAAAGAGACGGAAGCGTGTGGAATTTGATGAACTTCCAATTGTTTGTGATGCTTGACAGGATATTTTACAAAAAAGAATATATATGTACCACATGAGGTTGCAATTTGGCAACTTTATAATATTCATGAAAGTTGTTGTGTGTGCTAAAACTCATAATGAATCCTGAAGATTAATAAGTTCATCAGCCTGAAGATATTTCCCAGATTTTCAAATTCTCAAATATAGGTGTATTTGTAATAGGTGGGTTTCAAAACAAACAAAATTGCACTCCAAAATGTTTTCAGTATGATGATAATTCATTAATGGTATCCTAAACAAGATTTTTGGGATATAATCAGGGACTCTAAACATTGTTGGCACACTTGTAGAGGCTTCTCTGGTTCATACGGATCGAATTTAAATACAGTTATGAACCATTTCTAATTAATTATCAAACTTTGTAATGGAAACATAACTGTTACTACTAGTAGTGTGTTTCAAAGACTTTAAACTGCCCTTGCTTTTCTTCACAACATAGCTTATACCTCTCCACCACCACTTCCTCCGACTCCCCTTCCTGGCCACCGCTCCACCACCGCCACTGCCGCCACGGACCACCTCCGGTGGCTTGTAGCTCCTTATCAAGGGCCACTTCACCCCTGAAAAGAACGGGTGGCGCTTTATATCGGCCGCTCCCCTTAAGCACCCCAGCCTCCTCTCCGGGTCCTTGACCAACAACCGCCCTATCAAATCCTTGACCTCCGCCGCCGCTGCGTCATCGCCCGGGAATGCCACGTCATTTGCGAAAGCGATATTTCTGAGCGTGGACTCCTTGTTGGGCCCCTTAAACGGCGTCGTTCCGTAGAGAAGCTCGTAGATCAAAACCCCAAACGCCCACCAATCAACGCCGTTACCGTGGCCGTTTCCGCTAACCAACTCGGGTGCCAAGTACTCGTGGGTCCCAACGCATGACGTGGAGTAAGCCGCGGTGGGCTCCGCAACGAACTCCTCGGTGAGCCCCGCCACGTCGGTACTCGTGTAACTACCAGCACCCCCTGTGGGCCCAAAACAGCCCACTTTCTTCCCCTTTCGCCTCCTCCTAACCGTAGCGGGGCCCACTCGCTCGGCCTCGCAGAGATCGATTCTGGCGGTGACGTCAGCCGTGAAGCAGAGGTCGAAATCGGAGAGCATGATGTGGCCGTCTTCCCGGAGAAGAATGTTCTCCGGCTTCAGATCCCGGTAGACGATTCCTTTCGAGTGGAGGTACTCGAGGGCGACGAGGACCTCGGCGGCGTAGAATCGGACGGCGGGGAGGGAGAATCGGCCGAGTGGCTGGTGGCGGAGGAGGGAATTGAGGTCGCCGCCGGGGCAGTAGTCGATCAGGAGGCAGGTGTAGTGGGAGGCGTTGATGTGAGCGTAGAGCGTAGGGAGGAACGGGTGGTCCAGCACGGAGAGGATCCGAGCCTCGGTGTCGGCGTGGGAGAGCTTCTTCGACGAGAGGGAGTCGCGATCGACGACTTTTAGGGCGAAATGCGAGGCGTCGGCGTTGTGGTGGTAGTCGCGGATGCGGCAGAGGAAGACGCGGCCGAGGTCGCCGGCGCCGAGGCGGCGGAGGAGCTTGAGGTGGCGGAGGTGGAGGCGGCCGTCCGGGGAGAGGTTGGCGGCGGCGTTGATGGCGGTCCAGTGGGGGTCGTGGCGGCGGTGGGGGCGGTGGTGGGAGGTGGAGACGGCGGTGGAGGGGGCGGAGGCGGTGGAGAGGCGGTCGTTGAAGCTGAGAGTGCGGCCGGTGAAGCTGAGGGCGCGGTCGTTGAAGCTGAGGGTGCGGCCGCTAGGGGAGGAGTTGACGGTGAAGGTGCGGTCGGTGGTGACGGAGGCCAGGCTTGTGAAGCTCAGGTCAAGATCCGTCGGATATTCAGGGGACAAAACGGTGTCGTCTTCCATATTTAGTTAATTAGATTCTTCAGCTTCTTAATTCGTTAAAAGTGATGGAATATGGAAGAAGGGATTGAATTGAATGACGATGACAGCATCGTCTGTGGCTATTTAAGTAAGATTGAGGGACAATTAGATAATTAATCCTCATTATTAAAAGTGGTAATTAGGGAGACATCAGACATGTGTTGCTTAAATAGTATTAATTACATTATTTATTTTTTTGGGTGCGAATTACATTATATTTAAATGTAATAATTAAGGTATGATCAAAAGACAATATAGGTTGGTGGGCCTAGATGGATGAACTTGCAACATGACGGTGACGGAGTAAGAAACGGCAATATTCCCCATTCCTTAACAAGTGTCATATACTAGTTTAAGTTAAAAAACACCTAATAACTAATACAATGTACAATATCATATAGACTTTTTAATTAGCTTACGTACAGGAATAGGGTTATAAACTTATGATCCTTCGATAATGGGATTAAGTGATGCTAATTACTAATCCTACGTATAATTCGTGATTAATGCGGGCATGGATCACGTGTAGGCCACCTGATTCCACCGAAATAGAAGGGGCAGTTGCAAAAGATAATTGATGGCTTCGATTAGTGCAGCACACCAGCGTCATACGATTAATTAAGTTATGTCAACAAGCATATAATCTTAATTCCTATATTTCATGGTCCTCTTTACCTGAAGCAAACTTCATTACACCATTATATTAATTCATTCAGGGTACGTTTCTTCGTTTATAATTAAGCTTAATCATGTCAATTAATTGACCCATGTACTAGCACATTTCACCCACAAAAATGAATACTATAAACTGTAGTCTGTATGTGTTTAATTGTGTTCATCAAGATCAGCCATTTTAAATTAGCTAAGTCCACTAGTATAGCTATAGGGTCAATACATTTTCAAAACCTACAAAACATCGATTGGCCATAGGTCGAAGTTAAGTATATATATTGGCATGGCGACACATTCTACTTATGATCATAAAGACAATTAACTATTGATTCAATTTTGCAGTTTTTTTTTATAAGATAAAAATTCAAAATAAAAGACAGACCATAGTCTAATATATCGATAGGTCGATAATTCGGCTATCGGATAGACCGACAAAAAGAGTCTAAAACTAAACATCTATATATCGAAAAGTTGAATGGGTTATACCAATCCATAATCAACTATCTAATATCAGGACGTGGATTTAAAAAATAATAATAATAATAACCGGCCCATTATTATGTACGTTGATTTGTGCAAATTTTACAGTATATATATCAAGAAACGCAGTATATATAACACTACTCTTGTCAGATAAACGCTCCGATAAAACAAGAATTATGGTAAAACGGAAATATTAATCTGGAGTGTTGGATGAGTGGTGATGGACGGATGGATGATTGTGCCTTACAATATATATGGTGGGGTGTATCCATATAATCTACCCAAAAAAGCTATTAATTAATTATTAATTAACAAAAAGATAATTATGAAGGTTGTTAGATGAGAGAGAAAACACAATATTTTTTCTTTTCCTGGAAAACGTTGATGCATTCACGATCTCCCGCTTCTCTCCATTAGGCGATATTCATAAAATATGGGTTGATATTCGTGTTTTACGCTCATCGATTCTTAATTAAATACCGTTATTCAAGCTTTAGTTTGCACATGCTGAATATCGGTTAAACGAAATTGAACATCTTGTTTGGTAATAAATTGATTACAGTGAAAGGATATTCATGGATTATGTACGCATGTTCACGTAGAGACATATGCGATATTCATACAAAATGTATTGATATTCGTGTGTTAATCTCAAGCTTTTTGAATCGATTCATGTATCTTCGGTTTTTTTTATTTGGTGAATATCGTATATCCAATTTTGAATAACCTGATTGATAGTAAAAACGGTAGTTGATATTCATTCAAAATGTTATGATATTAACGTATTTTGTACGCATCAACTAGTCAATGCATGAAACTTACACCCAACATGAATATCAAAGAAATGTGTAAGAATATCACATCAAACAATTTGAATATCACATATAAAAATGTGAATATCAACGATCAACAACTCATTCAACATCATCAACAAGCAGAATCTGAATCCACCTAAATATCAACATTATTATAATGATTATCAACAACATTATAGTGAATATCACATCATAAATTAACCTACATCCAACATGAATATGAATAACATTATAGTGAATATCACATCATACAATTTAAATATCACCTAATCAACGCATGAAAGTTAAATCCAACATGAATACCAAAAGAATGTGTATGAATATTATAATAAACATCCTTGTCCCTTTGGTATTATTTTACCAATTCAATACCGGTCAATATTAAACAAAAAGATTACCAAAACAAAAACATAAAAAATACTAAAACTAGATATAATGATGAAAGGATAGGATAATTATTAACAGGGAGGCAAAATAAAAAGCAGATTCTTCCTTCTCAGTTCTCCCTCCTGGAATTTCGGAATCTCAGGCCCATGGAAGTCGGAAAATGGACCTCGACGGTGGCGAGCATATGGATACAAGCCTCCTCCGGCTCCTCCTACGCCTTCTCCTATTCTCTCAAATCCTCGACGGTGGCGAACATATGGGGTCCGGGGTTGTGATTTGTGAATAGATTAAGATCGTACCGGAAGAAGACAAATTGTAGAGAATGGAACAGAGAATGAGAATGAAAAATAGGAATCAAAGGGAGATGATAAATCATTGAGGTCCATTCATACAGACTAACGTATAGATCACAACTCACAAGCAATAGATGGGAATAAGTTTCTTGAAATCCTAATCAGAAAAAAAAAAACTAGAAAAACCATAAAAACAATGCGAATTTAGTTGAAGTCAGATTGGATTAATCAAATTACATCGACAGTCCCAAAAGACGGATGAGGAATTTACAAGATGATTGTAAAGTGTGTAACCAGATGCTCTCATAGAGAGAGACGAATACGATTCTGAATCCAACACGTCTTTATGAATCCAGGCCACGCCGCCGCTCTTCTGAATCTCTCTCTTCTTCTCCTTGTCTCTGTTTTTGTGGCTCTCCTTGTTCTTGCTCTTGTCTTCGTTATTCGGGGCCGATTTCCTGTCGGTTTTCTTGAAGACGTGGATCCACCGCTTCGAGGCGGTGATTCCGGCGGAGAGGATCGACGGCGAGGGGTCGGCGGCGGACTTGTCGGAGCCGAGATAGCCGGTGACAACGATGACACCGACGGCCACGTCATCGTCTATTGGCGGATTGGGCGGCTGAGGATCTGTGATTCCGGTCTCCGTGATCTCGACGGCAAGAGACGATTCCAGTCGTTCGAGAGAGAGAAAGAGAAATCTGGGTGGGAGAGAATAAAAGAAAAAAAAGAAAGTTGTAGGATTTTTTTATGATTTGGGTAAAAAAATCCCTAAATTGATGGGAATTATATGTGTTCAATTCTACGGTATAAACATGCACCCATTTATTTTTAATCACAGTCATTCTTTTATTTGTAATCCAATGGCTTTAATTAGTACTACCGTTTTACTCTAAGAGACTATTTCACCATAACCAAATTCACTCCTATCATTTCTATTTTATCAGCAATTTAACAAGAAGACCGGTTTTATCATTAATAAAACATTATAAAAAACATTAGATATCAAAGATTAATTATATATCTCTTGAATTGTTAAGTATATATATATTTATAGTTTATTTTTGTATATATAAAGGGCATTTTATTTTCAATATATTATTTATCAAAAAAAATTGTGAGGCGAAAATAAGTATGAACGTGCATTAAAATCATTAACAAAGGGCATATAGGTAATGGATGGCTAAATGTAATTTGTTTTTTCAGTATTTATCGTCTGATTCGATTGATTAGAGTCCCTCTATGTTTAGATCAGAATATTATTGACTTACAAAAGAGTATACTGTATATCCCTTTCATCGTTAGCGTCTCAAAACATGCCTTTAATATTAAACTCGAAAAGGGAGCTCAACATCAAATCACTAGATCAAATGAACACTAAAGTGGCATGTGTAATGAGTGGTTGTGTGTATATTATGGGGAGAAATGATTAAGTTTGGCTATGAATGAAAGGATGTCGATCTCAATTATGGACAAATTATACGCTGAAGTTTGATCACTTTTTCCTTGGTGGAGGTTAAGTTGGATTTATATATATATATATTGAACTTGTCACTTTGTATAGAATTGGACAAAACATAAGATTTTTTATGGCAAAAAAACCATCTTTTATTGAAAAATTCAGTTTACCATTTAATTGTAAGTTGGTAAGAGTTACGAATCAAATAAACCGATGTCATAGTAAGTAATTAAGCTATAAATAGCACTTGAATGTAACAAAATGCGGGTGTCATAGTCTGTAATTGAGCTATAAATAGTTCTTCAATGTAACAGAATACATGCATGAAGGTGAATAACAAAATTCCCTCCTAACAACCTCTCTTTTATCTCTCGTTGTCTCAAATCTCTCTCGTTATCTATTGTACATTCTGGGATATAACAATCGACTTGCACCGATTGGCTCGACCCATTAAAAAAAGAGATGGCGTGATTTGGTAAATTTATCAAAAGTGAGTGGTTGGAGGCAAAGATTGAACTCAAGAAATAAGATGTTAAATTTAGTGTGCACTAAAAGTCAATATAAAATATTATATATATATTCTTGTAGTCTATGATTATTATTTAGTATACTACATAATTTTCGACACACTAATTAAGAAAATTATATACAAGATAAAACTAATAAGTGTATTGTCTCTACATTGTGTGCAAACACATAATGGCCCATACTTTGTGGCATTTGCATATGGATGGTTAAATGGTCAATTATATGTAAAACTAAGGTTGGGGAGGACAAAGCCATGTGCCATGGAACCAGGTGTTTCTTTCTCTCAATGTGCACTTGTATGATTATGTAATGTTGAAGTTCTTCGTGATTTCATTAATTTCTTTCCATAACTATAACTCTTTTTCCTTTTCAACGATATACTTAGATATAGTATGTATATAATTTGTTCATAATTAAGGCCGGGTAGGTATACAATTCTCGTTCACATTTCTGGTTTAGTCAAATTATTATTTTGTGAGATAATTAATTACCTCTCCCTAACGCAAACCTTTTGCAAGGGAACTTGTTAGATATATATGATTTCGGGCATATATTTTTAGTCCATGATAATTACTAGTGGAAAATTAGCATACCGCAAATTTGTAATATCCTCTGTAAATCTCAGTGAACAGATCCGACAGATCCCAAACACAAACTCGTAATTCGCAAAGCAACAAAACTCAGAAGAATCGCAGAAGCAGAAAGGGACACAAAGAAATGTTCACGCAGTTCGGCAAAGCCTACTCTGCGGAGTCTCAGCGGAGAGACTCACCCCAAGCATGCACTAATTTCCAATGAGTTTAAGCACGGTTACAAGCCAAGAGACAAGAACAGAACACCCCACAGAAAACCAGAAAACAAGAGACAAAGGAAGAAGACGAGTGAAAGGGTTTCGGCCCCCAGTCAAGGCTGAGAAGCTTCGAGATAGAAGCTTCTTGGAACTCGTCGCTGAAGTCACCAAGTAACAACGCCGGGAAGATCAACCACCGAGGAGATCTCTGCGAGCGAGGCGAACATTCTCTCTTTTCTCTATTTTCTTTCTGTGAATGGAAGCGATGCAGAATGTTAGGGCACCGTGCAACTGAGCCAGGTGAAGGCTTATAAAGCTAGGTCAAGAAGGAGCTGAAGACGAAACGCTGCGTTCCACTTATCAGCCTTCAATGGATCAAGCCCAAGTCTCATGGGCTTCTGTTATAGGCCCAACAACACATCAGAGGAAGCCAACCCGGGATCAAGCCATCCAACCGGCTGGGCCGGGGTTGCTTGATAAACCCGGTTCGACTCCTAAGGTATTAGGCCCGGTTCACCTGTCTCGGACCCGGTTCACTGTTGGTTCATTCCGGTTCTCAGTCTCTATTGGCTCGATCTACCAAATGCTTAATTACAACTATACAAACTATAGATTAAACATTTACAAATGCCCTCATAATCTAAGTTTGAATAATCTTCATCACTGGAAACTTCGTGCACACTCTTCTGGGTGAGTGACCCCTTTCATCATGGACTCAAGGCCACATCTCACGTTACATCATCGATGTGGAGTGCATTCCTGCAGAACACAAATTTGTTAGTTGGTACAATTTTGGTACCAAAATCAGCAGGGTTAATATCACCTTTGATTTTCTTCACAGAAATCGCCTGCTTTTCTACCAAATCCCTTATAAAATGGAACCTTACATCTATGTGCTTAGTCCTTTCATGGTACACAGGATCTTTGCAAAGATATAAGGCACTTTGACTGTCCATATTTAAAGTGGGCAGATACTTTTTACCTTCAACCTCATACAAGATACCTTGCAACCAAACAACTTCTTTAGAATCCTCTGTTGCTGCTATGTATTCAGCCTCTGTGGATGAAAGAGCAACAATAGACTGTTGTTGACTCTTCCATGATATGCAGTTTCCTGCCCAAGTGTAGTAGAATGCAGTGGTGGATTTCCTGTTGTCCTTGTTACTTGCATAGTCAGAGTCAACATACCCTAGGAGCTCATTCCTAGAGCTGTGTTCAGAATACACAAGTCCCAAATTGTCAGTACCACAAACATATTTAAGCAAGTATTTCATAGCTTGCCAATGCCTATCACCAGGATTGGACATATATCTACTTAAGACACTAATGGAAAAAGCAAAATCAGGCCTAGTACAAAGCATAGCATACATAATAGAACCTACAGTAACATCATAGGGAACATTTTCCATTTTTTTCTTATCCGATTCAGTAACAGGACAAAATTGTTTAGAAAGATCAAGGTGCCCTCCTAAAGGTATAGGTGCAGGCTTAGCAGTGGTCATAGCGAACCTATCAAGCACCTTATGCAGGTAATCACATTGAGATAAGCACATGGTCCTTTTCTTTCTATTTCTTGTTATCTTAACACCAAGTATTTTCTGGGCAGGGCCTAAATCTTTCATGTCAAAGTGAGATTTTAGGTCCTCTTTAATACCAGAAATAACAACCTTAGAACTACTGATCGGGAGAATGTCATCAACATATAACAGAACATACATGGGATTTTTAGACTTGACATTTTTGAAATACAAGCATGTATCATATTGGCTCCTATGGAACCCCAGAGTAAGCATGCAAGAGTCAAATTTCTTATTCCATTGCCTAGGAGATTGTTTGAGGCCGTAAATTGATTTATTCAGCAAGCACACATGGTCAGGTCTATTCTTGTCAATAAAGCCTTTTGGTTAACTCATATGAATAGTCTCAATTAAATCACCATGCAGGAAAACAGTCTTAACATCCATTTGTTCTAACTCCCAATCATACACAGCAGTCATAGCAAGCAAGAGTCTCATGGTTTTATATTTAACTACAGGAGCAAAAATGTCATTGTAGTCCACACCTTCTTTTTGGGTAAAGCCCTTGGCAACTAGCCTGGCTTTGAATCTAGGGGGATCATGCAAATTATTTCCTTCCTTTAGTTTATAAATCCACTTGCACTCAATAATTCTGGCCTTAGCAGGTTTAGGAACAAGTTTCCAGGTATTATTTATATACATGGATTGAATTTCCTCATGCATAGCTTTTAACCAATCATTGGCCTGACTGCATTTAATAGCTTGGTCAAAGGTTTCACGGGTGTAAGATTTCACAATTTCAGCAACCAGAAATGCAAACTCAACAATTTTATCATAACTCTCAAGCAAATTCATATCAAATTTTCTATTAGGGATTATTATCCTTGGTTCTCTATCCCTAGCAAGTTGATAATCAGCTAAGTCATGCACATTTTCAGGTTGAGCATCAGAAGACTCAGCTATGGAATTTGAGGTAGAGTTACTTACTTCCCCACCTAAATGGTGAGGGTGCAGAGCTGCATTGTTGCTATTCTGATTTTCTTCCTCCATGGATTGCTCATTTCCATTGGAAGGTGAGTCAGCTCCAGAGGGCTGACTGTAGGAGTGACCAAGGTCAACTTCTTCTTCATCATTCTGTGGTGGGTCATTTTCAGCAAAGAATTGTCCATGAGAAGTCCCAAGTGTGTGTGATGAGGTACCTGCATTCTCAGTTTGGGAGGTCAGTCTATTTTTAAAATGAAAATCTTTCTCATTAAAAGTGACTGACCTAGAGGTTATGACTTTGTAACCTCCAGGTTGTATTAAAAGCAATCTGTACCCTTTGACCCCTTCTGGATAGCCCAGCATTACACATTTCAGGGCTCTAGGTTGCAACTTGCCTTGTGCCACTTGGGCATAGGTTGTGCAACCAAAAGGCCTCAGGTGTGTAATGCAGGGCTTTTTCCATGTCCACGTCTCCTGTGGGGTTTTGAACCCAATCACAGAAGATGGGGACCTGTTAATGAGGTAGGCAGCAGTAGTAACTGCCTCTCCCCACATAACATTTTTAATGCCAGAACTGATCAACATACATCTAGATTTTTCTAGAAGGGTTCTATTCATCCTCTCAGCAGTCCCATTCTGCTGAGGGGTACCAGGTACAGTAAGATGCCTTTTAATCCCATTTAGTTTGCAGTAATCATCAAAGGGCTTATTACAGAATTCTAGGCCATTGTCAGTTTTTAAACATTTCAGTTTGTGATCAGATTGACTCTCAACCATGTTTTTCCAAGACTTAAAATTTTCAAATGCATCACTTTTAGCTTTCAGTAAGTAAATCCACACCTTCCTAGAATAGTGATCAATAAGGGAGAGAAAATACAGTTTACCTCCCACAGTGGCAACCTGGGCTGGGCCCCACAAATCTGAATGCACATATTCAAGAGGTTTAGAAGCAATATAATCAGATTTACTGAAACTATGAGCATGCTTCTTGCCAAGTATGCAGTTTTCACAAAAGTCTAAGTCACAGGGTTTTTTATCAATCATGCCATTCACAAATAGTTGATGCAGGCCTTTATTTCCTATATGCCCTAGTCTAGCATGCCAAGCCTTAGTATAACTCAAAGCATCATGATTAACAGTTTCAGTAGAGACATTCAGTTCAGGAGTAGCTATAGCATAGTAAAGTCCTCCCTTCTTAATGCTCTTAATAAGGACAATATTATTTCTAATGACTTCCCTTATTCCATTGAAAGTGTTAATATGACAGTTTAAGTCATCAAAAGCAGATTCATACAACAAGTTCCTCCTTAAATCAGGCACCCACCTAACATTTTGCAAAACTCTAACCTTCCCATCATGCATCCTAAGAGGAACACTTCCTACACCCTTAATAGGCAAAGAGGTCTGGTCACCTAACATGACCTTTCCCCCATCATGTAAATTCAGAGATTTAAAGAAGTGCTTATTAGGGATAGCATGTATAGTGCACCCTGAATCTAGAATCCAGGATTCACAATCAGTCATAGAGCAAGCAACAAGGAGTTCATTATCATACTGATGGCAGTGCTCACATACATTTGAAGAATTACACTGAGAGTCTTTATTATTCTTCTCTTTGTTTTTCTCATCTCTTTTCTTTTTATGACAGTCAGAAGCATAATGACCCATTTTTCCACAGTAAAAACACTTCACATTAGATGTGTCATTTTCATGCTGTTTGTCAGAGTTGTTATCTTTCTTAGACTTCTTTCCTTTCTTCTTATTCTTGTATTTACCCTTAGTCATCATCACTTCATTTTTTGTCTCAGTTTTAGATCCATTCTTGATCTTAAACACCTTTAAGGACTCATTTTTCTGGATGATAGACTCAGTGATTTTAGCCATAGTAAGTTCATCACGACCATATTGAATCACATCTTTCAGGGTATCAAATTGTGCAGGCAAAGAATTCAGTAATAACACAGCTTGGTGAGTTTCCTTAATTTCATCCTCACATCTTTTCAAGTCTTGTGTCATTTTCAGAAAAATATCAAAATTCTCTTGAACAGTCAAATGCACATCCATTTTAAAGGTAAACAGCTTGCACAACAATGATATGCGACTAGGCAAAGATTTCTTCAAGAAAATAGTTTCAAGGGCATCCCAAAGGGGTTTAGGTTGAACATGACTTACCACCTGACGAGCTATGTCGTCAGTTAGTCTAATCATAATTTCAGAATGGGCAAGATCTTGGATCTCCTTTTTGGCATCAGCGGTGATGTATGCAGCCCACTCATCAACCACAGCCTTGTAGCATTTTTCTTTTATGAGAATCGCCTTCATCTTCACCCTCCACATGGCGAAGTCGCTGTTACCGTCAAAGGGTTTCAACCTCATGTATTCTGCCATTGTCACAATCAAGAATTGTTAGTAATAGACAGATGAGGGGTTTGACAGAAACCACAAACAAGTTCTAATATTCACAGATATAGAACTAAAACCTAGGGTTACAAGAAGCCACAGATATCAAGCTTGTAATCAGAAACAAGTAACAAGATATCCAACAAGGAACCCTAGAACTGAGATCTTGCTCAACCAACTAGATCAAGTAACAAGAAATCTCAAACCACAACAAAAGCACGCAGCGGAACAATGCAATACCAAAAGCCAAGCTCTGATACCACTTTGAAAATCTCAGTGAACAGATCCGACAGATCCCAAACACAAACTCGCAATTCGCAAAGCAACAAAACTCAGAAGAATCGCAGAAGCAGAAAGGGACACAAAGAAATGTTCATGCAGTTCGGCAAAGCCTACTCTGCGGAGTCTCAGCGGGGAGACTCACCCCAAGCATGCACTAATTTCCAATGAGTTTAAGCACGGTTACAAGCCAAGAGACAAGAACAGAACACCCCACAGAAAACCAGAAAACAAGAGACAAAGGAAGAAGACGAGTGAAAGGGTTTCGGCCCCCAGTCAAGGCTGAGAAGCTTCGAGATAGAAGCTTCTTGGAACTCGTCGCTGAAGTCGCCAAGTAACAACGCCGGGAAGATCAACCACCGAGGAGATCTCTGCGAGCGAGGCGAACATTCTCTCTTTTCTTTCTGTGAATGGAAGCGATGCAGAATGTTAGGGCACCGTGCAACTGAGCGAGGTGAAGGCTTATAAAGCTAGGTCAAGAAGGAGCTGAAGACGAAACGTTGCGTTCCACTTATCAACCTTTAATGGATCAAGCCCAAGTCTCATGGGCTTCTGTTATAGGCCCAACAACACATCAGAGGAAGCCAACCCGGGATCAAGCCATCCAACCGGCTGGGCCGGGGTTGCTTGATAAACCCGGTTCGACTCCTAAGGTATTAGGCCCGGTTCACCTGTCTCGGACCCGGTTCACTGTTGGTTCATTCCGGTTCTCAGTCTCTATTGACTCGATCTACCAAATGCTTAATTACAACTATACAAACTATAGATTAAACATTTACATCCTCTTATACTCAATTGGTAAAAGAAGGTACACAAATATTAGTATTTTATTTTAATTATGCAAGCCTGCTCTGTTTTCGTGTAAAGGTCACGTTGTCACATGCAATACTTTGAACTTTGTTAGTCATTTTTAGTTTATGTTTTTGGTGTAAGTTGCTATTTATAATTAACTCGGAGATGGATCTCCTGAAAGACAGTTGACAGGGAGGTTGTGAATGTGAGGTGGGGTCCCACCAAATTGAAGTTCCAGTCCCCACCCATCAAAATGATTAGCAGAAGAAAGATGCCCTCATACTTTTCATTCATTAATCTTATGTCAACTTGTAAAACCATTTGTTTAATTAAAACCTAATAGTAAGTGAACAAAAAAACAAGAGAACTTGTATAAAGATATTGAGGGATTGGTGGGAAACTCTGAATAAGGCCAATTAAATTCACACAAGGTTGATGATGCTCACTTTCAACTTGATTCCTGCAGCTGGTGTCAGTTACATATTTATTTATGTTATTATGACTATTAAGTAATGACTAATTCACCCTATTTCAGTTATATTCGAGATTGAAAATTAGATTTTTAGAATGGCTAATTGCAAGTATTTATAATGTATGATCCTAAATTAACTGATCACACTACATGTACATAGAATAAAAACACACACATTACATTTCGTGTTGCCGGTGTTTCTCAAAGTCGTGCACTCTCGTTAAAAAAGATGCTCATGCTCTAATATCAACGACTAATCGGATTTTAGTTAGCCATTTATCCTAATCGATTTCCTGTATTAAATAACGAACACACTGGCACATGCTCTACTAGCCCAGATTATACGGTACCAGAGTCCATCAACTGAGCCCAGATAATCCAGGATTTGGGCTTACAGGATACGGGCACAGTTGGTAAAAAGCCCGAAATAGAACAAACAAACTTGCAGGCCCAGGCCCGTGACCGGGTTAAACCGATTGGTTAAAGAGAAAATTGGGCGCGAAGGGTCTCTTAAGGGGGAAAATAGCATATTTAGGCCCATTTTTTCCAAAATTACAAGTATGATCCCCTATTACTATATACATATGGCCCAAAGGGGGGTGGAAGTGTTTTTTTTAGGGTTTAGGGGTTAGGGTTTAGAGGTTTTTAAAGACTTAGGAGATCAATGAGCTAATTTATTTAATTAGGAACTCAAACTTGATATTTGACCCCCCTTAAGGGGTCAAAAATCCTAAGGACGGTTGATTAAAGACCATTTTTTTTATATACAGCGTATTTTCTTGACAAAAAATATTAGAACTTAGACACAAACTAGCATATGTTCTCGTGCCTTGTACCGTTGAACGGGTATGGTTATATACTTCAGTAGTAAGTTAAATGTTAATATAAAATCATACTTGGTCAGTAAGTAGAATAAATAATATATTATATAAAATAAGTATATTATAAATCATGTAAAAACAAATTTAAGTTTGTTTATAGTATGTAAAATATAAAACAGAATTATACAGAAAAATTAACACGATGTATTAGAAAGGTAATGTATTGATTAAAATGATTTATAAGGTGTATTGTATGATGATAATTGAAGGTAGTTGTGTGAAAATATATCAATAAAATAAAATAAATTTTATATAATTAATTAATTTTAAAAAATATTAAAATGTTAGGTAGTATAACCATATAAAAATAAAACATACACTTCATTTATAGTATCTTTTGTGTGTGTAACTGTGTATACATTCAAAACACTTACTTGCTTATAATACTTTATCAAGCCGAAAAACAATATTAGGATACTAAGATATATAAAACCACTTACCAATATTAAACTTCATGCCATATACCACTAATAAATTTGACACTATTACAATCATTTTTTTAGTATGTGTCTCTAAATAATTGAACAAACTATAAAATATAAGGTATAATTCACCAATATGTTAATTTACATATTCGCAATATTTAGGTTATGTAATTTGCATACCCAAACATATATTATTTTAATTATCATATTCAAAAATTTAATTATTAGGCTAGTTTTTTAATCAAATTGTTTTAAATAAACCATTAACTAAATTATTAGTTGAGTATTTTTCACGCCTTACATGAGTCTATATGAAAAACAGTATATGATATTTTAAATATATAATGTTTTTTAATTAAATTAACCATTTTAACAATTAATTAATCTATCAAATATTTGAGATATCAATTAATTATCCAACTTTCTTTCTATTTTAGTGTAGCTTAATGTAAAGCATAGATATCACTTTATTTTAATGTTGGTTAAACTTTACTTATATTAAACAAAATATTGATATATATTTTGATTACATATGGTAAATTATATTCGCTAAATATGGATATTAGTATATAAAAATAAAAATGTAAAATTTTAAAAAAGGAAAGGGTAAAAATGTGAAATAATATTTAAATTTGTCTATGTGACATACTTTAGAGGATGACACATAGAAGAGAGAATTAGACACAAATAAATATTCTGTTAATGTACCATATAACATTAACATATGGACATAACAAAGATATGAGAAACATTTGTTATTGTTTGACTAACTGTATTTTTCATTTAAATTGTAAAAAGTACAAAGAAGTCAAATCTTGGGTATGTTTGATAAAATGATACTGATACTTATGTCGATATATGTACTTATCTGATGCTGAAATTAAATACTTATTTTCAATATATGTGTTCGATAGAAAATACTTATAATTTTAAAAAAATGGGTAAAATTACCAAAAATGCCAATTTTTTTTTTTCCAATTGCACGTAATAATGTGCACATGACCTTTAGTTGTCTTCCTCCCAGACACACCCATGGTTATAGAAATAGGTATTTGTGGACGCCGCTACGTTTACACTTGGTGTAAACAATAGTGTTTTTACACCTTTTTGTCTTTTGCTAGAAATGGATATTGTTAAAGCGTTTCTTAGCTTATTTTTCAAGTTTTTTTTAAAATTCTTGAAGGTAATCAACTTCTTCATATTCTATTAAATCCTTAATAGGAGGGATCCAAAGATCTTTTTCAATTTGTTTTTTCCAAATTTCACAGAATTTTTTCATTAATAACCTGGCTCTGATACCAATTTGTTCAATGCTAGGATTTCGACGGAAGATAATCAAATATTGTAAATTAAACACCTAGGGTGTGCACGGATCTTTAAAAGCTTGGTCTTTTTATGTGAAAATTTCCCTTTGAAATTACTATATATTAATAACATGCATTTTTAGTAGGTAAAGGTCCACCAGCCTTCCGTATAATTAAGCCTAATATCCTTAAACAAATTTACTAATCCCTTGGGGCTGGCCTTCTCTCTTTTTACAGTTAAGAAAAGAAAATATATCTCCTTTGATAGGGGGGGGGACCTTCAGATTTTCTGGGTTGAACTCTTCTGCGCCTTCTTGCGACTTACTTGGCTAATCCAGATGCATCTTGTCTTCCTCTAGAGGATATTCTTCTCCTTAACCAACCACATGGTTAGAGATCACTGCCGCCTTAATGGATTAACAAATGTGAACTAGGATCGGGCTTATTAGCGAAAGATTTATCTAATAAAACCGAGGCATATTATTATAGTAACTTCTTTGGGAAAAGAAGGGTTTAAGCTGCCATTACAAAGATTTCTTAGAGAGGTTTTTCAAGGTAGAATGTGTTCTTTTCTTCTCTCTCGCTTCTATCTCCTTATATAGAAGGAGTTACATGATTGCTTTTATTGTTCACCCTTCAACGTGTATAATTTTACATCGTTAATAATAGGGGTTTTTGTAGGGAACCACCCGTTATATGTCACTTTCGGCACTAAACCACCCGGATTTAACCTATTGATTTTAAACCACCCAAAAGTGATACTTTTGTTACATTCGACCACCCATAGACGAATTCCGTTAAAATTCCCGTCCAAATGTGTGAAAAGACTATTTTGCCCCTTGGTTTTTTGTGAAATTACAGGAATAGTTTTGGGGAAATTGCAATCTGGCCCTCTAGTTTTTGGTTTGTGGCAGAATAGTCCTCAAACAAATTTTCATAATTATAAAAATTACCCAAACTTATTATTTTTAATATTCTGAGTTGATAGTATATTTTAACCCCAAATTAAAGTGTAGAAAAATTAACTTAGGTTAAAATAGGCTTAAGTTATTATTCTTATGAATTTGACCATATTTAAATATGTAACAAAAATGTAAAATTTGATTTAAATATTTCAAGTCAAAATTTATAAGTTTTATATAAATTATAATTAATATAAGGTTAATCATAAAATTTGAATTAAAGATTAACCTTATATTAATTATAATTAATATAACGTTATAAGTTTAATTATTCTTATGAATTTATAAGTTATAAGTTATAAGTTTTATATAAATTATTATAATTAATATAAGGTTAAATTCATAAGAATAATATTTAACATTATATAAATTATAATTAATATAAGGTTAATCTTTAGTTATAATTAATTATAACGTTAAATATTATTCTTAAATTATAATTAATTTATAAGTTATAAGTTTTATATAAATTATAATTAATATAAGGTTAAATTCATAAGAATAATGTATAACGTTATATTAATTATAATTAATATAAGGTTAATCTTTAATTCAAATTTTATGATTAACCTTATATTAATTATAATTTATATAAAACTTATAAATTTTGACTTGAAATATTTAAATCAAATTTTACATTTTTGTTACATATTTAAATATGGTCAAATATATAAGAATAATAACTTAAGCGTATTTTAACCTAAGTTAATTTTTCTACACTTTAATTTGGGGTTAAAATATACTATCAACTCAGAATATTAAAAATAATAAGTTTGGGCAATTTTTGTAATTATGAAAATTTGTTTGAGGACTATTCTACCACAAACCAAAAACTAGAGGGCCAGATTGCAATTTCCCCAAAACTATTCCTGTAATTTCACAAAAAACCAAGGGGCAAAATAGTCTTTTCACACATTTGGACGGAAATTTTAACAGAATCCGTCCATGGGTGGTCGAATGTGACAAAAGTGTCACTTTTGGGTGGTTTAAAATCAATAGGTTAAATCCGGGTGGTTTAGTACCGAAAGTGACATATAGCGGGTGGTTCCCTGCAAAAACCCATAATAAAAAGCAGAAATGACTTTTTGTTTTCTTCATTTTAGTCTTCATATGTGGGCTCCAGCGTCTGCCACTGATGTCTTCAATTATCTTCATTTGTTTTGTCGATTTTGGATTGCCGACATCTTTAATGGGCTTCAGAAATGGGCCTGGCTTTCATGGATTTTAGATCTTCCAATAGGCCTTGTCTTCATGGCGAATTCTGGTTTTATCTTAAGAACATAGTGACTTTTCAAATAATTCTTAATAATAGAAGACACAGTTTTAAAACCTAGGGTTCTTCTATATTTGGTAAAGTCTTTATTAACATTTGGAATCTTCTTCCAGGGTTGGTTTATTTCATATTCAAACTTAAAGTTTTTGGATAGAAAGCCAATTTCAATCAAGGAGTAAGTCTCAAAAACTCCAAATCCTTTCTGATATCCAGGGCTAACTTTGAAGAATTTTAGGAAGACATTGCTCTTTTTCATCTGTTTTAAGTCTTTAAAAAGATATGAAATTAGACTTAATTCACCGAAATCAGGTGAAGGATAAACGGTTCCTAAAAAACTCATATCATAAATATCTTTGAAAAGTCTTGGATTAGCTCCAGGTAAAAGATTAATTTTGGGATAAATTCCAGTGTGATCTGGAAAGCAAACTTCATCTGTTTTAAGTTCATAAATCATTCTGATTTTTTCAAAAATATATTTTTCAAGTTTGGAGATTTCTAAAACTTGGATACCTTTTGTGGAAGGGTTTAAAATGATTGTGATTTTCACCGAATCTTTTTGATCTTTTAAATTGGTGTTGGGCACCGATGTTTGGACATGTACACTTGTTACAGGCTGCTGAAATGAGAAGCTTGAAGCCTCATTGTTTTTATTCAGAGACGGTTTTTTTCCCATTGCTGGAAGGATCCACGTCTAAATCCATGTCAGCCATTGACACTTCAAGGCTGATAATTTCACTTAACTGGTCGTTTAAACAACCAATCATATCTGAGATTTCATCATGTTGAGTAAAACTCTTCATGAGCTCTCGGAGTTCTGATTCTCCTTTTTCAATTAGAGATTTTCCTTCTCTACAGAGGTTGTCGCACTCCTGACGGAGGCTCTCGCTTTTGGTGAATAAGGACCTTCCCTTAGCGATGTTTTCAATTGAGATTTTGAGCCTCTCACAGTGCGTGTATAACCCAGAAGTTTGAAACTCTAGGTTTTCAATGATGTTATCAATCCGTTCTGCAACAGATTTGTTCTCCATTCCTGCCAATTAAAGATTAGGACGAGATAATAAATCGGCAAGAAAATTATCTTTTCCTTTTATGCTTTCAATGGCAAAGCTAAATTCTGAAAAGAACACTTGCCATCTATGAATCTTTTTATCTTGGGGGTCAACCCCTTGTTTACCAAAAATTAATGCTCTAACCTGAGTGTTATCAGTTTGCACGATAAATCTTTTTGAGTAAAGAAAAAGTTGGAACTTCTTAATTCCTTTTAATATTGCTAAACATTCTTTTTGATTAATGCAATATCTTGTTTCAGTATCAGAAAAAGTTCCAGAATAATATCTGCAAATTTGTCCTAGATCATTTTTAAGGATGCAACCAAAACATTGCTCACTTGCATCAGTTTGAAGGATAAGATTGTCTTTTTCATCAGGGAGTCTTAATTTTGGAAGGCTCTTAGCTTCTTCTTTTAACTTTCTAACACATTTTGTGAGTTCTTCATTCCATCCTATCTTATTGTTTTTTCTAATAAGTTTTTGGATGGGCAGTTTCTTTTTTGCAAGGTCGGGAATAAAATCCTGAACATAATTAAGGATTCCAAGGAATCTTTGAATTTCTTTTTTAGTTTTTAATTCATCAGGTAATTCAAGGAGTTTTTTACCTAGATGGTCTTGCATTTCTATTCCATTTTTGGATATGTTTAATCCAAGAAATTCTATTTCATTTTTACATATTATTGTCTTGGACTGACTAAGAACAATTCCTTCATTTTCACACCTTTGAGCAAACGTTTTAAGATTATTTTTATGTTTCTCAATAGTTTCAGAACAAATTAATATGTCATCAGTATAGACTATTAAAAATTTCCTCATATCGTGAAAAGCATTATCTATTCTCCTTTGAAATATGTTAGGAGCATTTTTTAATCCGAAAGGCATTACTAGCCATTCATAATGGCCATTTGGGGTACTAAAAGCAGTATATTCAATCGATGAAGGTTTCATTTTAATTTGCCAATAACCAGATTTACAGTCAAACTTAGAATATAATTCTTTTCCTTTTGCAAGGTTAAGAAGTAAATCTTTATTTGGAAGGAAATATCCATCAAAAATAGTTTGAGAGTTAAGCTGTTTATAGTTAATAACCATTCTAGCTTTTCCACGTTTTATTTCGCTATGATTTCGGACCATAAAGGCCGGAGAAGAATGTCTATTGACTGAAGGTCTTATAATATTCATTTTAATTAGCTGTTTAAGCTGATTATCAAATTCTTCGCGATCTTTTTCACTATATAGCATGGGTTTTACCCTGATTATAACATCGGGGTTTTTTAACTCTATTTTTGCTTTAACAGTTGTTTCTTTCCAGAAAGCTAAAGGGTTTTCAGTAAATTTTTTTGCTAGAAAATCAAGAATCTCGATCTGATCTCTTTCATCAATGAAGTTAATAACTGGTTTTTCACCACACTTCGCTGGTACTCTGATAGTTTTTTGAACAGTATAAGGATTATGATTTCTAGGGATGATCAGAAGTTCTTCACAAGGTGTTTTAAACCTTATAGTATTTATAGTTTGCTTATAATAGCTGAATTGTTGAATAAAATCGTTGCCAAGAACGATATCACACTTTATTTTGTCAAAAATAAGGCTGTATCTGAGTTTTACAATTTTACTGCCCATTATTAAGTGAATATTTTCGACATATTCATTTATAAGGTTTTCATTGTTATCAAAACCATATACTTTTATTGGTTTATCAAATCTTTTTATTTCCTTAAGTAAGAAGCTTTTTATAATACTAGTCATTGCTCTTGTGTCAATCAGGGCACAAGTTGTTATCATGGTTTCATGTATAGTAGTTTCAATGTAAACAGATCTTGAAGTTATTTTGGTTGACATATCTCTATATTTTCTCCAATGATAAACTTGATTTGGTTATTAGTTATTTCATACTTGGTTTCATTTAGGAATTCCATTCCTAGGATTAGGTCGACTATTGTCATAGACTCATATATGACACATTTAACAATCACATTTATTTTTCCTATTTTAACCGGGATGTTAACATATTCAAATAATTCTCTATCCCCATTGTTAAAACTTTCGATTATAATTTTTTCTCCTTGTTTAACAGTTAAGCCATTAACTGATTTAATGAAGTTTCTAGAGGCTCCAGTATCAATAAGGACATTGTCCTTCCATTCTGTACCGTCAAAGTATAGGATATTATCTACCATTAAATTACTATATTATTGTTTTCTTGGGTAAAAGTCTAAAATATTTTTGTTATATTTTCTTGACTTTGCTCTTCCTAATTTATCAAAAGTTAAAGGTCTTTCATCTTGGCTAGATGATTCGCCCATTTCAGGTATGTTTCGATTTACATCGATATCTATTTCATCACTGATTGAAAACCTTTCTTTTATCGGATTGATAGACCTTAGGACTTCAAAGAATTCGTTTTCAATTTCAATATAAGGTTTTTCATCATACATTTTAACATAATTACTGTTTGTAAAAGCATAAAGTCCTCTATAGTGGATTGTAATAGGACCTTTTCCTTTAACCATAAGATTAGGGTTTCCTAATTTATAGAATAACATAATATTATCATCATTTTTTTCATCTATAAGACTTAAACTAAATTTAGGATAACTTGTGAACTTTATAGTTTGGTAACAAAGGTTACCATTAACTATTCCAAGGCTTCCTTGTTGATAATCAGTTAATCTACTATCTTGTAAGGCAATGATTATGGGACAATCAATTCATTTTCTAAAAAGACTTTTAACTAGAATTTGGATACCTGCAAGGTATACATATCCAATTTTTTCACGTTTTTCCTTAGGGATTTTACTAAGCCTGTCTTCTATCCAGTTTTTGTTTAATAATTTCAAACAAACTTTTCCACTAGCGTTCTCAATTCTAATACTTTTTTCACCTTCTATGTAACTATGTATTATTACTTTTTCTCTTTTAAAAATGCCTTGCTTCGAAGGGGCTTTGATTTATTGGTTTTAAAGATAATTTTGTTTTAACCAATTCTTGATATTTCTTTTCATCAAAGTTTATTACAGCAAGATAGTCTCCTTTCTTTTCATAGATTAATTCATTTTCATTTTTCATATCTTGATTGCTTATCTCCGAACTCATTCTGAGTTAGAGTAGTCTGTGTACTTTTCATCTTCTGTATTAATATTGTTACTACTATCTGTTTCGTAGTAATAAATATCAGAATAATCCGATTCTTCACTATTTAATCCTTGAGTATCTTTTTAAAAAATTTCAAAGTTAAATTCTCTGATGAACTTCTCCTTTTTCTTAGGGCATTCATTAGCAAAATGTCCTGGTTGCTGGCAAATCCAGCATTTACATTCTGATTTTGGTTTAGTAGGATTTCTCCTAAATCTTCTAGGCTTTCTCTGGTATTTGTTTGAAGTGTTTTTATTGAATTTTTTATAATACTTAACTTTATATTTTTTGGGATTTCTTTTATATTGTTTTTGCCGTTTGTTACTTGTTTCACAACCCCACGCATTGGGCCCTTCCCAAGTATATGGTGGACAGTATAATTTATATGTTCCTACTTTCTTAACACTTTTTTGAATTTTCATTTCACGACAAAGTTTTCCTATTTCATTTTTTATGAAAGTTTCTCGAGCTCCAAAATTGTCTACTAGTTTTGGATTTTGTATACTATGTTCTTTGTATTTTTCAGAGAAATATCTCGCCCATCTATATGGAAGTTTATTAAAAAGTTTGTCAAGCAAATTCTTTATTTTCTTGTTATCAAGCTCTTCATAAATCGCGTAATAATAATGAGTGAATTCATAAATATATTCTCTAATATATTTCATGTCACATATTGACAGATTTTCAAGTTTATAAACTGCATCTTCAACTTCTTTATTTCTCATTTGGGTTGAATTGTCATTCCAGGTTTCACCAAAACTTTCTTGTCATATTAGATTTGTGATAATATCAACTTTTTTACTAATCGTTATTTGATTTTCGAAATTAAGTCTGCTTAACTGCCTAGTTTCAAAGTTTAAGCCATTCCACCATTTTTTAATATTTCCTTCCAGAGTGTTTATAGCATAATCAAACATTTTATTATCGTCTTCTTCTTCAAGGAGGGTATTGAAGACTATTTTTAGTGCATCAGACCATTTTTGAATGACTGCATCTTTATCAAGAATACAGTCTAAATTGAGCTTGATTCCCATATGGGTAACTGGAATCTCTTTACTCATTGTTGGAGTAAATCTTATATAAGCTTTATATTCTCTAGTGTTATATAAAGGAATCATGGATTTTTTAACTGGTCTACCACTATAAAAAGTTTCAGCTGATCTTTTTAAATTGCTAGTTCCTGCCTCTTCACTTTTAACATGAGGAGTTGCATTAACATCACATGTATTTGTATTTATCTTTAGACCTTGAAGTTTTTTATTGATTTCTTCAATCTCAGAATCTGAGTAATCAGATAAAACACTTTCTCTTTTTATCATTCTTCTACTTCTATTTATTCTGTGTCTTTAATCACAGAGATGAATATTCTTTCTTTCATAGCTTTTTTCATTTCTTTGAATTGTTTTTTAAAATCTGGTAGTCCATAATGATTTCTTATGGATGACATTATTAGCCTTTCACTATCGTCCAAAGCATATTTTTTAACTTTTATTTTAGATTTCTTAATATCTATTTTACTCATGAAATCTACTATTATCTCCATACTTTTTTCTATAGTTTCCAATTTTTCTATTTCTTTTTCCATCTTTTCTATTCTTCTTTCAATTTTCTTAACGTCTTCTAGTATGTTAGTTAATATTTTGAGTAAATCGTTTATATTACTCATTCAAGAGTTCTTTTAAGTGCTTCAAGCATTATTATCTTGAAATCAATATCTCTGGAGGACTGATTTATTCTAAACATTATATTTTTATCACCTCTTAGCTCTTCGAGTTTCGTATCTATTGAATTTTTAAATCTTATTTTTTGGTATGTGTTTTCTAATCTTAAATCACATAATAGACTTAAAGTTTGTCTAAACATATTAAATTCTTGCTCAAAATGATAAGAACTTTCATTATTGGTTTGAATATGATTATTATCAGTTTTCATCATTTTAACAAGTCCCTGACTCATTTATTATGGTCTAAATCGTCCAAAAAATAGAAAGTGGACAAAATGTAAAAGATTCATTTGTCGGGTATTTGTTAATTTTTAAGTTTGTTGAAAAGGGAAATTAAAGGGGCATTAGAATTTGTGATGCTTATCTACATGGGTCTTGGAATCGGTGCTAGACCCTCTTTCATAATTTGGGTCTTTTTTTTTGAAATTAAAAAAAAATGGAGATGGAGATTGGAGAGATCTGTTGGAAAGAAGGAGATTTGTTATGGAGTCAAAATTAAAGTGTTACCATGGGAGTTTCCAATTCATGCACTCAAATGCTACACACTCAATCCCACACTCAAACCGATTTAGCACAGAACAACCCAACACAAATAAACACAGATCTAAACCGTGACAGGAAAACAATGGCGGATGAGCACCGATTTCAGCCACATGAAGGCCAGATTTGAGTATGAAAGAGGAGCAGGGCGACGTCTAGCGCGGCGGTGGGTCAGGCGGAGGAGCACCCGCAGCCGTCGTTTGCAGTCGTTTCGCAGCGAGTAATCGTCCGACTTCTTGCAACTGCGTGGGGAGGAGGAAGGTCTCTGTCGGGGGCATCTATGGAAATTTAAGAATTGTTTTTGAGGGTTCATGTGATAAGTAGCAAAAAGTAGGGGAGGGAACCTTTTTTTTTACCCATTTTTAAGTAAACTAAAGCATAAGAAAATAAATTTAACTATTTATAAGCATTTTTCTACAGAACGAACCACTAATACTTATTTTTTGAGAAAAAAACACTAAAAAGTAAAAAAAAAAAGTAGATTTAATCAATGATTTATTTAAATTCTCTCATAAAATACATTAAATTATATTAAATTATTAATTTAATATAAAATAATACAATTTAATATATTAAATTTACTATTCAAACACACCCCAAGTTGTCGAACGAACCTTATCTCCTTGTATAACGAAGAAGGTGCCCACAAGATAAATTCTCCGTCTTGATTCATTATCTCACAAATCTAATCACACAGAATGACGAAGTCATATAAACTTACAATTGCACGTAAAAAAAATCTACTATTAGAGCACCCATAATGCAAGTTTTTTAACCATTTAATATACTAAATTTTTAGCTATACTTGTTTTTTGTTAAAAAATCCTTTCTTCGGTTTCTTAGTAAAAAACCAATAAAGTATAAGCCATGTTTGGTTCATGTACTTTGTTTTGTTAAAATCAAGCCAAACCTATCCTATTTTGAGACAAAAAGAGAAGCAATCCAAACAAAGCCCAATGCCACATGTCAATTTCTGATGAAGGAAGATGAATATTAAATGAGTTGATTTTGTGATTTTTAAATGTATTTTCAGCCTAAATAATTAAGAAATTTATGGAAATAATATTTTCAATATTTTTCTTTTCTTTTCCTCTTTCAATAGACACCCATTGTCTACATGTTTTTTGTAAAAATATTTTTCGAAAATAAGCAATATACTTATATAAATAATAATAAAAGTATCCTAGAATTGAAGTATATGAATTTAATTTATATATTATATAAAATATTATAATATAAAGTAAAAATTTAAAATCAATACATTTTAATATAAAATAAATACATTGTGAGACATAAATGATAAAACCTACTATATTACATTAACATTAAACATGAAATTCAAGATATTACAAGACATTTCACATTATATTACACAATACTCCCAAACATAACTAAAGTCGAGTGTTATGTTTTTGGGTGTGAAATTCATGTTCTTATTTATTTTCAATTTTACATTTCTAATGTACTTTATGTTTTTGGGTGTGATGTTAGTATGTGATGTTCTTGTTTTAATGTAATTTCGTTTTTTCATTATAATAAAGTCGAGTGTTATTTGCGTTTTATTAAAATTTTAGACCTAAAATATTGATTGTATACATTCAATTTACAAATTAGGTACACAACGTATTTATGAACAAATTGAAAATTGCAAACGTATTTATCAAATGTAAAAATTTAACTAAAATTTAAATTTATTAATAAAATATTATTTGATATTAATACGATTGCATTTTAATTAAGTTTTAGCTAATGTAATTTAAGATTTACTATTCAAACTATTATTATATATTTAAATAGTTGATGGATAAATAAAGATGTAGTTAAAAAACTTGGGTTAAAAAACTAGGAATGTGAAGAAAAAGTGAATTGGATTTTTTAGATGAGGTAAATAATAAAAAACAATAAAAAAAAGGCTAAAAAACCCCCTAAAAAACTCTTGCATTGTGTGTGCTCTTAGGCGTTAACCTTATTTAGTCAAAATAATAACTTGAGTCGTTTATTCATATCCAAACATAGGTTTTTTTTTTTTTGTTTGATAAGGTAAGAATTCGAAGATCAAAGTCACATCTGACAAAGATCCTCGATAGGCCGTAGAAACGGCAGCCGGAAAAAACCGGCTAGAAAGAAACAAAGTATCAACATACAATCGAAGAGAAAACAAACAACACCGAAAGGAGCAAGAAAATAGGTAGACGGAAGAGAAGGGCGCAAATACGGGTTGGAAGAAACCAACACGGTAAAGCAACAGCCGGAAAGCAGATATGAAGACACTCTCTGGAAGTGCAACCGTCACACCTGGATCACGCTTCGTTTCTAGAAGCCAACAGGAATCACACAACCACGTCCTCGATCTCTTGCCGAAACAACAATCTCTAACCAACCTATTATCAGCAACACATCAGTAGAATAATGTATCTCAAGGTGTTAAAGTTTCACATTTCAAGACTTAGTCTTCTAGTTTTATGTATCTCAAGATTCGAGCAGCATGGATCAAATAAGGAAGGTCTCGAGAGTAATCATTCAGGTTCACATTTATCTCAACCTTAGTGGGGTTGATATCGAGTCACATAATTGCTCAAAATTTTGTTTTGTCATAATAGAAGTTCATTATAAAAGTAGAAATACAAATTAGAGGTTTAGTATCCCTTCGCAGAGACAAGCAGAATACACACCAACCCCACACCAAATCAAACAAGATTCCACAACAACCAAAGCTTGTTTTTCCTCAGCCTTAATGATGAAGGGTTCAAAGGTTTTGGGTCGATTTCAAGGTCTCGAACAAAGGTCATATCACAGAAGTTAGAAAATGTTGTCAGTCCAGTCATTGTTCAAGAAAGAGTAAGATTTTAAGAGTAATAGTTCACTTGTTCAAAGAAATCATACATAAGAGGATAATAACTAGCTATTGAAGAAGAGAAGGAAGAGACGGAAGAGACCCACCAAGTGCACCGGAAAACTCCAAATCGAGGGCATAGCCCACCATCATCGGAGTCTCGGACCACCGCCACCCTCTCCCTAGGCCACAAATTAGCCATCTTCTCTAAAATCAAGCAAATCAAGAAAATGGAGGTCGCCGGGAAGCCCATCGAGACGCCGGAGCGCCGAGACTCCAAAACGCCCCCACTGTTTTCGTTCAGGGTTTCAGTTGTTCCACTTGACTTTTGTTTGGTAGATGAAGGATCGGTTGAAATTTTTGATATGAAATTTTTGGATCTGAACTTTTGGGGGAAGGAAGCGGCTGAAAGGGATAAGGATAGGGTTTCGGGAGCTCGTCGCCGACACCAAGGCAAGGCATGAGCCGCGACCGAGGGAGTGGGATCGGGGGTTCGAGAGATTTGAGTTGTTATGGAGGCATTTGGGGGTGGGGTTGGGCGTTGGCGGCGGGGGGTTTTGGGTTACATTGGTTGGGAGCGTTTTCGTTTTTAGTAGACTTTCTAAGGTAGTTTCTTAAACATAGGAAATCTTTATCCTTATAACAGAAACTAGGTTCTAAGCTCCGTGCTTCGCACGGGGAAGATGAATCTTTTTAAAAATTGTATTTTTTCTTTGAATTACTGTTGTGGTATTGGTTGAATAGGTAAATAAATTATATTGGTTGAAATTATGCCGTGCCTATGAAAGCTGTATACAATACATTTATCCCGGAGTTTATATCTAAATTATTTATATAATAGTGTAAAAATATTGTGTAGTTTTGAAATAAGTATATCACGAGCAAAACTTTTGCGGAAGGCAGAATTTTAGATTTCTACCTTGTTCAAATTGTTGAACTCCAGAATTCAAGTGATAGAGTAAAATCTTAGCCCGTGAGATGTCAGATTAAGGGCCGTAGCTCTTGTTTAGAACCGCTGGAGCCACATAATTAGGCCTCCATACCACATATAACTCAATTTCTCTCCAAACCAAAACCACATATAACTACAAAGCCAAAAAATCCAAATTTTCAACCATGTACGCTAATTTGAGCCCAAAACCGGAAACCATATAACTCAATTTCCCTCCAAACATAAGCAGAACAAAATCATAAAGTACTAAACAAATCATAAGCATTGCTTTACATTATCTTAGTATAATGATTGTTTTTTTTTTCCAGAAACCAAAAAAACCCAAAAAAAAATCAGATCAGGCCATGTGATATCATTATATTATATATGTAAGCAAAATATTTCTACATGCCGTAAGAGGCAGTACATATTTGTCCGAGTTTGCAAGCTGTAGACGACTTGGTATTATATATGTACGCTGATTTTCTTACTCTGTAGGTGCAGCAGAGAACAGATGTCTTGGTTGTGGAGGGTCGAGAAAACTTGGTGTATGTAGGAGAGACAAGGTAGAGTTAGTACTAAAATCAGTTATAAGACAAAAAAAAGTTACCGTTGTATGCCTAGTCTAGATCGCACGAGGACGCATTATTGAACGCCTGCCCTCCACTTCCCTCTTAGCTAAAGGTAGGTAAATTTCATATTTCCCTTGAGGTGCACGAACCTTTGTAACATGGCCGATCCACCAGCCACAATTATCCCAGACGTCAACGGCTTCTCCGAGCCTGTACCTTGCTTGATATCCAAGGATTGGAGGCCACCTGATTTTGCATGAAGGCATTGTTTCACGCAGCTTCTGTCCTGTTGCAAGATTAAACATAGTAAAGTATTCAACCTCATAGTGATCTGCGTAGGCTTGTCCAACGATGGTTGCTTCGTATGCAGATCCCAACAATGGATGTTCAGTTCCGATAACTTCTACTGGATCTCCCAGCATGTAGAGGTTTGTTGTCATTTTTTCCCTGGAATACTGTGAAGCAGTTTGATAGTGAAGTCTGATTTCTATACACGGAGCGTAATAAAAAAAAGAAATTTAATGGATGGAAGGGAATGTGTAAAAGAATAAAGAAATGTATAAACTGTAGACATTTAATTAAGTTCAGTACATAATCACTACAAGTGGTATAAAGTACCTATTAGCTTACGGAGCTAGGTAAGAAAATAAATATTTGCAAGAGTACTGTACCTTTGCTGGGAGTATCAGTTTACAGATGAACAACTGCCCGATAAAAGTACTGAAGCAACAAGATATAGTTTAATAGGGGAGGAGTACTACACATGGCACTCAGTTAGGTTATAAGACAGCCACGTGAATGTCGATGTTGTCGCTGAAAAGGGTCAATCGGACCTTGTCGCCCTGCATGCGATCAGTCAAATGGAAAGATGAGCGAGGCCGTGTCCAATACGGAAAAGGGGTAAAAATAGGTCGCGCACGGCGAAGGACATACCTCCCCGTCTTTCAGGACAACCCTCTGGAAGCGTGCCTTTCCCTTTCCCTCATTCTGTGTTGATTCGAACACCCGAACAACCTGAACACGAGCAACATGATGTCTGGAGTTTGATGGCAACTTACGTAGCAGAACTCGTTCCATCGCTATGCAAACGGCTGCAGTAATTCAAAAAAAAGAATTGGTTCGGGGCAGCGTAGCAACATAATACGTATTGTGAGGCAAATATGACAAACAAACAAAAATTATGAAAGTGCAGTAAGTTATACATGCATAAACCATCAATAGCAAAAATAAAGGTATTCATCTCTCTTATGTTTTACAGAGGATAAGAAATCAATTCCGGGGAAGCAGCTATGGCAAGAAATGCCCAATTTTACTGGATTAGCAATTGCTACGTGGTCCCCTCTTGACACAATATTCAGCACTTTCTACTAAATCGAAATTCGAAGTGAATCCATTAATGGATAAACAAAAAGGCCCAACAAACCAGCACTTTCTACAAATTCGAAGTGAATCCATTTCTGTCAGACAACACTAATTCAAGATGAGGGTATATTTCAATCGAGCAAAGTAACGAATAAGCAGGGGGGGGGGAATTCCCAACATACCAGCGCGCTTCAGACAATAAAGGGGCAACCATTAACGAGGCACAAAACTTACCAAGCCAAGAAATCAAAGGCGGAGATGAACTGTGATGAAGAGATGTCATGACGCTGAACATGTATATAGGAAAAAATTAAGTACAGGCGGCTAACATGCAGGATGAATGAACTCAAAGCCCACACGTATGCTATACAAATAGGACATCTGTCATACACAGCAGCAAGGCCAAATTAACGTGGCTAACATGCGGGAGGAATGAATTAAAAGGGCACACGTAAGCTGTAACAATAGATAAAAGAAAATTATGAATCTGACACAATTCAACTTCACCAATAAAAGGAAAACAAGTAAGCAAAATAGGCCATATGGCATTCTCATAGGGATACACAGCAGCAAGGTCATGCATATATAGTTGAAGTTCACCTCCCACTTTTTTAATTGTAAGGATATATCCCTTCCTTTTTTATGTTTTTTGGTAGAAAATCTTTTTCTTTTTTTTAATGTTTGTTATTTTCATTTACTTCCATCATTTTCTAGATCATATTTATATCTTTTTCTTCCAAGAGAGAAATCTCGAATCCTGATTGGTGGAGGCACGTCATCGATGATAATTCCATTTTAGCGTATAGTATTCGGCAGGCAAATTGGGATTTTTTTTTTTTTTTTTAATGTAAAATTGGGAATAGTTGGTCGTTCGATTCACCAACTCTGACAGTTGTCAAACCCTAAAACATGCCACGTCGTCAGCCCGCCAGCGCGTGGCGCGTATATCCTACTCCCGCTCCACACGTCTTGACTTTTCTCAACCTCGTTTGCCATCTTCAAACTGGGCTGTCTCTGTCCGCGATTTCGGTTTTACAACAAGGCGACTCTTTTAGATTGGAGAATAAGAAGAGAGTATCATACAAAAATCTCCAAATCTTTTTACGGGTTTTTCTTTCTTCTCGATTTAGACAAGAAAAATACCCACAATATCCTTTATTACTGTTGTGATCTCCCTCGCTCAATTGGGCTAGGGATTGGTTTTGTGGAAAAGAGAGATGGTGGAAAATCCTGAAATCGGAGAGAAACACAAGGCGAAAAACAGCACCAGTAACTGGATATGGGGAGTTCTAGCTGCTTTACTGGTGGTTTTGGTTGCCGTAGCTATCAATGATAATACTGTTTCTGAGATCTCTCGTTTCTTCAACAAGTCTACTCAGTGTAATCAGGTTTTTTTCCTCTCTCTCTTGTGCAAGTTTCAGTTTCAGTTTCCTATTTGATAGTTTTGGTTTACTTCTTGATTGTGATTTTGGTGTTTGAGAGTGTTGCCACTGTCTTTCACAATTGTGGAGTTGGCATTTTGGAGGGTTTGGAAAATGCTGGAAATTAAGATGATCAAATTGAATCACAATTACATACTCTAGTAAAATGTATGAAGAAGAAAATAGAGAAGTTTTTTCGTGTTCATCAAGGATTTGCCTGAGCAATTGATCAAATGTCAATATTTGCTGTCATAGTCAAAGTTATGAATTATCAATTTCGTGCTGAAATTGGATAAGACTTGTTTTTCACATAACATTGTTGGACGTTGATAGTTGCCCAAATGTGTTAAAATGTTGTTGTTGTTGTTGAACTTGCTTATTTGAAGTTTTGGGGTTTATGTGGAAGCTTAGCTTACAAGATTTGACATGGAACTTACTTTTCGCACCCGCAGCAGTTCGGATGTCTCATATGATCAATAGATAAGCTTTAACTATTTCATGATGATCTGAATCTTAGAAGGACATCTAATACAAGAAAATTTTGCTCAATTTGTTTGTTGCACTGCAATATATTTTTATTCAATTCCTTATCTTTATGTGATTTTGCTTCTTTGACTTTTTTGTCTGTTGGACAAGCTGAGAACTGAGCTGACATGTAGCTGCCTCATGCTGCCCAGGATTCATGTAGATATACAGGATTGATTGAGGATTGTTGCTGTGATTATGAGACTGTAAATAGTCTTAACAAAGAGGTTTTACATCCGTTGCTCCAAGAGCTTGTTACTACTCCCTTCTTTCGTTACTTCAAGGTATGGTTTATGTTACATTGCTGGTTTCATTAGCTTATGATGATTTGACCTTGAGCAAATTATTTACCTGTATATGGGTTTCATATAAATCTAGGCATCAGCAGAGATGGAACTGCAGATATGTATTTTTAGGTGTTACTTTTATATACATATTATTGACTTTGTGCAGCTGATGTATGTATGAGATTTATGTTTGATTTCTATGTAACAGGCTAAATTGTGGTGTGACTGCCCTTTCTGGCCTGATGATGGCATGTGCCGACTGCGTGATTGTAGTGTATGTGAATGTTCAGATAATGAGTTTCCGGAGACTTTTAAGAAGCCGTCTCGTGATGTTCTTAAAAAAGATGATTTAATGTGCCAAGAAGGGAAGCCACAGGCCACTGTTGACCGCACATTGGACACTAGAGTTTTTAGGGGCTGGGCAGAGGTCGATAATCCATGGACTCACGAGGATGAGACTGATAACAGTAAGTTTTTCACTTTTTGCTTCTTCCATTAAATTTTGCAAGTATGCGTTATGAGGAAGGAGGGACGAAAGAAACTGATGAGTATGTTTGAATTATGCCATCCAAATATTTTCATTTTTTTAAACCTCACCATCCAATTGTTCTGTAGGTGAGATGACGTATGTCAATCTGCAGCTTAATCCAGAGCGCTATACAGGTTATACGGGTCCATCTGCCAGGAGGATATGGGACGCCGTCTATTCAGAAAATTGCCCGAGATGTAAGTTGGACATTTTTGAGAGATTATAAAATATGAAACAACACATTCTGTGAGATTTCAACTTCCATTTGATGAGTTTTTTGTGCAGTTTAGAACATCAAATTTATTTGTCTCATGGTTTTCTTTTGATCATCCAATAGAGCAATTGGTTTTCCAAATTCACTTACTTTTGACTTGAGTTCCCGTTCAGTTCTGCTGCATACTTTTTCCTTTCGCCTTTTGTGCACTTCTGTTTTCTCAATTTGCAGCCTTCGTAATTTTTTTGTTTCTTGGTTCGGCCTTGTGTTAGGGTTGACGTGTTCGCCTCTCTCAATAGTGTAAAATAATCTCAAAGGAATTGTGTTATAGTTTGGAGACTACCTAGGAAACATGCTTAGTGTGTGTCTTGAATAAACCTTAAACTTTATTGTGCAGATTCATCAGGAGAAACCTGCCAGGAGAAAAAGGTGTTGTATAAATTAATATCCGGCCTTCATTCCTCGATTTCAATCCATATTGCTGCAGATTATCTTCTTGATGAAACCACCAACATGGTGAGTGCCATTACTTCAATTCTACATAAATATCCTTACAAGTAGTTTTGATAATGTGGTTAATTTCAAGGCATTTGTTTTCTCGTTTCAGTGGGGCCAAAACCTTGACTTGATGAATGACCGGGTCTTAAGGTACCCAGAGCGTGTAAGGAACTTGTACTTCACGTTTTTGTTTGTTCTAAGAGCCGTCACAAAGGTCAGTCTACACTGCATTTTTCCGCCTTCCTTAGAATAACATGTACAAACTACAACATTAAATGGGATTGGCCTTCCTCTTTTTTATGTTTTATAGGCGTCAGATTATCTGGAGCAGGCTGAGTACGACACCGGGAACCCTGTAGACGACTTGAAAGCTCAATCACTGTTGAAGCAACTTCTTTACAAACCAAAGCTTCAGGCTGCGTGCCCGCTTCCATTTGATGAAGCAAAGTTGTGGCAGGGCCAGAGTGGCCCTGAGCTCAAGCAACAGATTCAGAAGCAATTCAGAAATATTAGGTCTCTTCTTATAACCTTTCTCCCAACAGGAGTTTAAATGCTATTTAACTCTTTTTTTTGTCGAATATAGTAAGAATAGTGATTCAAGAGACCAAAGATTTTAAAGCTAATCTTAATCTAGTAGCTACATATATAGCTAATGCAATGAGTATATTGCAGTGCACTGATGGACTGTGTGGGATGTGAAAAGTGCCGGCTTTGGGGAAAGCTACAGGTTCTCGGCCTTGGCACAGCGCTAAAGATCCTCTTCTCTGTTGATGGTGGAAACACTGCAAATCAACTGGTGAATGCCCTCTCCCAATCTCACTCCAACTTCAGCAATTCATCAGATCATTTTCCCAAATTAACGCTCTTATGTATGTCTGAATGTTGTTATACACAGCTGCAATTGCAAAGGAACGAAGTGATTGCGCTCTTGAACCTCCTCAACCGCCTATCGGAGTCAGTCAAGTTGGTAGAAGAAGTGGGTCCAGCAGCTGAGGATATTACTGGACAACAAGCTTCAAAGTTGCCTGCAGAGGAAGCTTGTCCACTTCACAGAATTTGGCGTTCAGTGGTTGGATAATTGGTTTGTCATGAACAAATTCCGGTTCAAAGCTGCACAAGATTGAGTTTTATACTTGCAAAATACAAAGGGATCAAGAGGAACAAAGTTAGAGTATACTTGTAAGTTACAACATCATCCAAGTTTTGAGACATTAACAGAAAAGAGTAGAAGACTGACTGTAGAGTGCGGAACAGTAATCTTAGTTGTCTATTTATGAAATGTTGTGAACATGAAATATGGACAATTTGAAGAGGAATGTTTATGTTCTTGCATTCTTTGATTCAGCCCAACCCAAGTTGCAGGAAAAGCACAGAAAAACTGAATTAAGAGAAAATTGATAGGCTTTTGCTTACAGAAATTTACAGGGGTTGTGCTTACATAACCTACTAAACAAAACAAGGTTTCACATCAATCTTAACTTCCCCTTTTTACATGAAGAAAAAAAACTCCAAGAAAGAACAAAACAAGATCAAACAAATAAGCTATTTATGGGCATCCTTTAACTCTAGATGCTCTTGTCATAGGATGAAAAGCTCACAGCAGCAAAAGTAGAAGGCAATGATGACAACCCTGAAGTTTCCATGTTCTCTGAGCTTGAGTATATGTTATAGTCATTTGCAGTCTTTGTTGTAGAACATTTTTCACCAAGCTTGCCTTCTTGGGGGTCATTTCCAACTTTGAGTTCTGTAAGATCTGAGATTAAACCTGGCCTTTGTACCTCCTTGTTGCTGATATCAACTTTACCGGTGAGCATCTTCACAACGGTGGACATTGATGGCCGGAGCTTTGAATTGTCTTGGGTGCAAAGAAGGGCTATTTTCAGGAATCTGCAAGCCTCTTCCGCCTCACAGAACCTGTCTAATGCATCATCTATGAGCAATGCCAGCTCATTTCGCTCGTAGTAATCCCATGCCTGATAACAAAGTAGAGCAAGTATACAAAATCAATGTCCATAACTCAAAACAAGTTGATGATAGCAAAAATGAAGCTCTTACGCGCTCAAGAAGGAACCGCTCTCCCATGGGTAACCGGGAGTTTACATTGTGTCTTCCACTGACTATTTCCACCAGAAGAACACCAAAACTGTAGATATCAGCCTTCCGAGTAAGCCGCCCTCTTACAGCATACTCTGGTGCCAAGTATCCTCTTGTGAAAATCAAGTATGAACCGATTTTAGCAACCATTGTAGTATAATCTAAAGATATGAGATATCAGGTCTCCGTATTGATATGGGTATTAGAATATGGGTATGAGTGATATTTTTGATGTATTCTCATTCTGTGTGAGATATATATCACTCGTATCCATATCCTGATATCCATACCTGAACACAGATATGGGTATGAGTGATATCAATACTGATACTTGATATCAATACCAAACGGGACCTACAGAAAGTTTTTATGCTTACATGGTTCCTGCAACGCGTGTACTAACATGAGTGACATTGTCTGGAAAAAGCTTTGCAAGTCCAAAATCTGCAATTTTAGGAGTAAGGTCTTTGTCCAGAAGGATGTTGCTCGCCTTGATGTCTCTATGAATAATACGAGGACGTACTTCTTCGTGGAGGAAGGCAAGTCCACGCGCTACACCAATGCAAATGCTCACCCGGGTTTTCCAGCTGAACTCAACACTTTGATTGCGATGCCCAGATCCTGAAGAGTTGAAAATGAGATCATAATGAACATAAGAGCTTATCTTATCTTATGCTAGCAATTGACTTACCTAGTAAAGTCCGTGCAAGACTGTTGTTTTCCATGTAATTGTAGATCAGTATTCTATGATTCCCTTCTGCACAACAGCCATATAAGCTAACCAAGTTCTGATGCTGAATGTCAGCAATGGCTTTGATTTCTGTAAGGAACTCGGTTACTCCTTGGTTTGATTCTGCAGATAGAACCTTTATGGCTGCAATTTTCCCATCTTTGAGTTTTCCCTGAAAAAAAAAGAAAATCAGTATTAACTATTAAGAGTGATTCCAGGAGACTTGATCAATCCTAATGACTTGTGTATTACCTGATAAACGGACCCGAAACCACCTTGCCCAATCTTATTGTCTAGGCTGAAGTTGTTTGTAGCCGTTTGTAGCTCTTTAAACTTGTAAAGTTTAACATTGTGTATACCTGAAACCTCTGCAGATATATAGGTGCAAGGAAATGAGCAAAATTAGAATCTTCCACTTCAATACAACAAAGAAAAAAAATGAAACCACATCAAGAGCATTATCTTCAGGAATATTACCTTCATCAGCTTGATGTGCAGCAGATCTTGCTCGGCGTGATCGCCTACCGAACAAGAAAGGAAAACAAGTCATGAATCTGAATACTTATATCAACAAGTTGTAGTCTTCAAGAGTCTAGACCTGTGAAAGTAATGAAATCATTCATCAAAACTGGCAAACATGGTAAAATGAATCCAGAGTCGTTCAAGAAAGAAACTTGTGTAAGCAAAAATCCATGAAATTATGCTTCCATGGCCCTAATTTTAACCTAGATGTGTCAAAAACAGCTTCAATAATGAAGCAAAATAAAAATCTACTAACCCCCAAACTCCAACAGAATCCCAAAAGATGAGCAGCGCACAAAAACCCACTTCAGTAACATGTAAATATAAGGCATAATTTGGCAAGAATGCAGAAAATGGGAGAAACCCAGATGAGATGACAAACGAACCTCAAAACCCACCGCAAGAACAGAGCAGATAGGAAAAGGGTTTTTCAGGTGAGAAGGAAGATAGTTTCGACGTGAGTAAAACGAAATGGATCAAGCAATCAAACTATGTAAACCCAACAATATCAAATTTCTTATTTAATCCTATTAAATAGGGAGTGTGTGTTGAAGGAAACGCCACCATTGACTTGTAAGATTATGGAATTGGATAAAAACTCCGTATCAGTGATTAATCAAATAATCAGGCGGCTTAAAAGGGTGGTGTGGGTCCATCATCCACGTGGATTGAATCTTGAAAGGTGAAATCTCTGGAGCGGTTTCGTTGTGGACCATCATCGTGGTGGCTAAAGTATCTATTGATTGGTTCTACGATCTCTACCCCAAATAAAACCAGATGATGAATATGTAAAGCAAATTCATCAATAGTACAAAAGCCAAAGTTTGATTGTAGTTGGTGGCATTTGTTAGAAAGATATCATCATCTCATCAGTGTAGAAATTTTGAGCATGGGGAAAAATCAATGTGACTTGGGATTAAAAGGAGGAAGAAAAGTAAATCCAAGACTGCGATTGGCAAACGTGTAACCTGTATTAATATGACATGTTGTAAACTTGTAATAATATTACTAAAAAAGTGGAATTTCTTCCATTTGACTGTTGTACTTTGTTTTTTCATCTATCTATATATAAAAATTGACATATTATCACAATTAGTGACCTCTCTTTTACATAATATCTTCTATTTTATATTTAAATTTATTTTATATAAAATCAATTCCCTCTAATCTTCTATCTTAATAAATACATTTAATTAATTTTTAATAAAAATTCTTTTTCAACCCTTTATTTATAAATACTCACATTTAAATATAATTTTTTTTATCAATATGTTTTTAAAAGATGATTTCAAAACCAACAAATATTCTTCGACATACATATAAAATGAGGAGAATAAAAATCAAAATAATTCAACACTTTGGTTTTATATTAGCTTAATGTATCCACTTGAAATAACACCTAAATAGTGAATGTTTAAGTTACGTTTATATAAATTTGATATGATTTGATCAAAAAATATAAATTTGATATGAGATATAATTATAAAACTTTTGTTATAAATTTCACAAAGTAATTTTGTTTTATCAAAACCAATTACCTCTAATCTTCTATCTTAATGAATGCATTTAATTAATTTAAAAAAAAATCTTTTTTAACCCTTTATTTATCAATGTTCACATTCAAATATAATTTTTTATCAATATATTTTAAAAGATGAGTTGGAAATCAACAAATATCCTTCGACATACATATAAAATGAGTAGAATAAAAATCAAAATAATTCAACACTTTGATTTTGTATTAACTCAATGTATCCACTTGAAATAACACCTAAATAGTGAATGTTTAAACTATTTTTATATAAATTTGATATGAGATATAATTATAAAACTTTTGTTATAAATTTCACAAAGTAATTTTATTTCATCCTAGATTACATTAATACCTTATATATATCATTTTGCTATTTAAAAACAGATTATAAATTTCAATAAATTTGATTGTATAATTTGATTGTATAATAGAATACCCATGTAACTAGTTTTTGTGAATAATCGAACTCGTTTTATTCGTGTCAACTGTCAATCCAACAGAGAGCTAATTGTGCCACCATAGTGTGAAAATAGGCAGTAATTAATGGCAACCTAATATCAAAACCTAATGACGTTGATTACTGAAAACAGAGTTTACCGAACTCCACCGCCAATTTAATGCAACAACGATAATAGAAGCAGATTAGAGGCAGACAGATTGAGCCGGCGAATGTCACTGCGAGCAAAAATGGCCGGAGTTGTTCCCAGGATCGCCGTCGTCGGCGGTGGAAGTACGGTTTCGCGATTTCTCCTCCTTCAATTTCTCGTTCCTTTTTTAGGTTTAGTCTCATCTTCAATAAGGTTGACCAAAGATTCTCTCTTTTTTAAAACATTGGATTTTGTTTAGTCGCCGGCGCCGTCTGTGCATCAACTCTAGCTAGAAATGGAATCTCCGTTACTCTCTTTGAATCAGCCAGAGGCCCTGGTGGTCGGATGTCTCGGAGAAGGTAAATCTTTGTTTTGTATCTTCAATTTGTGCATTGCTCTACAATTTCTAGGTCTAAACTTCGGATTTAGTAGCATGTAAATTGTGCCTTTTGTTTTGGTCATCAATTTACGCTACTGTTGTGTGTGAAACTGAATTTTCAAATCTACAGTTTTCAAACATAGATTGCAGGTAATCCATGGTTTGCCTCTTTTGAACAACTATTTGTCCATCAATTGTTTACAATATTGCTTTCTTTATGAGCGCGTTTCCGCGTCATGAGTAGCTTGATTTGGTTTGGTGGATTTGGATTTATTAATTATACATAATATGTTGCTTTTTGTGTCTGATTAATTACTTGCTTATAACTCAATTTATAAGCAAGCAATTTGCTCATATGAATGTCAAATACTATTATAATGTTGAAAGCCATTGTGGCTGAATATGCAGCAGTATCTGCTACTGGGCCAATCTGCACTTTCTTATTGTCTTAAAAATGCATTAGAGAAACTGCAGAAGATGGGGATGAGTTATTTTTTGACCATGGCGCTTCTTACTTCACTGTATCCGATCCTGCGGTTTCAAGCCTAGTACATGAGTGGGAGTCAAAGGGTCTCGTTGCTCAGTGGATGGAAAACCTTGGGACTTATGATTGTATTAGTAACAAATGTGTTGATCACAAGGTACCAAATCAGCTGCAAACAAGTTTGATCAACTCATAATTGTTCCTAAATTCATGTGTTGATCAATAATTTTTCCTCTAATTTGTCTGATGTCTAGAGCTATTTAGAATCAACAGTGTGCCAATAATGTAGCAAGTAACAATAGTGATTCCATGTGAACTTGTTAACACTTAACATATGCATATTGTCTTTGCTCTTGAACTAAAAATTTAGGTAGAACCAAGGATAAAGTACGTCGGTGTTCCAGGCATGAACTCCATATGCAGAGCATTATGTGAGGAACCTGGTACACGCCGTCTTTTGATTAGTTATGGAGTTCCTTTACATGACATGTTGTCACTACAGTTACTATAAATTCCATCTTCTCTATAGGAGTTGACAGTAAGTTTGGAATTGCTGTTGGGAAGATGAATTGGTCAGATGCTGAGCACGTGTGGTCAATGATTGGTCTAGACGGTAAATTCCTTGGGAGTTTTGATGGCATAGTTGCATCAGACAAGAACATAGCTTCTCCTCGGCATACATATGTAACAGGACGGCCTCCTCCTCTTGGTACTGCAATCTTGTTTAATTGACCTACATTTTTAACCGGGTTTTCATTCATACTTGTGACGTTTCTGCTTATCTAATTTTTATGAGGCTCGCCCCAGATTTAAACTGGGCACCGGAATTGGCGTGCAGGATGCAAGATATTCCTGTTAGACCGTGTTTTGCTCTGATGCTAGCGTTTAAGGAACCCTTGACTTCGGTGAGATATTTCTCGTGTGTTTCTGACAAGATGTTTTTTTTTTCCTCTTCATGTTATATTTTTATATGCAGGTTCCTTTCAAAGGATTCTCGTTTATAAATTCTGAAGTGCTGAGTGCAGCTTTCTGTGATAGCAGCAAACCTGGGCGCTCTTGTGCATTGTAGGTCAAAGCTTAGTGTAGCTAAAAATTGTTATTACTGAGCTATTTGATACTCACAAAAATAGAAGTATCTGAGAAAACAAGTTTCTTGTGTTTATGCACAGTGAATGTTGGGTTTTGCATTCAACAAAGGAATATGCCCAAAGATTGATTGCTGAATATGGGCTTACAAAACCTTCAAATGGAACATTGACAAAGGTTGCAGAAGACCTCCTTCATGAGTTTCAGAACACAGGACTTTGCACTTCTGAGCCCTATTTCAAGAAGGCTCATAGATGGTAAGCTCAATACTCAATACTTGTATCCAAAATGCATTTGCAATGAGTTGGAGCTGGCAATTTTGTAGGTGATAACAGTTTATGTTTCATAAATTTGTAGGGGAGGTGCTTTTCCATCGGTAAGCATAGCCGCGGAAGAGAAGTGCTTATTCGAGAGGAGGCGAAAAGCAGCCATTTGTGGAGATTTTTGTAGCAGCCCAAGTGTTGAAGGTGCCATACTTAGTGGCATGTCTGCTGCTTCCAAGTTTGTAGACCTCCTTAGTAGTCCATAGTGTTCTAAAAGCATTTGTTGTAGACACTTGTAATTGTGTCTTTGATTTGTTAGCATGATTTGTGCTCATCAATCTGTACGTTCTTATGTACTAATATGATGATTATAGACTTGAATAAGCTGAGCTCCCAAAGCTGAAGGACATAATATGAAAGTTATTGGCGTTGCTAATTCTCAAAATGACCTATTTGGAATGCAAACATTTCAATCTAACCCTTTTTTTTTGAAAGAATCTAAATAAACAAACGTTTCGTTGGTACAATGGACACTAGATTAAAAAAAAACGTAATAATGATCAAATTGGATTTGTTTGGATTCTCTCATAGAATGCATTAAAATGTATTATCTTATATTAAATTGTATTGAATCATTAATTAAAAACATTATAATGCATTTTAATATATTTTAATAGGAATCCAAATAAACCGTCATAATCTTGAGAAGAATTGATAATACAATTTAATACATTTTGTGGGTTTGATCAAAATGCATTTCCTACCAAAACCCGGGCCTGTGCAATGCAATCTTGAGAAGAACAGAACAAAACAGGGGAAAGGAGAACAACCAACACTTGTCTTCCACGTGTTAGATAATGTGCACTTGTGGGTACCATTGCAAACAGGTTTTACTGATGTGGGATTTGTGTTTTCCTGATAATGTTAGGCACAATATCTGGAATCAGTCCATAGAAGCGCGGCCACGTGGCATCCTCATAATCTCCAGTGTTTGGTTGTCATGTAACTTGTAGCTTGAAAAATGAGCTAAATTGGCCAAAGAAGGTCCTCACTGAGACAAAGGAAGAAGGAGATGGCAACCACAGTGATGAGTTCATTGAGCCTGAAACCATCTGGGTTCAGAGCTGAGAAAGTGAGAGGCCTTCCCTCTCTTTCAAGACCTTCCACTTCCTTCAAGGTTATGGCAAGTGGTATCAAGAAGATCAAGACTGACAAACCCTATGGTACCACTAAAATTTTGTGCAATTTCAATACACAAACTTACTTGATATGTAAAGATTTACCAACTAAAACTCATGTGGGGTTTTGTGTGTAGGTGTCAATGGAGGCATGAACTTGGACGGAGGAGTTGATTCTTCTGGCAGGAAGGGCAAGGTTGCCTTCTTATCATACTGGGTTAATTGTTGTTGTTGTTGTTAGATTTGTGTTTTGATGGTGGGTTTGTGGTAAATTTCAGGGTAAGGGTGTTTACCAATATGTTGACAAATATGGCGCCAACGTGGATGGATACAGGTACTCTAATTTACCAAAACAATTATGAACTCTCTTTTATGTGTAAGGAATAAAAGCTCTTAATTTTGTGTGAACTATAACAGCCCCATTTACAACGAAAATGAATGGTCGCCGACGGGAGATGTGTACGCCGGCGGTAAGAAACTGAATTTAATTAGTGTTATGAGTATATGTATTTGTAGCCTTTGTATTGATTTGAAACTCAATTTAAATGTTGTGTAAATGATGAATGTTTGATTGATGATATAGGTACCACTGGGCTGTTGATCTGGGCCGTTACCCTGGCGGGTATTCTTGCTGGTGGTGTTTTGCTTGTATACAACACCAGTGCTTTGGCTTCTTAAGCTTGCTTTGTTTAACTACTAGTGTTTCCCATGTAATAGAACTTCCTCTAAATTACTTGTTTATTTTGAGTACAAAAATTACTGTGTATTGGGATCAAACTTGGTATGGATGTAATATACCCTTCTGTCCAATACTTTTCCTGGTTATTATCGATTATATTGTGAAGTTCATTTGTGGTGTATGAATTTGGTACCCTTCTAGATGTATCTATAAACACATTTGTTAGATTGTCTAATTAGTTATCAGTTTCTGGCATATCATAGGTGTCCAATCATAGGAGGAAAATAAGAGAAAAGAGGGCAAAAAGTAGTAGTCATATACTCGTATGAATTCATTGCATGTCGAAAATACTATCAAATTTATATGCTGATTATCATTTTGAAAAATACAAGATGATTTGAATATTTGATTAGTAAAACATTTAATTTTTGTGACCGATATAAGAGACTTTACAAAAATGTGAAATAGGGATGATCTACCAGTCCATTGATTATATAAATGTATGCAAATTATAGATTAGTCAAAACTTACTAATATTTTGATCGAATGCATATTCGAAGCTTTTACATTTTATTCTGAATGGAACATATTCACTAATCTATATATTCACATTTTTTTACTGTCATTAGAAATCACAGCTGATGAGCACAAAATGTAAAATGCAGAATTTTATAAATTTTAACTATATTCAACAACATATAAAGCACAAATTGCTTCCAATTAGAATTAACCGATTTTCCTATCTAAAAAAAAAAGAACCAAGTCAGCAATGACAGAATCTAATTCACTCACAAGCTTTTACTCCTTCAGTGAAGATAAGATTTCATCATCACATCAAACTTCACAACACGAAAATGATGAACCTAAAATCTGCCAATTCCACAAGCAAGCATCTGTGAACCGACCATGCGATGAACCGTTCGTGATCATCATTCTACGGATAAATATTTCCACAATTAGGGTTTTACACAGAACTGTCACAAGTGCATTCATGGATTGAGCTCCACCATTCCCAAACCTTCCTCTCCAACAATTTTTGTGTCCCTTCATTTTCACAACTGTTGGCTGCACCCACGTGTGAAGCTATCAAAACTTCTCCATCACAAAAAAATGGTATGGCTCAGCATGATACAGTTTTCTTGCACTAGTAAGTAATACAGGGGATGATTCTGGGCAAATTTGTCATAGGATCTCTTCAGAGAATTCCTCATCTTGAATTGTCTGGGAAGATTGTTGGGCATGCGGAACAGCTGCTTGAGAATCAGACATCATGGATCGAACCGCCTGCATACAGAAACCAATTCATTATCCCTCCTTTTCAAGTAGGCAACTACACCCCATATAGTTTCCATTTCTTTGTTGAATCCCTCAAAATATCAGAAACTCAAGTCAGCTTTAACATATGAGAATCCATGTTAAACTAGGGATGTGAGACAAAAATCTAATCATAGCACTTGACACATAACACATTGCTTCATCCAGAAAAGAATTATACTTTTTGCTTCAGTAAATATCAATCATACAACAAGTCAAACCTTTTCAATCTCATCGCACATAGTAGGGTTCTCTGTCAAGTACTGCAATGCTTTATCTCTTCCTTGTCCCAACCTTTAGGATAAAACAACATCAACAAGTCAATATCAATCACATTTGTCTTGTAAAACCACATACTATGCTTAGAGTAGCTGCACTTCTTGCTAAAAAAGCAGCATCTATTACGACAAAAGAAAACACCAAATGCATACCTATGATCCCCATAGCTATACCATGAACCCTTTTTTGCAACAACGTCCATCATTTCACCACAATCCAAAATGCAGCCCTGCATATGCATTCAATAAGAAATAAGAAGCCTAGGGTTGTTTGTGCCAAATTCCAAACCAAAAGTTCCCTTTTATATAATATATAAGGCCTACCAGCTTGCTCACTCCTTCACCAAATATTATTTCAAACTCTGCTTGTTTGTATGGCCTAGATACCTGCAACAGCAATATATATTATAATTTTAACGCGACTCATAACTGCAAAAATTATTATATTAGCACTTAGCAACATACTTTCACAAAGGACTGGTCTACAGGTCCAAATGCTCAAATTTACGTAACACTTCCTCGTGTGACGTGTCTAGTTTTGAGCAGGATGGGAAGATATTGAGAGAACATGAATGACTAATGTCCAGCATAATCGGTGCACATTGAATTCAAGTACATTTAACAGCTTTTCTTATGGGTGTTACATATAATATAGCAGCTCCAAATCACAGTTGAGAACAGACCAGTTAGATGTCTACGTCTTCCATCAGGACACAGAACATTTGATGCAGTTTATCAGTTCTGACCTCCATACGAAGTCCTACTTCTAGGTGTGTCTACAAATTAAATTAAATCAAATTCTTTTCATGGTGCCAAAACATTCTGAAGGTGACATAACTAAAGCATTTATAGTTTTATACATTTTTTGCAAAACATGAGCCATACAAAGGAGCTTTTGCGGTGGGATAGTAGAGTAAAGACAACAAGCTTTAGCGAATATAATATTAGACTCAGAAAGGGAGCAACGTTGGGTTCTTCAAGGATGGATGATCCAGTATTATATTCAAGACATCTCACCTTACTCTTTTGTACTCTAACACGGACCCTCAACCCAATATCTTCATCTCCTTTAGCCTGAAAAATCTCAAAATTAGAGGCTCCTGCATTCTCATCGGATCAATTTTCGTAGGACATGAATGACCATTTAAAGAATAAGCAGATAATAAACTTACAGACTTTATTTTCCCAGTAGGCCTTATCTCAAGACGAAGTGAAGCGAAGAACTTCAAAGCAATTCCTCCACTGGTGACTTCAGGATTTCCATAAAATACACCAATCTTACATATTCAACAATTGTTATTAGTTGTCGGAAGAAATACTAAAGGAGAGTGGGGATTGCAACAACTTAAATGTTCAACTTCTTTACAAGAAAGATGTAAATCTTAGTTCAGAATATTATTTTCTTTTTATAACGATTAAAATTAAGTGAATTTATTTATGGAAGGGTACTGATGTATATTTAAGGCATTCTACCTTATGCCGTATCTGATTCAAAAAAATAAGAGTACACCCAGCTTTTGATGCATTCCCAGACATTTTACGCAAAGCTTGACTCATTAAACGTGCCTGTAAACCCATTTGTTGCATCCCGATCTCCCCCTAAAAGTAAACAATACAAAAAGTCATCAACCAGTCACCACTAATTTTGATGCTGATCAAAGAGCAAAAACAGGAAATAATTAGAAGAAAGGAAGCGATGAGGAGATCGTACCTCTACCTCTGCTCGAGGGGTGAGAGCAGAGACAGAATCAACACATATTAGATCAATAGCACCAGATCTGCACATACGATCTGCAACTGTAATAGAAAAGAGAAGTAAGTCAATAAAAATTGGCATATAAAACAAAGTCACTTTGTTAAATAGAAGAGCTGTTATCTAAATGATCCAGAAGATTGAGCCCTGAGGTAGCCAAACAGTCAAAAGACTGTCATACAATCTGGATAATAAAGGAAATGGATGAAGAAGCTAATGGAACCCAACAAGTATCCCTAGCACTAGAAGTTCAAAGGTAGTATATTTTTCCAATGAAGCAACTAAATCAGCTATTAAAAGACCTTGTTACTATAGTTGAGATCTACATGATCATCAGGAAAACCAAGTTCATCATAGCACTCAGTTAAATATATTGCCAAATATCTTGTTTCCATCAGTTTTTGCAAGCCAAAACTATCACCTCTTTTCAAGATGACAACCATGCAGCACAAATCAACAGATTAACATGTATTTTGGCAGAGAAGTATTACTTTCCAAAGCCATCTCCCCATTATCTGGCTGGCAAACAATCAAATTTTCTACATCCACGCCCAAAGCTTTTGAATAAGCTGCATCAAATGCATGCTCTGCATCAACAAGCATAGCATTTCCACCATGTCTCTGATCATTTCATGATCAAATTGATATGTCAGTTCAGTTCCGAAATAGATAATTCATGTCAAATGCAAATTATTAACTTGTAAATCAAGATAACACTATAAAACACTGACAAATCAATTATGCAGTACCTGCACTTCAGCCATGGCATGCAATGCAAGGGTGGTCTTTCCACTACTTTCTGGTCCATATATCTGAAAACAAAATTATGGCTTATGAAGAAAAGTATCACTCAACTGTTGATCACTGAATGATACAGTAAACATACCTCTACAATTCTCCCCTTTGGAAGGCCACCGCCTAGTGCAAAGTCTAATGTCAAACATCCACTAGGAAACGTTTCACTGCATTTTACAGAAATTTCAGGAAGAGGCGAGAGAAGAAAGAAAGATGATTGTGTATTAAAACATTGCACATAACACTTTATGAGATTCTAATCTATTGTTTGACCGAAAGAATGGAAATAACTGAATCAAGATGAAGAGACTTACACCAAAGCTCCACCAGCACTTCCCAATCTTGTAACACTTCCCCTCCCAAAAGAGCTGTTTATGTCATTCATTGCAGCTTCAAGTGCTTTGTGCTGGAAGGTAAAATATATTACTCATTAGATCTTCTGTGATTTGCCAATTCTACAGGTTAAATCATCCAGAAAAGTGTATTCAAATTTAAGACTCGTATATATCATACTGTTGTCCATTATCAGTGATATAAGTTATGTAACAACATCCAACCACTAGGGCAATGAAGAATCTTATTCTTCTCAGAAGTAACAAGCCCAAAACATTTGCTTCATTCATAATGTAGACCCGATTCTCCCAATTTGGCCACAGTCAATGAGAACATTGAAAAGTGCAGTTACGGATACTGCTCGACATTGACTGGACTGCCTAGAAGCATGTAATATATCAAAATTGAAGGAAGTTAAGTCAAACGTCAATTTTACAAACCTATTTCCAATTTCACAGCTAGGGTGAAAAGAGATACAGGCATAATCCCGCAATTGGTATCCACAAATACAAGAAATTAAAGAATACGCTCACTAACAAATAACACTAATACGCATTTCAAGTTGTTCCCTTTTCTTTAATTTTCTCTTAATTTTGGGGTTTCTAAACAGAACGGTAAGCGTTAAGCAATAAGGAAGACGGAGAAGGAGAAGAGAATCATACACGGTCAATCATGCTAGGGTCAGACTCCCCGGATAGAGCGCCATTAACTTTTCCGTTAAGCTCAGAGCGAAGCTTGATTTGCCTCGCTGAAGCGGATGTCGAACTTCCCCGGCGGCGGCGAAACTGGAATTTCGGGGATAAGAGAGGCGAGACGACGAACTTTCCCGTCTTTGAAGGGAGATATTGGAGTTTCGACGGGAACAATAACTCCATGATTGTAAGGAGAAGCTTCTTAGAGAAGAAGAGTCACACAGAGCGGGGAACGGAGAAGTCAGAGAGGAGAGCGAAGTGCGCCCGGGACTGATTTTTATTTTGTTTATTCCTGCGAATTATTCCTGTTGCGGGAAAAAAAATCTCGCTCTTACTTATTTTCTTAAATGCGTTTAAATTTTTCATTTTCTTCCAACAGATCGTTTGGGCTAAGACAACGAAAGCCCACTTGAAACAATTGGGACGTTAAAAAAAGGCCCATTAATTTCATTATTACAAAAAAGTGGTGTCATTTAGACATGCAATTATTCTCCCTCGAAGCTTCTGAAAATAACTTAAAATTTTAAATATTCGTTCGAAAGAATATTTTTAGTTGATCTCTGAGTCGTTTTATAGACCAATTTAATTATTTCCCAATAAAGAAAAACATAGACATTTTTTGTAATGTGTTGATAACTATGATCTAACAAACTTTTCCTTTCCCAAAAAAATATGATATTACACCTATATGTATCACATTTGGATCTAGACTAAATGTTCAAATGTGATCAAACCGGTTACTTTACATACAATATATCATATATTTTTAATTAAGAAGACAATATATGAGATATTGGTCTTTGGTATTGATGACTAATAATATATATAATGCATGTCAAGAACAATAAATTACAATTCTAAACAATAATATATGTTTATATATATATAAGAGTAGGATGAAAATTTGGTGGCATGTTGGTTTCGATGGAGGTATATATATTTGTGAAAATTCGACTGGCCGAATGAACTGAAGTGCGATGTCAAGATTAATTATTAATAGATTAAGGTTGAGATTTATTTTCTAACACAAGAGCTTATATAAACTCATGTGTATGGATTTCTCCCCTCCTTATAAACTACTCCATAGTAAATTTCATCCCGAATGTGAGATATGTAGTCTAACTATATTTTCCTTCTATTAGTTGTTTTTAATAACTATTCTAAATATGAATTTTATAAACAATAAATTGACTAAAATTATGGACTAATTAAATAATTTTTATTTATTTTTCTGAAACTTGATGAGAAAGATCATCACTAATAAAAATAAATTACTCAAATAAATTAAAAATGTTTAGAAGTATTTATATTGGAGTAGTGGTGGAAAAATAATTTACGAAAATTTCGCCTGGTATCCTCGAGGTTTTGCATAATTCGCAAAATATCCAGAGGTTTGAACATTTTCGCGTGGTACCCCTGAACTATGGTCACATTTCGTCTTTAAAACGTTAAGGAAACGTTAAATCCATAAAAAAAAACTTCAACTTCGTGGTGCCTCTGCTTCATCGTCCCAGAGGAGATAAAATCCTTCAATTTCATACCCAATTTAAACCCAAAATTCACAATTCATTCCAATTTCAACCCTAACTTCATCCCCAATTACAATCCAATTTCAAACTTAAACCCTAATTCCATCCCCAATTTCAAATTAAACCTTCAAATTCGTAGGAATCTTACTTGAAGTTGCAGAAGATATCGTCGCGTCGTCCGTTGTCCACCACCTTGTTTGTCGCCGCCGTCGTACACAACCGTCGATGTCTCCGTTGTCCTTCTCCTACTTCGTACAATACGCAGCCACCGTGACTCACTCGAATGCCCAACCACCGCTTAGACGACCGGCCACCTCCGCTAGCTCACCGTCGGCGCGAGAGATCCGGCGAAGATTGTACCAGATATCACCGAGGAGGTTACTGTGGAAGCCGAGGCGACGAAGATTACGCCAGATATCCGGCGAAGATTGCGCTTGAGCTACTCTCCATTCCTCGATTGCGGCCGAGGAGGAGACGAGGAGAGCTTGGCGGAAGCCGAGGCGAAGGAAGAGGAGCAGGCCATGGCGGCGGGAGATCTGGAGTAAGGCGGTGCCGAGGAGGAGGAAGTCGTCGGCGATCCGAGTCCAGATCTGGAGTACTAAGGCGGGAGATCATCTGGAGCTTGGAATTCAGGTGGGAGAAGGCGGCGACGGAGGAGATGTCGACAGGGGTGGAGAGGTTGAAGGCGGAGATCCGGACGGAGAGCACGGAGAATGTGGTGTGTTTGGGGTGGTAGAGGACGTAGAAGACGGAGCCGGCGATGGCGGCGACGAGGAGGAGGTAAAGGATGAACGCAAACAATGTTTTTTTTTATGGATTTAACGTTTCCTTAACGTTTTAAAGACGGAAATGGTATTTGACGAAATGTGACCATAGTTCAGGGGTACCACGCGAAAATGTTCAAACCTCTGGGCATTTCGCGAATTATGCAAAATCTCGAGGATATCAGGAGAAATTTCCGAACAATTTATAAAAATGATTGTAACCAAAATATGGAATCTGTGTCAAGTTTAAAATGAACGAAGTGACTCATTGATACAAGACATTTTCTTCGACTTTATTGTATAGGATGATGACTAGAAATGAAAGTAATTTAATTTGCTTTCGTAGAGAGATGATCAAATGAGCACAAGGTTTAAAGTAAGCATTGTGAATTTACGGTAGTCGTCCACGTGTCTCCATCCAACGGTTGTAAATGTTTTATCATTTAACAACAAAACCCTACACGGAGGGGCTTTTTCGTCCTTTTGCCATTCATCTGTTCTGTTGGCTCCCTCGCTTCGCTCCCGTCTCTCTCTTGGCGAAGAGAGTTCTTCGTTGGCTCCCTCAAACTTTGTATTTCTCATTCTGCATCTGGATGAACTTCCATCTTTTTACTTGTGATTGGCGCATCGCCTAATCACAAGTAAAGCGAGAGAGAGATAGCAGAGCATCGCCCCAATTGATTAGTTAGGGTTTCATGGAAGATTGAAGCGAGAGAGAGAACGCCTATAAATCGACCCCGATTTCAAGAGAGATAGCGAAATCGACCCCGATTTTAAGCTATTTCCGCCGCGGCGATCAGGAAGAAGGCGATTGAGGTCGGTGCTAGGGAAGGCGATTGAGAATTTCTCCGATTTCGGCGGCGACGGGAAAGCGAGAATTTCTCCCTAAAATGTCGACTTTCAGAGCCGCCGACGACTACGATTACCTCTTCAAAGTCGTGCTCATCGGAGACTCCGGTGTCGGGAAGTCCAATCTCCTCTCCAGATTCACCCGCAACGAGTTCAGCCTCGAGTCAAAGTCCACCATTGGTGTTGAATTCGCCACTCGTAGCGTCCGCGTTGATGAGAAGATCGTCAAGGCTCAGATTTGGGAGACCGTCGGCCAAGAAAGGTGCTAACCCTTGCGATTCTATGTATACTTTTCGCTTCCGATCTGTTGATTATATGTCGTTGCGTGCTGATTTAGGAGCAATCTTGAGATGGTTTTGTGCTTCTTTTGGTTAATTTGTGCTGATCAAGTCTTTTGAATGATGCTGCTTACGAAATGTGGGTTTACTAGGGTATTCAGATCTGTCATTCACATTATAATCACGAAGGTATTTCTCGATGTATTTGCATTTGCCGATTTCTGATGGCTTCGATGATTGAATAAAAGTCAACATTTTGCCCTTAGATGTGAAGCTCGTTATGAGATATGGGATTTAATATCTTCTTCTTGACTGGTTAAATCAGCTACTATTAGGGGTTATTTTTTAGTTTGCTGAAATTTGTGGTTAGATGGTGGATGGTCAAGAGATTTTGATTGTGATCAATGTGATTCTTCCCCTATTTTTAGAATGCAAAATATCTGACAGGTAGCTTGAATAATCCACTATAATCTAAAAGACGAGATTGGCTACTCGAATCAAGAAAGAAAGAAGCATATGATCTTTTCAATTGTCTTTCATGTTTTGTTGTAGAATGTCATGTATCCTGCAAATGTATTACTTAGGTGCTTCTCTTCTCAATGGTTTATGAATTAGTGAGTGACCCAAGGAATGATTTTGAGTTATGCCATCTCTCATGCTTCACCTTGCAAGCTGGTTTAAGAGTTGTATTATTTTGTCATTGCCAGATTACATATGCTCAGGTTTTCTATGACTTTACAGTCATAGAAAACCCCTGTAATCCATATGACTTTACAGTCAATCCATTCTACCTTCACTTACATCTACTCACTACTTGTACTTGATCATAGCCTTAATGGAATTCTTCCTACCAAATGTAGGAATGTGCAATATGTTGTTATCCAAGCCAAAGTTTCCAATGGACAAGTGGTGTGAACCCCTGTAATCCAGAGTCCTACACCAACACTAGGAATTATTCATCATCAGCAGCAGCAGTAGATGATGATGTATATGAGAGGTTTGTGTGGGACCACCTTGAGGCCTCAACCAGCTGCAACAACTCACAACTACTCTTACTATACAGCTACTACTAGCTGCTCCTTCAATGCCACTGACACTACTAGTGCTGATGCTGCTGTTTCCACTCTCACTTCCCTTGAGCTTAGCCTCAGCTCAACACTAGGAATCATGTATGTTTTGCATTAGATCCATTTGCTGATGTGTAAAGTTAAAGAGCAAATAGGGAAATGTGTTCAATGTTGGATAATACTGAATTGGTTCCCTTCTCTTTTATTCTCACATGGTTGCAATTATACTAGTGTAGTAATAAGTGATATCTAAAGACTCAAAACAAAACTCATGAACCTATAAGATAAAAAAATTCAAGAATCTCAGAAAAAAAACATGAATTTGTAAAACAAAACTAATGAACTTATAAGATAAAACTTATTAAACTACAAGATAAAAAACTCATGAACCTGTAAGATAAAAAAACTCAAAAACCTCAGAAAAAACTCATGAACCTATATAACAAAAGTAATGAACCTGTAAGACAAAACTCATGAACCTGCTAGTTAAAACTCACAAACCTTAGAAAAATCCCATAGAATTGTAAAATAAAACTCATGAACATACAAGTTAAAACTCATGAACCTACAAGTTCAAATGCATGAACCTGCAAGGAAAAACTCATCAACCTGCAAGATTATCGACTTAAACTTCTCCTGTAGGGTTTATCAACCTCTAAAAAACTCATGAACCAACAAGATAAAGGCATGAACTTATCAAGTTTATGAACTTTTATTCCAAGTTCATGAACCCGCAAATTAAAATATATGAACCTATAAGAAAAAAACTCATGAACCTGAAAGATTAAATTCATGAACCTACAAGAGATAACTCGTGAACCAGCAAGATAAATGCATGAACTTATCGACATGAACCTAATAGAAAGCACTGATGAACCTGTAAGGTTATCGACATGACCCTAACATCAAACACTGATGAACCCGTAAGGGAAAACTCATGAACCTGGAAGTGCAAACTACCAAATGGTTAAATTTGACGAATGATCTGCCAATCCCTCCAAAGTCCAAACATAGCACGCAACTCGCATTTCAAAAACTCATGAACCTGCAAGATAAGAAAACTCAAGAGACCTTAGAAAACACCCATGAACCTGTAAAACAAAATTAATGAAACTGTAAGACAAAACTCATAAACCTGCTAGTTAAAACTCATGAACCTTAGAAAAATCTCATAAACTTGTAAAATAAAACTCATGAACCTATACGCCATAACTCATGAACCTACAAGTCAAAACTCATGAACCTACAAGTTCAAATGCATGAATCTGCAAGGAAAAACTTATGAACCTACAAGTGTAAACGCATGAACCTGTAAGTGTAAACGCATGAACCTGCAAGTGTAAACGCATGAACCTAAAAAAAACTCTTGAACCTTTTGTCATTCAAATTCAACATATGAAAGACGAACTGCACAAACCCAAAATCAAAGCTTTACATTCAAGTCCAAGAGTATAAAAACTCATGAACCTGCAAGATAAAAAAACTCAAGAACCTCAGAAAAAACCATAAACCTGTAAAACAAAACTAATGAACATGTAAGACAAAACTCATGAACCTGCTAGTTAAAACTCATGGACCTTAGAAAAATCTCATAAACTTGTAAAATAAAACTCATGAACCTATACGCCATAACTCATGAACCTACAAGTTAAAACTCATAAACCTACAAGTTCAAATGCATGAACCTGTAAGGAAAAACTCATAAACCTGCAAGTGTAAACGCATGAACCTGCAAGTGTAAACGCATGAACCTAAAAAAAACTCTTGAACCTTTTGTCATTCAAATTCAGCATATGAAAGACGAACTGCACAAATCCAAAATCAAAGCTTTACATTCAAGTCCAAGAGTATAAAAACTCATAAACCTGCAAGATAAAAAAACTCAAGAACCTCAAAAAAAAACCATGAACCTGTAAAACAAAACTAACGAACCTATAAGACAAAACTCATGAACCTGCTAGTTAAAACTCATGGACCTTAGAAAAATCTCATAAACTTGTAAAATAAAACTCATGAACCTATACGCCATAACTTATGAACCTACAAGTTAAAACTCATGAACCTACAAGTTCAAATACATGAACCTGCAAGGAAAAACTCATGAACATGCAAGATTATCGGCTTAAACTTCTCTTGTAGGGTTAATGAATTCTAAAATGTAGCCTATGAGGGATTTGAACTCACATCCATGTGAATAAACACATTGCTCTACCATTTGAGCTAATAGGCTATGACAACCAATACACAATTTCAGCCTTTTGTCATTCAAATTCAGCACATGAAAGATGAACTGCACAAACTCAAATCAAAGCTTTAAATTCAAGTCCAAGAGTATAAATAACCTAGGTTTATTAAAAACATACAGCAGCTCCTTGCCTTGAGTTGAAACTGACCCCCAAAAATTGCAATTTTACAAGGTTTCAAAATTAAATGCATCCTTAAACTGCATCACTATATTAGACAAGAGTATCTCAGAATCTACTAATACCAAACTAAATAACAAAGAAAGGGGGAGGGGGATAGACAAAAACATTATATTATTTTGTTTTGGGCTGTGAATGTCAAATAAGAGCTCTAAGGAATCCACATTTGGTAAAACTATGAATTTGCTGATCTTCTACCATCTTTTCCTTTGTAGCATTCCTGCAATAAAATTTGCAAATATTAGGGTCAACAACATAAATTCAAAAATTCAGCAACTCAACATTTAAGGTAGCCTCGACTCCACTCGACCTTGACAGTGGCTGTACAACAACAGAAATTCAACAACTCAAAATTGCAGCAAAACCAACACAAATCACCTCCAGGATCCCACGGCAAACTGTGGTCAACAATTTCAACATTTAAGATAGCCTCGACTCCACTCGACCTCAATGTCGGTCCATTAGCAAACAAAGCAAGAGCACCCCCGGGTCGAAAATGAAAAATTTGTTGAACTCCATTGGCATTTCTCTATTAGAAATTCCTACAAACACCTTATGTGCAAGGTGATTACCCAAACATTCGATCGATTTTGTCCCATCGACATATACCCTACTTTCGATCCAGTCAATCGAAGGATCATACACATCACCCATGTCATCATAAACCATATTGGAGTCGACAGAAGGAACGAAAATTACCTTCGACTGTTGGAACACCTCAAAATTTCCCTTTGGCATTTCATCGAACAGGTGGTATGCATCCACAAATGGCTCTTTCGTGCTGTACGGAGAGGGGAACAAGGAGGCGCTCGATACCGTGGATGATTCCATCGGGCCGGACGATGTCGTCGGGGCGGACGAGCCTCGCGGAGTCGACAAGCTTCACGCCAGAGGTGCGGTGGCGGTTGAGGGAGATGCGGTGGTCAGAGAGTGAGGAAAATGAGGGGGAGGTCACGGCAGCGGGCTAGTCGGAGGAGTAGAGACGGGAAGGGATGATGAACCTATAAGACAGGTGAAGATCGCGTTCACGTCGTCGTCTCGGAGGAACACGGCTGAGTCTTCGTCAGAATCTACGATGGGTTCAACGGAAAAGCAGGGGAAGATCTCTGTGAAACGCGTTTTCATTCTCCCTCATATTCTCTCTCCTCCTTTTTGGGTTTTTACAGAATCTACGATGTAATAGCGTTTTAATTTTAAGTGAAATTGCAAAATTGTCACCGCGTCCTTTATACACAGGCTAACTTGCCTTTTTTTTTCCCTTTTTATTTTCCTTCAATATTGACCGTCTGAAGCTCCATCTTATAGTAGAGATTTAATCTTAGTGTTTATCTTAAGGACCAATATCATCCGAACGGCCCTCTGCTTTCGTAATTAACACTTGTCGTTACATCAATACAACCGAGAACTAGAAAACAAGATTAAAATACATAAACTTATAAACACTTCATATATACCAGGTGATCAGCTAATCAGTAATCATGCACAAGATATTCGAGTACATACGTAATTAAGATGAACCAAATTAAACTTGCTTTAGGGGCGGCGGCAAAGCAAGAAAGTGTACATGGCAGGAACCCAAAAGGAGAAAATTAGATGAATTTTATATATATATATATATCAATAATGGGATTGGGAGGTCCACATGGACATGGTGGGAAAGCGCACATCAGATAAATAGCTTTCTGAGCTACCACCACCACCACCACCACCACGAGGTATGCTCACTGCCGATGGCGACGTCGTGGTCGAATTTTTCACGTCGTTGGTGAGGTGACTCAGAACCGCCTTTATCACGTGCCTATCACATGCCTCCACACCCCCACTTGGCATGACTACTAGTCCCTCATCTTCTTGCTGCAGCTGATTATTTCCGTACGCGGGAGCATGGTATGGACCCGCGGCGACGCTCATGGGATATTGGTTTGACGCCACGACGTGGAAGAGAGGGGAGGAGTTGGTGTTAGGATTAGGGTCTGTTTGGTTGGAGAAGCAGGGCACTTGCTCGTAAGCAAGGCTGTTTTCGTTCACATTAATCACGTCGTCGTCGTCGTGGTGGTCGAAGGAGATGAAGGAGTCCATTAAGTCAGGTAGGGAGGAGCACCCGCTTTCATCGTAGCCGTTCATCTCGGCGGGTTTCGGAGGGATTGATTCCCTGCTTTTGTGGAACACCCTACACAGCACCCAGTCCTCCTCCTGTACATGATTTTTAATTTCCCCAATCAAATTAAGGAGATGATTGATAGTAGATGGTTCTAATCAATTAAAAAATCTATGATGACTTTTCAAACTTAATTACTCGACGATTAAATTAAGTAATTCATGAGAGGTATCAATCATCAACTTTTAACACGAGGCCTATTTTTAAATACTATATAGCGGTGGAAATTATACTAAATTGATCTGATTGGAATATATGAATTCCATCCGACTTTGTCTTATACGTTTGGTTGAATTGATTTGATAGAGTTTGAAGTGTTAAAATATCAAATGTCAACGTCATCATAAATAGAACTTAGCTTATAGTTGAATTTGTACGTACCGTTAATTTGGAAGGAGCCACGTGGCCTTCAAGACGGAACTCGTGCATGACCCATTCAGTCTTTCTGCCCTTTGGAGCTCTGCCCTGATAAAACACCAACGTCTTCCTCATCCCCACCAGCCTTCCTTGTCGAACCACCGCGCGGTCTTTTCCGGTGGCCTTCCAGTAGCCCGACACCGTCGCTCGGTTTGTTCGGAGCCCCGTCGCGTATTTCCGATCTCTTTGGCTGTAGAAGTACCACTCCTTTCCTCCAACGCATGCTCTTTCTGCGTGCCCACGTACATCCAACCGCAAACATTACTTTCAATTACACACTTATATATACATCAACTCATAAATAGATGGAAATTGTTAGTAATTAGTTTGGCTTATACATTAACTAATAATATAAAATGGAGTAATTTTCATCCAGCTTGCAAGTTTGTATTTGTGTGGCTTACTTAATTGATTAAATCTTCTCAATGACATCACACTAACAAACGAAAATTACGTACCTAGCTCTAATTAATATTTTCTACCTGAAATAAATCTTGGAGCGTTAAAATAATATGCAGACGATCAAGATTAGGCCAACAGAAATCATTAATCTTGCATAGTTTAACTCCTTTTAAAATTAAGCGAATCGTGCCTAATCTCCTCATCTTTTAATTTTATCTATCTTACTTTTTAATTTATAATTTGGAAAAGCGTGAATTATATGCATGTAATAAGTTACAAAATTATTCCTACTGAGGCCAGAAATATTCCGATTAGTAGTGTTTAATTAATCGATATGTTCTCCCAAAACAAAATTGGCATTATACCGGCCGGGAATAATTGATGCAGTCACTTTCAGCTTCAGACTTTAGTAGCAATTATCTAGCTAGCATTAACTAATTAGATAAGGAAACAGAGAAATATTCCTTCCTTTTCTAATTGTATAAATTATAGGATAGTACAATGAAATTTATATTTTTTGGATCTAATTTTGTTTTGTTATATTTGATGTATCAAAATAAATCATGGGTGATGAAACTAAAAATTAATCTAACAATAATTTCTTATATATGCAAAGAAAAGTAAAATTAATCAGAGTGAAATGAAAGGACGTACTTACCAGGAATATCCCAAGGTTCACACTTGTTAAGGTCAACTTGAATGAGAAGAACAGAGGAGGAATCTGCAGAGGAGGAAGGAATGAGGAGCAGCTTCCTCATCAAGTAATCGCAGATTAATTCGTCGTCTTTTGGGTGGAATCTGAATCCCGGTGGCAGCTTCCCCTCCACCGTGCTTAAGCTGCAGCTCATTTTGATCGGAGTATATTCCCCTGATCGATCGAATAACGTACTTTCCTTCGATCTCGATCTCGATCTTCGATTTAATTTCTTTCTTTTTTAAAGACAAGAATATTGGTGGACTGGACTGGATAGGAGCGCGCCGAGAGAGACAGATCAGGAACTCGCTGTGGAAGCTAAAAACAAGCGCACTGCAATTTCTAATAATTAGGACATGTATAAATAGAGAGAGAGGGTATTTGTGAGGGGCTATAAATAACCACGTATATCCTTACTTAATAGTGACTATAACTTTAATTGAATAGTACTACGATTAAGTTAAGGTTTGTTTGGCATTTTATAAGATTCTACAAGACCTTTTTTTTTAATGAAGAGTACTTTTTAACTTTTTTTACGTTTTTTCATGTCTTTCAAATTTCAAATTTTATTCAGTAAAATTTAAAAGATTTTTCAATAAAAAATACTTCTTTCGTCCCTTAATATAGTTTCTGATTCTGTTTTTTACACTATTTACAGTTGAAGAAAATCTTTAAGATTTTTTTCCAATATATAAGAAAAAACATAGTCATGTGGAATCTTGTTTGATTCGTCTCAATGAGTACTTTCACAATATCAAAAAATATATAATTTTTATTAACATATAATTAGAAATATTAACGATACAAAACACACGTCGATAAATGTGCAAAAAAAACAGAAACTATAAACTATATTAAGGGACGAATGGAGTACCTTTTAATTTAAAAGTCTTTATAAATATACAATTTTAATTAATTTTAAAAAAAAATACTAGTAATTACTCCGTAATAGACTAGGGCCTAGGGGGGCGGGGTTGGAGTCAACCACATACGAATTCTCGTTACTGTTTATTGTATGAACGAAACTTTTACCTCGCATTCAGTAAAAAGTACAAGCATACGTATACTCCCTACGATTAAAATTATACCGAGTATGTATTTTTTTTTTTTTTATGAGGAAAGAATTAGATGAGACCTAGCAACGATGCACGGTCCGGCCTAGAGCATCCATCTGGATGAGAATACGAAGTTCTGGGTTCGAATTCAAGGCAAACCTCGAAGGTGAGAAGCTGAGTTTAGCAATTTGATCAGCAGCGCGGTTCACCTCCCGAAATACATGCCTAATAAGGACTTTCTGAAAAGAACGGAGATCGATGAGGATGTCAGCGATGACCATTTCAATTTCCCAAGGGCAAGTCCAAGTGCCTAAGATGGAGTTGATGATGCACAAATTGTCCCCTTCGATTTCGATTTTATTTAGACGAAGGGAGACAACTTTTTTGATACTATTTTTCAGGGCTAGGGTTTCTGCCATTAGGACGGAGAGGCATCCGTATTTTTTGTTGGACACATGGATTGTTTCAGCATATTCATTTCTGATGATGAAACCCGTTCCTGTTATACCATTTGGTATTTTTGTACCGTCAAAATTTATTTTGCAAAATCCTGGTTTTGGTTTATCCCATTTAATGTTTTTAGTCTTTCGTCTAATTGTTGAGTTGGGTTTTTTAGTTGTTTTTTCCTCTGTGTCTGATACCTTTGTTTTATTCCAATTTTGGATTAGGGTTTTGATGTATATTGTGAGATCTTTGATTCTGTCCGGGTTAGGTGTTTGGAAGATTACTTGGTTTCTATTGATCCAAGTACCCCACTAGGTGGTAGCAAGACAAACCCATTCATTTTTAGTAAGTAAGGACTGCAGTTCACAGATTAAATCGATAGGTTTTTTATTGTTAGTATTTAATCTTCTAATGATTAAATCAATAGGGGGATTTTGTTTCTTGATTTGTTTCAGCGTATTGGGGCACTTGAATAAGAAGTGGTTAAGGTCTTCATGCAGATTATTGCATGCGTCACATGCAAGTGGGACAAAGACATGTTTTTGTAATAGCCTAGCTTTCGTAGGTAGGCCATCATGGCATATTTTCCATAAAAAATTCATCACTTTTGGGTAGGTATCAAGTTTCCAAATCCATGACAGGTCATTAGTTGGTGGGTTTGTTTGTTTGGTTATTAATTCGAAGGCTGTTTTAGTAGAGAACCATCCAGATTTATTTGGGGCCCAATAGAGTCGATCGGGGATGTTATTATGTGGTATTTGGATATTGTTAATAAACTCAACAGCTTCATCCTGAAGCACAACTTTAAGTTTAGTAGTATCCCATTCTTTGTTAGTGATGAAATCACTCACCTTGGTTTGATCATCAGGGTAAATATTTAGGAGAATGTAATCTTTAAGGGTAAAGTTGGGGGTCCATGGATCCACCCAAAAGTTGATAGAGTGGCCATCGCCAATGAGCCATTGCAAACCAGTTTTGAAGTCATTGCGAAGCTTGAGGAGGTGACCCCATTGCCAAGAATGGTTCGTTTTCCTAGTATAGTTAAGAATATTATCATTTTTTAGATATTTTTCTTTGATGATTTTGACCCAAATGTTACTTGGTTCTGCAAATATTTTCCAAATGAGTTTCATTTGAAGAGCTTTGTTCATGTCTTCCGTTTTACGGATTCCTATTCCCCCATTTGCTTTATTTTTGCAAATTTTATCCCATCCGATAAGTGGTTTAAATGATGGATCTTTGTTCCATAAAAAATTTATATTAGCCTTATCTAGTTTTTGGTGCAGGAAGCTGGTAGCATAAAGCATTGCATGATATAATTAGGTTTTGCGACTAAGTTTGATTTGATGAGGGTAGCTCTTCCTTCAAGGGAAATAGAACTAGCTTTCCATTTGGAAAGTTGATTATTTGTTGCAATAATAGTGTCTTGGAAGGTATTTTGATTAACTTTCCCATTTATGATTGGACAGCCGAGATATTTGTCTAGTGAGACCGAACTGGGAATATTTAGTATTGATTGGATCAATGATTTGGTATTGTTCGATGTATTGGGGGTTGTTTGAAATGCTGATTTATGGTAGTTTACACATTGCCCCGATATGGAGCAGTATTCTTCGATTATGGTCTTGACCTTTTGGCAAGATGTCTGGTTTGCTTTGGCAAAAATGAGAATATCATCAGCAAAGGCCAGGAAGGGGATATTAGTGCCCAATCGATTGATTTTAAAGCCTAGTTGCTTGGTGTTAGAGTTGGCTTCATGTTGAAGTTGCCTAGCAAGGACTTTAGCACCTAGGATAAAGAGAAAAGGGGATAGAGGGTCACCCTGTCGGAGTCCTCTTTTAGGGAAGAAGATATCGGTTGGTCCGTTGTTTACTAGTACTGAGAAAGAGACGGTTTCGATGCACTCTTTAATCCAGGCAACGAAAGTTGGAGAGAAGCCAAAATTGTTTAGTACGTTCAGAATGAACTCCCATTCTATTTTGTCGTAAGCTTTTTTCATATCCAGTTTAATAGCAATCCATCCTTCTTTTCCTTTCTTAGCCCGAAAGGAGTGAAAAATTTCATGTGCTATGAGGATATTGTCTTGTATGGCACGATCTGCAACAAAGGCACCTTGTAGTGGGTGAATGAGTTTATTTAAAATGGGTTTTAATCTTTCTGTTAAGATTTTAGAGATGACCTTGTAAATTGTGGAGCAGAGGCTAATCGGTCGGTAATGGTTAGTTGAGTTGAGATTATCACACTTGGGTATTAGAGTAATGAAGGTGTGGTTTATTTGTTTGAGAAGTTTACCTGAATGAAAAAAGCTTTTAACCGCTTTAATGACGAGTGGTCCAACAATGTGCCAATATTTTTGGTAAAAAAGAGCAGACATTCCATCTGGTCCTGGCGATTTATCGCTGCCAATGTTAAAGATAGCGTTCTTGACTTCATCATTTGTCACATTCCTTATCAGAGATAGGTTATCTTGATCCGTAACCTCTTTGGTTATGTTCCCAAGCAACCTTTGAAGGTTGTGATTGTTAATTGTTTTCTTTTTAAATCTTTTTTCGAAGTCTGAGCGGACTTCATTTCTAATGTCTTCAAGACCAATAATGATCGTTCCTTCTTGAGTTCTAATCTCACGTATGATTTTATGGCTTCTTTTTCCATTCGCGATGCGATGGAAATAGTTTGTGTTTGTGTCAATAGATTTAATATGCTTGGTTTTGGCTCTCTGACTCCAATATTTTTTGTGAAAGGAGAGTAGACAATCCCTTTTGTTGATAAGTCTATTTTGTTTGTTAATTAAGGTTTGATTTGTGTTAGAAATGATTTCTTTTTGGATCTCTAGGAGCTCCAATTCAGTTTCTTTGATTTGGTTGAAGATGTTGCCAAATGTGGTTTTATTCCACTTTTTAGTAGAGACTTTAAGAGCAAAAGTTTTTTTGACAAGATTAAACATGTGAGAACCTTAGGATTCAATTCGCCATGCTTGTTTAACTAAGTTTTCGAAGTCTTTCCTAGTTGTCCACATTCTTTCGAATTTAAAAGGTTGTGCCTTTATAGGGTTAGGATTTTCAAGCTCCATCGAGATAGAACAGTGATTTGATGAAGTAAATGCATGATTTTTGGTGAAAATGCCAGGAAACCATTGTATGATTTGGTCGTGAACAAGGACCCAGTCTAATTTCTCATAAATATTGTTAACTTCGGTATGATTTTTGCGCCAGGTGAATTCACCTCCTTTAGTGGGGATATTAAGGAGGTCACAACTGTTTCGAAAGTTGTGCAATCTTTCGAGTTTTGAGTAGATATTGCCACTACCACCTTGTTTTTCCAAGGGAGACTCAATCTCATTGAGATCGCCAATGACGATGCACGGTAGGTGCGTTTGGGAGATAAAGTTAGTGAGTGTGTTCCAGAATTCATTTTTTCATTCTCTTTTGGTGGTGCATAAGAGAAAATTATCATGATAGAGTAATTTTTATCAATGATTTTGTATTTGATTGCTATAAATCTTTTATCGATATATGCTAGTTCGCAAATTTCATTATAGAATTGATATGATTTCCACATGACGTATAGTCCACCAGAGAACCCCATAGCAGGCGAAAAGTGGATGGTGTCAAACCCGGCTTTAAGCCAGAGACTTTTCATTGGTTCTTGGTTGGTCCTTGTTTCAACAAGTGCCATGATTTGGATATTTTCGATCTTACACAGTGCTTCAATCTCGGTCCAAAGGTTTTTACGACCGATTCCTCGGCAATTCCAGAGGCAGATCTTCATAAAAAACCAGGGGGATATTTTGCAAGTAAATTTGGTCTTGCTCTTGAGAATGTGAGTTTTTTATCAAAAATTTGGTGTGGGCTTTGAAAGCCTTGTACGTATATCTTGTTCTTGAGAATGTGAGATTTACCAAGTAATAAGCAAGGATCGTTCCAACAACAGGTGAGTGTGGTTGATCTCTCTTTGAAGATAGGTAAATGGCAAGTAATACACCACATAAGTTCTATTTTATATAAGCTTGTCTCTATTCTTTCCACAATGGACCATTTCCCAGGTTTTTTTTTGTTTTTTGCAAGGTTTTGTCATACATATATTGTATAATGTAGTGTCTAGAAACATGTAGTACTCCGACCACCTACATGTATTACATAATTTTTCCTCATGTATCTCCTTGTTGCTCTTACAGTTCCCTTTTCGTTCCTTTTTGCTTTGTTGATCTCTGAGGTGGGTTCTAATTTGTTGGGTTGTGATTGACTCCCATACTTGCCCTTGAGATTTAATCTTGGGGTTGCTCCTTTTGTTCCTCTTGGTCTCAATGGTGTCGTGGTCTACATCCTTTCTTTTGTTGTTAGCAGTTTGGTATACATCTGGCCCTGCACAGTCAAAGTTTGTATAGATGAAATCAGTGGTAATATCATAGGTTTCCTTTTTGTTAAGGTGTTTGTTAGGGGATATGAATTTATAAGGTAGTGTCACCTCCAATGAGGTTATGTTTGTTTCCTTGTCAAGGATGTTGCTTTTAAATTCGGGATGGAATTCTATTAGATAGTAAAGGTGTTTGAATACACAAGTAAACAGCAAACAAGCATGCAATTTCATAAAAGCATAGGTTGACTGGCTTGGTAAAGCCTTACAAGAAGCAACATGGAAATTGAACACAAAAATTGAAACTACATGATTACAAGGAGACACACTCCAGGGGTGGTAACCCACTGATTTGTACCTAGCAAGGGCACAATCATCACACCAATGAGGAAGTTTATGGCTTTCATTGGTGGCCAAAAGAAGAGTGTTTCTCAATCTAATCATAAAAACCTAGGAGGAGTTAGAACTTGGGTTTTTTGGTTCCCATCAGCATGGAAGAAGCCGTGTCATCATCCCCATCTTGGAGTTTCCTCTTGCCAGATCCGGATTTAGATATAGTTGAGTTTTGGACCTTGAGGACCCCAAGCTTGTTGATCATGGAAGAGTTGGAATTCTTGGTGTTGACAGAGTTGCTTGAGTGGTAAGACTCTTCAGAGAGATCTTCAAAGTCTCTCTCTTCTTCTGCTTCAGAGTTGATGAGTTCATTTATCTCTGCCTCAGTGAAAGGCTTACCATTATTTTCATCAATTAGGCTGAATTGATCATGATCGTCCAGGAGATCATCCTCCTCCATGTTGAACTCAGAATTTGGGATATCCAACAACATATCATTACCAGTTACCAAGAGGCCATCTTCAACAGGATGGGGAGTGATCAAAGCTGAGATTCCTTCATCATTTGGGGAAGGTTTCAGAGTAAGGTTAGATTTACAGTCCTTTATTTTGGTGAGAGGAGAATCATCAAGATGAAGAGATGGCAGATTGTTTGTGGTAGTGGGACCTTGGTTGCAGCTAGGAGGGCAAGCAGTTTGGGTGGGAATTTGGATCTCAGAGGTGGTCTTTGTGGTGTTTGGGCAATCCATGATATCAGTGGTCATGGCAGTGGGGTTGTTAGTCTCTTTTGTGGAGTTAATATTCTTCTCATAGGAAGATTTAGACTGAGCAGTGATCCCCACAGGGTCAGGGAGATTAGCAGGGGCTGGAGGAATACGATTGGTTTCCTTAATTGCATTGCTACCCACAGGTTTGGTTTGAGGGATGGTGGTCGAGGGATTTCCTTTCTCTTTTTGTATGTTCAGACAAGAGGAAGTAGGATTGGTCTTGGTATGGTTGGATTCCTTATAAACAATGGAGACACCTCCATTTTTGGCAAGATAGGGTTTATTGCCATGACTGGTAGGGACCTCATTTTCTTTCTTTTGGTCTTTTTTGGATGATATTTTAACCCATTCAGCCTCATTGTTTAACTCACTGCTCTCTGCCTCAGCATTAGGAGGAGGGGTAGGGTTTGATCTTTTGATAGAAATCTGGAGTTTTGGGGGTGTAAATTTCCTTAGGGGGCAGACACTGAAAAGATGTAGGGGGTCACCACAATTCCCACACCCTTCGGGCCAATCCTCAAACCAAATGTTAAAATTTTCCTCAATGCCATTAGCATTAGGAATCAGGACATAGTTATCAATAGATATGTTGAAATCAATGTTGGTGCATATCCTCACATATTTTGCCCATTTTCTTTTGGAAGCATATGGGTCAAGTTTGATCAGGGTTCCAATTTTGTTTTCCTCCAGGATTAGGCCTATTGCTTCGATAGAACATAGCTCAATTGGGAGTTGGGGGATTCTAATCCACAAGTCTAGTTGGGCATATGACTCAGTTTGGGGGTTGAATCCCGAGTACCATTGTTTGAGAATGAGGAGTTGGCCAAAGACATGGTAAGGGCGGCCATCCCAGATTTTTTTAAGGTCAAGGGGATTAGAGAAGATGGCTTCAAACCACCCATAGTGGCAGTCATGGAAAGTGAGATCACCTTTCATGAATCTCCACTCTGATTTTAGTTTTGCAAAGAGCTTAGGTAGTTCTATAGGGTTGCCAATCATATAGCCCATAAGGGTGAATTCCTTTTGCTTCTGAGCTTTAGCTCTGATTTTGGCTAGCTTGGAGAATAGGGTTTCCTGACTTTCATTATTTTTCCTTCTGGAATCCTGATTAGGACTTACTGGCTTGGTTTTGTCTAGTTGTTCGACAATATTCAGGTCCTTTTGGGATTGAATACTATCAGTGTTGGTAGCAACAGGAGTAATTGTTGGTGTTTGTGCTTGTGAGGCACTTTGGGTGTTTGGTTCAGAGCATAAAACAACAGAGAAAGGTTGCTTACCTTTTTCCACCAGGGCAGTGGTTAAGCACTTAAGGTTGTAAGCCGAATTCCAGTGACAATCACAACAACAAGCAAGTAAACTTAAGCTATTCTTACTCTTTTTATCAGAGGAGTAACTGAGCACGATGGGGACAGATTGAATGCATAACCCGGTAGCTCGATTGCAATATTTATAATAGCTAATGTACCAGTAAAGAATAAGGTTATAGCAGGGATAAATTGGAATTTCACACCTGGGTCTAGATGGGGGTTGTAGCTTGTGCGAGTCAGCCCTAGAATCCTTTCCTTCGGCAGCCATGCTAGGAAGGGACTCCACAGGACACCATGGGAGGGGATCGAGGAGAGGGTTGACATTCAGAACTTGTTTCTCCTTGCACAGCATCAGATCTGGAAAGGGGGCCTTGTCAGGGTGCCTTTTCTCTGCCTTTCGCATCCTTCGTTCTAGACCGGCGATGGGGCGCCGTATGCTCCATTGAGGGGGCTTTTCCTTGGCTTTTAGAGGGAGTGACTTGAGAAGAAGCCAGAAAAAGGTGGCGATTTTTAGGTTTTCAGAGTATTTTGTCTGGATTTTTGGTTTCTTTCTCTGCTTTTTACTTTTGATTTTAGGGGTTTTGGGATTTCTGGTATCTTGCTTTTGGAGGAGGATGGCAAGGTTTCTTCTAGGTGAGAGTTGTGTTTGGGGATGGTGGTTGTTTCCGAGGATTGTTTGGTTTTGATGGGGGTTGTATGCTTGTCGTTGAAGACTGGTGAAATTGAAAGAAGGTTTTCTAGTAAGGTTTTCCATTAGGGTTTTTCCAATTCCAACTTGTTTACCGAGTATGTCTTTCTACCCTTAACACCTTGCTAAATATAGTTGTCATTTAAGTTATTTTGACAATATTTTTTTAAATTTTACTCTTAATTATTAATATAATTTATTCATTTAAGAAATTATAGAGCTATTTTTAAGCAATTTAATAGGGATACATTGGATCAGTTTTTAGTTTCTTAAATATTGTATCAAACTCTAAAAAAAACATGTAATATTAGACGGATGGAATATATAGGATTACTAATACTTAATTAATTTCAATCTTGTTAGAACAAAAGTACGGATTTTAAAATACATTGATACTATGTAACCTCTCGTTTGATTTGTGTTATACTTTCGAAGTTAGATTTTTTCAGAAAGTACATTCATTTCATATGTTTGATTAAAAAATAAATCATGGAAACTTAATTCCCGTAAAATTACAACTCCTCCGAATTACGGGAATTACACTTACCTTGAAAAGATAGGTAAGTTGGTAAGATTATTTTTTGCGCTTTTTTGTAGTAATATTCTTACTTGTTATGTTAATATAAAAACAACAATTTTACAATAAACATGATTTCGTAATTTAAATTTTCTAACCTATTTCCTAATGCCATTGGTTAATTAAGATCCCAGAAAGATTTGATTTGATTATGTGTTTTTTTGTCAAATTATGTGTTAATTTTTTAGAAATTCTAATTTTTTTTGTTAAAGGGTTCACCATTTCATCTTTCTGCTTTATTTTTCTTAATAAAATTTATAATTTATGCCCTTAAGGCATTAGAATATTAGATTAAGAAAACTGTTCATAATTTGCGGTAATTTACAAAAGCCGTTCATAATTTGTTTGGTTGAAACAAAGGAACCTAAATGTGATACTATGTATATAGTATGAAAACACAGGACTCAAGGTGATATTTTCGGAAGTTGTTAAAAACAAGCTGATATTTTGAATATCTAATCTAACAAAAATCAAGATTAGTTAAGAAACTGATATTTTGGAGTACATTACTCAAAAAAGAAATTGTTTTAAGAGGTTAATTAATAATTATAATGATGACGTGGTGATTAGCAATGAGTGCCGAACCTGACGAAAAAGTAATTAATGCTTGTGATTTTTTTAGGGGGGTTGGGGGGTTAATTTTGGGGAAGTAAAGTGATTATTTCTGTATTTAGTGAAAGCTAGTGGGAGAGTTTGGGGAGAATCATTAATTTACCAGTGTGACCACCAATTTTTGAGTGAAAGTGGAGAATCATCATTCATTGGCCCATGGGGATGATGTATGCATGCATATATCATACTCCGTATGATGGATGAATGCATGGGCCCATCATGCCAACTTTCACCTTAATTTTTTGAGATGGCGTTGGGGATGATGTATTATCATCATGATTTTTTTTATTAATTAAGCTATAACTTATTGGATTACTATGTAACCATAGCATTTTTGTTGTTTATGAGATGAAAACAACAACAAAATATTATGAGATGAAAACGGTATATATTGACACGGAGTACTAGTTTTATTTATGAAATAAGAAGAATCACATTTTATGATTAAACATCGGCCGAAAAGACGAATAAGTATATTAAATGATCTCCTAGAGACAAATTGGTATTTTAATTTCGAGGATAACTGGGTATTTAAAATACACTCTGGTGGATAAATTGGTATTCCATAGGTTGATCGGTCTGATTTATTATTTTTTAAATCGGTTAAGATTTTAATGAACCGGTTAAATAAAAACAAAACCAAACTGAGACGAGATGAAATACCAATTTGTCTAAAATGGGACAATTTGTTTTTATTTAACCGGTTCATTAAAATCTAAACTGGTTTAAAAAATAATAAATTGGACCGATTAACCTCAAACGAGATGAAATACCAATTTGTCTACCGAAGTATACTTTTAACATCCAATTGTCCCCGGAGTTTTTTTAAATACCAATTTATCTTGAGGGGTCACTTAATATACGCATTCATCTTTTCGACCGATTAAACATCCTTTTCTTTACTTTGTTTGAGCATAACATTCTTTTTCAATTAAAAAAGAGAAAAGATAAAAAGAACAATACTTCGTGCTTTCGTAGTGTGGAGCTCATCGTAAGATTCGTAACTGTTGCAACTAATCTGATTATAAAACAAATTGAAATTAAGATAATATTGAAAAAATCATTAAAACAATTCCAACTTTACTAACATATAAAAATTAATCTCAATTTTGAAATAGAAAAAAAACAATTCTAACTATTATATATTAAAAAGTAATATATATGATTTTTTATATTGAAATTCGGTTGATATGATGACATGAACTCTTAATATTACAACATAAAACGTAATGAGAGATATAACGGATAATCACTTACCACGTCCAATTACGAAGAGACCTTAAAAGTATGTCATTGAACCAGAGTAATTTTAGCTGAAAATTTTATTTATAATATTTTTTAGTAATTTAAAAGTTGTGATTACTTTTTATAGTTTATAAACTGGGATTAATTTTAGTCTGTCTATGAAAGTTTGAATTATTTTTGCTATTTTTTTCATAATACTGTAGATATGGAATAGATAAACTCCTATGAACAGATCAAATATAAATTTCAAGACTAACTCCTATATAATATTGAGAGGTCTACTATATATAAATGTATACTAAGCGAAAATGTTTGAAGATATAAAAAAAATAGATTTCAGGTATTTTAATAAGTATTTGATAAATTAAACTATAAGGCATTTAATCTTTATTAAAATTTACGTACATACTTCTTTTTCTCATACATTCATTTTTAAGTGTTTGTTTGGTTGGTAAATGAATTCCATGAATTGGAATATCATAGAAAGTATCATACAAAAAACTTGTGTTTGGTTTGAAAAAATATAGCAGAAAATCGCAAGAAGTTTAACTTTCAGGAATTTTAGATTTATGCAAAACGTAGGAAGTAGACTTACTTACTCCGCTTAGGTAAGTTTTACTTTCACCCTTTTACATATAAATCTCAACTTCCCCATTTTAATTTTCACATTGTAAAATTCAACCAATTTTTTTTTTCATATTTCCTAAATTACAATTCACTTAACTTTAATTCTTTAACTTTAATTCTTGGGAAGTAACTTCCTAAAAATTAGAATTCTTACATTCAATTAAAGGAGCACTAAGGTCATCCACAAATGAGGTTTTGTGGGTTTATCAAATAAATATTAAAAATAATATAAAGTAATTTGTGTCAAAAAAATTTAGTAGAGAGTTTCCTATAGTAAAATAAAAGTTTCTTCTGCTAGAAACTTTTACTGTATAATAAGAAACTTAATTATGAAAATGTCATTTTTTTTTTTTTTTTAACTAATGCATAAGAAACCATGGGTTTCTTTGTTGTGTATGGCCTAAGTATTCAACCACTTTTCAAAAAATAAAATAAAGTGAAGTATTATACCTTTTACTCCGTATTAGGCAAGAACCGTTTTTCAACATATGGTTTTTTCTAGTGTGTCCATGGACACACTCTAACAAGCTCATTTTTAGCAATAATATTTTTAGCCACTAGTTTAATTTTTTTTCTTAAGGGTTTATCAATTTTCTATTAGAGAATATTTTGTAGATAGTTTCTTACTTTAACTTGTTAGAATGTGACCGTGGACACACACTAGAAAAAACCATTATACATATACGAAGTATATTGATTATCGTAAACTAGTGTACTACTTGTGCCTTGCACGGGATCTGATTTTTTTTTATATTTTAAAAAATAGTATATTAAAATTATATATTTAATTGATATAGAAATAAAGGACATTTTATCTAGTGTAATTCTCGTATCAGGCACGGGTTTTTACGTCATATATATTGAATAAAAATATTAATAATTATTAAAATCAATCTATGTATTAAAAAATAGATCTAGATAATATTGATATTAAAATCATTTTCGGATCATAATTTCGTATCTCAATCATCCATATAATTAGGAAATTTTGGATTTGTATATAATTAGGAAATTATGGATTTGTATTTTTTGTGATTAACTTGTAATCTTTTTGCTTGAATTGTATTTAAATTAGGAAAAAAAGAGTGATAGGTTTAGGATAATAATCTTCAACTTATAATTAGATTTATATAATAAAATTGAAAAAAACATAAAATAACATGCGACGGTTTTAATGAGGGAGTGTCATGTGGCGTAATTAAGTTCTATTTTAGTAGATACTAGCATGTGTCACTGTGCCTTGCACGGGTATGGCCGTATATTTTAAGAATGAATTTAAATTTGTTTATAGTATGTAAAATATAAAAGAGAATTATATAGGAAAATTAACATGATGTATCAGAAAGATAATTTCTTGATTGGAATAATTTATAAGGTATATTGTATGATGAAAATTGAAGGTAGATGTGTGAATTTATATTATTGGAAAAAAAAAATATTAGAAATTTTATATAATTATTAAAAATAAAACTGCACTAAAATAAAACTACATATTGTATTCTTTATAATGGAGTTTACGGATAATCTATTCACCCATATTAAATCATGAACACTAATTAACTATGATAATAATGTTTTTGGTAAGTGCATAATTATATGTATGTTGGTGGATGAACCGTATAACGTTAACTATTTACGGATCTATCTATATGCATATCTTTATAATGGAGTTTACGGACCATTAACGTACATATTATATTATGAACATTAATTAAGTATGATAATAATGTTTTTGATAAGTGCATAATTATCATATACATTGGGAAATACTTTGGGGTGGTAATTTAGGAAATTTGTATAAATAAAAGATAAAATAAATTGTAAATAGAATAATGGTGAATAAGTAAATGTACATAATTATTTGATGACGTGTCATACTTTGATGAACGACACGTAGGAGAAATAATTACGGCTTTAGTAATAGTATATAGATATAGATATATAGATAGATATAGTAGATTATGAAAAATTGGATTTGTAATCTTTGTGCTTGATTTGTATTTAAATTAGGAATAAAATGAGTGATAGATTTAGGATAATAATCTTTGATTTATAATTAGATTTATTTTAAAAACTAAAAAAAGCAGAAAATGACATGTGGTGATTTTAATAAAGGAGTGTCATGTGACGGTTTTAATGAGAGAGTGTCATATTGTGTAATTAGGTTATAGTTTATTAGATATATAGTAGATTAGGAAATTCTGGATTTGTATATAATTAGAAAATTTTGGATTTGTATATAATTAGTAAATTTTGAATTTGTAATATTTGTGATTAATCTTTGTGCTTGATTTATATTTAAATTAGGAAAAAAATGAGTGATAGATTTAGGATAATAATATTTGATTTATAATTAGATTTATTTAATTTTTTTTAAAAGCATAAAATGACATTTACGATTTTAATGAGGGAGTGTCATGTGACGGTTTTAATGAGAGAGTGTAATGTGACGTAATTAAGTTTAATTTTAATAAATATATAATAAATTATATAAAATATATAGCTCAGCGCGCACTAGCAAGTACGTAGCAACTAGAGACTAATACGTTAAAAAAAATTATGTAGTCTGAATTTGTGAAAAGAATATGTTTCATCAATCCCAACTAAATAATACTGTATTAGGTTATTTTAATTAATTCATAATTTGAACCCTATTCCCGAATCAACTGGCCCTCAATCATTATATGGAGTACGTATATATTATTTTTATGTTTTCAGAGCGGAATCAATTCTATGATTATTAGGTGTGGACGTAGACGATTAACAATAGTTTATATTTTTGTTATTTAATCTAATATATCGTAACAATATTATAAAGTTTGGTTAATTGAACATTGCTTAATTAATATTTTGATATGATACGATTAATCGATTAATCAATTTAAAAGTGTCAACTAGGTTACGTTAATTGTTACTTTAGAGAACATGTTGAATATCTCAGATCGTCTATGGGTTGAGGACTTGAGGGTAGTGTATAAGGGAGGGCAAAGCCCCTACTAATAAGCTTTTGCATTAGAAGGGGATTTCCAATCTTATATCTATTAGTTAGTTCCAATATCGCACTCTATTTCTTACAATAATTGTTTTTACCAAACAAAGCCCAAATTGGACGATATTTTTTGTTTAGGAGAAATTGGACGGTATGACTTGTGAGGTCGAGCTAAGAAAATTAAATTTTGATTTTTTTATCAAGTCTTTTTACCTTAATTGATAAATATGATCTATTTTCAGTGATCATGAAGTTACTATTTGTTTTTCATTATCGTTATAATTGTCTAAATGTTTGCTATTGACCCCCAAAAACAAGTTATAGTTTGGGGTATTTGATTTAAGTCAAGTAGCTTCGAGTTATATAGTATATATGTTAAAACGGTTTTTCTATCCTAAGGGCATATATTAATTCTTTTTATTTTGAAAATTATTCTCTATAAGAGAATGCTTAAATCTATCTAAAAAATAATTTAATTTTTTTAAAATGATAATACATAACCACAATTTTTTAAAATAAGATTCTTAACCTATGTATTAGGTGCATATATAGGTTAGAAAAATCCATGTTCAAATTTGCTACGGAGTATATTCTAAGCCCAAAAATATACTCTCAAGTTGATTGAGTTAAGACTTGAGAGTTTGGGAAATTTTAATTATACCTATTGGCTGATTAATTAAAGGTTCCTCCAAAAACAAGTACCATATACTACCGAAATAAACAGCAAGTACCATACTTATATAAAGGCAAATTGTGTCTCTAATCTCTACCATCTTTCTATAATATGAATGATCTGCCGAATATGAAGTAGGCCGTAGGCACCTAACTAAAATAATAAACATTATTAATTGAAGATGATGCCCAAGTGCCCAACTAATCAACTTGTTTATTACTAGAGTTGAAATAGTGTTTTAAAAGACATGTACTATCAAGTTCAATCTAAAAAGGAAGGGGTAAATGCATTAAACCACCCCTTATATGTATTTGTTTGCAATAAATTACCCTTTATAAAAATAGTTTGCATAAAATTATCCCTTATTCATTTTTTATTACAAACAACCATCCAAATCTTTTTAATCATCATATTACATATATTAAATGACCAAAATAAACTTATTATTTTTATTTGTTTTTTATTATGTTTTGTGTAATTTCATCCAAACAAGATAAACGTACACCCCAAATTAAGGGATGTCATCAGTGCAAATTGTAATGGATCTAAAATTCTTCCAAAACCTAGACCGAAGACCGAACCAAAATAATCCACTTCGTTCTAGTTCCGATTTGGTCCAAACCACTTTGGTCTCGATTATGGTTCGTGTGATTATTTTTTATTTTTTTATTTTTTCTCTTTACGATTTTGATGATGTAAAAATATTATTATTATTAAATTCTAATTAAGTCATATTTACCTTTTAAGTAGAAATATTAATATAATTAAAATTGTGGAATGGATCATGTGATAACAGTCACTCTCGTGCAAACGATTCACATACGGCGTAAAATATATGCAAATTTAGGACAAAATTTATAAACTAGAGGAATTTATGCAAATTTATATGTGTTTTAAAGTGTATAATTTTATTGCCTAAATGTGTATATATTTTACATTGTATTTGCATAATTGTTTAAGTGTATAAACTATAAACTAAAACTATAGCTAAATGAATTATTTGATAAAATAAGGGTTGGGATGGTTGTTTGTAACAAATTATGAATAATGGGTGATTTAGTGCAATTTTTTTTAAAAGGTACTTTGTTATAAATAAGTGTAAATAAGGGTGGTTGTATGCATTTATCCAAAAAAGAATCCTGGGAACCCCAAACCAAAGGATATTTTTTTGACTTGTTCCACTGCGCTCCCAGGGCCAGGAATATAGTAAATGTTACGAATATATTAAAAAAAAAATGATCTCCTGAGAATAATTAGTTAAAAGAAAAATGAAAATGAATTAATTTTCGAATATACTAACAAAGTATGCATACATGGATCTTGATCGAATATAAGGTAAATAGGTAATTTCATGCAAAGTGGCAGGGTGATTTAATTTGCGTAATTTTTCCAGTTATTTTGAAATAACCTTACGGCCATCGGGCCATGCCTCATGTAATAATATTTTTTCATATTTCTGTTAAAACGGAAAGCGATTATAATTTGATACCTAAGAGATTTTTTGGTCCTCCTTTTTTTTTTTATGTATGAAAGATTAATTTTAAGTTAGTCGATTGGTTTCCATTGGAATTTCCAGTTACGCTTATTGCCTTAAAAAACCACATAGCAACCTAACAATCAACAAGGCTACTAATGTCAACCTTCTATAAAGAACAATGTTTTTTAAAGTCGTTGCTAAGGCGTAATTTAAGGTATTTTGTAAAGTCCGATTTATGATTACGTGTTCAATTTCCTATTTCAATTGTGACATTGTAAATGCCTCGTATGGACAAAGAAAAAACATATTCTCCATTTAATGGCGATTTAAATCAAGGGCAGGTGGACGAACCCTAAATAATCAAGTAAATCATATAACCGCTAAATTTGACTCTTCTTCAGGTGCGGTCAACCGCCAACCAAAATCCAAAACCCTAGTTTGTTAGTGGATAAGCACGACTAGCATGTAGCTTTCGCAGTAAGAACATGCGATTCGGAAAGTATTTAGGGAAATTGATCGACTCCGCCGTAGTCTGAACTACGCCACTAAATCTCCCATTCCTAGCTAATTCCTTGCTATATATTATTCAACATAAAAAGCAAATTCCGTGAGCTACAGGTAAGTATATTCTATAAGCACATTCAGATCTAGAAATTGTCATGATACGGATCTTTGGTCTTCGGATAGATAGATACCATAGTGTTGTGACATTATGAGTTCCCCGTTTAAACTTCTAACTTAATTAATTCAAACCCGGAATTTGGATCCATATATATGCAAGTTCTCAACTTCATGGAAATGCAAATGGATCATTCCAGAATTCCTTTTTTTTTTTTTTTTTTGCTTAAAAACATCGCAGTATGTTTGGTTGGATGGATTTGAGGGGATTATAAGGAAGAGAAACGATGAGAGATAAATTTTCTTGTTTGGTTAATATTATTGAGGGGATTTGATGAAGGAATTGTATCCTTTAATTAAAGGTGTAATTAATGATTATGAAGTAGGACCATTTATGGAGATATTTAATCCGGTGATTTTAGATAGTCATAGTGATTTGTTAGAAGGCCAACTATGATTTATAGACTATATGTTATAAAGTATGTCATAAAGTCTATTGCTGTTATTACTGGGTCCTACGAGGTCACACCCTTAGAGTTTGGAATAGATCAATTTAATGAGAGACATATTATATAAGGTATATGATATAAAGTTATATATGATATAACTTGGGAGATAATGTTTGTTAATAATAAAGAGTTATTATTAATAATAAAATATATACTTATTTACAAAATAAGATATCTACACATGACAATATAAAATGAGGGCTTTTAGGAAAAGCCCACAACCCTAATTGACACTAAGAAGTACGGCTGCCTCCTTCTCCCTGGAGCTCTCCTCGTTCGCCTTCGTAACTCGCTCTAGCAACCGAGTCCTAGGCGATCCAGATCCAAGCTCAGGTGGACCAAATAGAGGAGTCACACGTGAGGCTCTATTCTCTCCATTCCAGCAGATTGAAACACGCATCAAAATGTATTTAATTCTTCCTATCTATGATCTATTTGGTTTATGCATGAGATCCTTGGTTAGATGTTAGGAAATCGTTTCCTGAAATTCTGCTTTACGCATCTAAAATCCCTACAGTGGTATCAGTTGCCTCTTGCATAAATTGATTAGATCAAATTTAAAGTTTTTTAAATTTTGATGCATGTTCATGATTATCTTGATTCAATTAGATGGAAAATTGATATGTAGATTAAATTTGCATGATTAAAAATTTAGATTTTGATCGATTGGATTAACAAAGTTTAGAACTTTCAATTTGAATATGCATGTAAAATTGTTCTACATAAAAAGTTGTAAATTTACCCATGAATAAAGTTATGATTTTTACCGAGTTCGATTCGGATCGAACAACTGCTCCTGATCTGGGTTCTGGAAAAAAAAAATTGTGCTTTTTTCCGCGGTCGCGGTTATGGGCTTGGAAGTTTTCGCGGGCGCGGTTAAGGAACCGCGATCGCGGTTACGTGTTCGCCAGACCAGGCTCGCTTCGACACGGGTGGCTTTGACCGGCTCGGTTCGGTGTTTGACCGAACCGACCAGGGCCGAACTAGCCCAGGCTCAAACCGGCATGGAACGGTCCAGAACATGTTCTGTAAGACCGAACTGGTTCAAAACGGGTCGGGTCCGGGTCTAGCGTTAGCCGAAAGAACCATGGCCCGATTCGGTCTGACCGAACCGGCCTGGACTCGACTAGCTAGCATCTGAACTGGGTTCGGGTGGAGCTCGTCGAGGGATTGATGGGCTGGGCTGGTGGCTCGTGCTGGGTCGGATCGCGTTCTGACGTGGTCCATATGGCTCGGCTGTGAACCGGTCTGGTCCGTTTTCGGTGGTTCGGGCATGAACAGGCACGGGTCGGGTTCACTTGATCGAGTTGGCTCGGGTTTGGGTCCAAGTGTTTGATCCAAACCGATGCCAGGCTGATTAGGTAACCTGACTCGGATACGCAGGGTGAAACTATTTTGGATAAATTGTACAATAAAGGATTGTCCTAAAAAGAACTAGATAAGATCTTGGTTGACAAATTAGATAATATATGATATTGTCTAAAATATATCTTCCTAAAAGTTGTTAGGAAATATTTCCACTTACGTAAATTAGGATATTTGATATCTTGTTTTAATTGATGCATATCTTATCCAATATTGCAATTTAATGATTAATTACGATTAATGTTATATATTAATTTTATTTGAATCAAGATAATGATATAATATTATTTTATCATGAGATGATTAATTTAATATTGGATGTTTTTAAATTGTTTAATCATTGCTATATAATATGTGATATTATAATTGCATGAATATTTTATTATGATATTATTACATGCGGTGACTAGTATGGCCCACAATAGGATAAATAAATACGATATGCGCATCGTTATGTTTTCTTGTACACGATCTGCGTATCGTTATGTATTTTTGTAATTTAAATTTCTACAAGAGAGTTTATTCCAATTATATGTAAGACAAGAAGAAGAAGATCCTAAGAAGACCAAAGGATGGAGATCCATGAAAGGGTACTAAGGATGGAGTTCCAGGAGTAACAAGACCCATGAAGATTTGATCTTTAATTTTGGTTTTTAGGGGCCATACTAGGATCACATTTAGTTACTGCATTACTTGAATGCTTTATTATCTCCCACTTTACATGTCTGCTTGTTTGTTTATGCTATTTTGTTCACTAGTAAATAAACAATCATTGCATGCTTAAGTCCCTTACCAGAATATTGAGATAATGCCTTTCCATATCATAACCATGAGGCCATTGGGATTCGTTGGATAGTTTTTGCCCTAGCGAGGTGTCCTTCCTTGACCTTGGGATAGTGCATGTATGTCTAATAGGGGCATGCTGCCTTGGTATGGTTACACTCAACAAGAGATCAAAAGGCTCAGTTTTGGATCTTGAGGCATAATGATGAGTCTTACATAAGATGTGACCATCAACCAAGAATTATAAGGTGTTATAATTAGTAACGGGTTTACTTACCTTGAGGCATAAGGATGAGTCTTACATAAGATGAGACTTGGAAAAGTGCCTTAGTACGCTCGAGTTTCATCTAAGATAGGATCTTGGAATCATTTTACTCACAAGGGAAATTTTAATTGAGTAGAATGTGTAATAACTTACTGTTTATAGCTTGTCTAAATTTTAAGTTCTTGCATGTCAAGCATAATTTATCTGCATGTTTTATTCCGTTTTGTAGTTACTATGTCTTCTAAACACCTCAAATTCACTCTCCGCTCAATTGTTGAGCAAAACAAGATGAACGACACAAATTTCCTTGATTGGGAAAGAAATATGAGAATCAGTCTCAGCTCTGAGGGACAAGATGATGTCCTAGAAAACCTCATCCCATAGCTGATTACCACCTCATCTGATGAGGATAAGGGCCAACAAGTTGACCCTTTGAAGGAAGTTATAATGGTCAAGGGAAAAAGGGTTTAAGAAAGGGCCTCAAAAAAAGCAACAGTACCAAGGGAAGGGCAAGCAAGTTGTTCAACCTAAGGAAAACACTTCAGGCATTTACGTTACTGAAATCTTATCAACCAAGTCTCATTCTTGGATATTAGATTCAGGATGTGGTTCTCACATTATTTCGAATGTGCAAGGACTAAGAAAGGAGACGGTTGCAGAAGGGTGAGATAGATCTCCGCGTTGGAAATGGAGCAAGGGTTGCTGCACTTGCCATTGGAGATTATAGTCTACCTCTACCTTTTGGCTTAGTTTTTGAACTTTATAATTGTTATTCTATTTCTTCTATTACTAAGAATTTGATTTCAATTTCAGTTTTGAACCTTGAGGGCTATGATTTTGTCATTAAGAATTGTTTTTCCATTTATAAGAATGACATTTTCTATGCTTGAGCCCATATGAGTAGTAGTGGACTATACATACTGGATATCAAATCTGAAATTTATAACGTTGTTACATAGAGGCAAAAGTCGAATGATATAAGTGAAGCCAATCTATGGCATTGTCGCTTGGGTCACATTAACATCAAACGCATGAAGGAACTCCAAACAGTTGGTAGCCTAAAGTCATTTGATTTAGAATCATTTGAAACATGTGAGAAGATAAAGGCACTCCGATCAGATCGAGGGGGCGAATACCTGAGCCAAGAATTTGACCATCACTTGAGAAGTTGTGGCATTGTTAGACATGGTCCGCTCAATGATGAGTTTTGCTGATCTTCCTACATCCTTTTGGGGATATGCCCTCACCACTGTTGCGTTCACACTAAATAGGACTCCGTCACGATCAGTTGATAAGAAACCACATGAGATATGGTATGGAAAAGTTCCTAGCTTGTTACTTCTGAAGGTCTGGGGATGCGAGGCTTATGTAAAGCGTTTACTACCTGATAGGCTATCACCCAAATTAGACAAATGCTTCTTTATAGGTTATCCCAAAGAAAACAAGGGGATATTAATTCTACAATCCCGCTGAGAACAAAGTGTTTGTTGCTCGGGATAGTGTCTTTTTGGAAAAGGATTTCTTTTCCAAGAAGCCAAGTGGGAGAAATGTTCAGCTTGATGAGATTCAAGTTGAGCAACAAACCCAATAACACGAGGACATAGATGATGTCACTGAGGAACTTGACTTTGGAGGCGTACCTTCTCAAAGGAAAACCGCCCAGATTCAAGATGCAATTCCTCAAGTTGATGAAGCACCTGAGGTCCCGCATACAGATGTGGTCAACCCAGCAGTTGAAGTCTCTCCTATTGTTGGACCACTTTGGAGATCAGACAGGCTAAGGCAGTAGCCTAGACATTATGAGGATTACGTCTTGACTGCTAGCATTGATGTTCTACTTTTAGAGAACGACGAGCCTGCGACCTATAAGCAAGTGATGGCGGACCCCAACTCTGAGAAATGGCTGGTAGCCATGAAATCTGAAATGGAATCCATGTATGAGAATCAAGTATGGGACTTGATAGATTTGTCTGATGGGGTAAAACCTATTGGATGCAAATGGGTCTTTGAGATCAAGACAGACAAGGATGGAAACGTTTTTGTCTATAAGGCACGACTAGTTGCCAAAGGATTTAGACAGGATCATGGTACTGACTATGATGAAACGTTCGCATCGGTCGTTATGATCAGGTCCATTAGGATACTCCTAACGATTGCCGCTTATTATGATTATGAGATTTGGCAAATCCTAGGAGAATATGCAAGCTTAAGAAGTCCATCTATGGACTTAAGCAAACATCCAGGAGTTGGAATCTTCGTTTTGATGAAGTGGTCAAAAAGTTTGATTTCGTCAGATGCGAAGAAGAGCCCTGTGTCTACAAGAAGTTTAGTGAGAGCAAAGTGGCCTTCCTAGTTCTATATGTGGATGACATATTACTCATTGGGAATGACATTCCTATGCTGAAGACAGTTAAGGAGTGACTTATGAAGTATTTCTCAATGAAGGACTTGGGAGAGGCTGAGTACATACTAGGCATTAAGATCTATAGAGATAGATCTAAGAGACATTAGTCTAAGTCATGGAACTTATGTAGATAAGATCCTTGATAGATTCAATATGATGAACTCTAAGAAAGGGTTCCTGCCTATGCAGCATGGCTTATATCTCAGCAAGAGCCAGTGTTCTAAGACACCTGGTGAGATTGAAAGGATGAGCAGGATTTCCTATGCCTCAGCCATAGGATCCATCATGTATGCAATGACTTGTACTTGCCCAAATGTTGCATATGCTTTGAGTATGTGTAGCAGGTACCAATCAAACCCGGGTGATGCACATTGGTGTACATCCAAGAACATCCGGAAGTACTTGCCTAGGGATGATCTCTTGATATTTGGAGGTGATGACGAGCTGGTCGTCAAGGGCTACACTGATGCAAGTTTTCAGACAGACATAGATGATTTTGAATCTCAGTCTGAATATGTCTTCATTCTGAATGGAGGAGCCGTCAGCTGGAAGAGTTCCAAATCCAGACATGTTCTACGGAAGTACCACATGATCAGACACTATGTTGATAGTAAAGATGTGAGGATGTGCAAAGTGCACACAAATGACAATATTGCAGATCCTTTGACCAAGACCATGTCTAGGCCCAAGTATGACAATCACACTAGGGCCAAGGGACTCAAGCACACTAGAGAGTTCTTTTGAGACATTATTTGTTTTATGATAAACCTTGTTTATTGTTATTACAGACATTTATGCTTGACTTATATATATATATGAATTTCATATTATTATTTAATCATTACTTGGGATTAGATAAAGTATCCAAACAATTTAATAGTTATCAAATGGGCTCATCAAAACTGTTTTGGTGAATGAAACCCCATTAAGTGAACTGAAATTATAAAATTGTTAGAAGTCCATGGTCTAAGTTGTTAACTTGGATACAAATGACCTAATCAAAAGACCATATGTGAGATTGATTGATAACACCGGGTTTCATGTGTTATAGGGACATGGAGACGTCTAATCGATTACATAGATGTGTATACCGATACGCATCGGACATACCGATCTTAGGACTCCTCGGGACTTTACTGCGGAGTTCTAGGATTATTCATGATTAGTGAGTTCCTTAGACATGAGTATGATATAGTTATCATTTGACTGATGGTATGTCTTTGACGCTGTCAAACGCTGACCGTAACAGACAGTTATAAAGGCAGTGATTGAGATTGCCAAAAGTTGAGTGGGAGTTGTAGTCTTACAAGATTGAATGTGTCCTCCTATTCCATGTATACAACGATACATTTGGAAATGATTGGTGTCTCGGCCACTTGAAGAGAGAGAACTGTGAAAGTGCATGGCCATGCTCGGATGATTATTAGTAATCACCCGTACTGACAGTTTGATCTCAAGAGTTCAAGAAACGTATTTGGCGGTAAAGATGAATTTCATCATATAGTCAGATAAGACACTTTGTGACAAAATAATTTTAACATTGCACACTTGTTTTAAGGACAAGTGGGAGATTGAAGGAATTGTGTTTTTTAATCAAATGTGCAATTACTGATTATGAAGTGGGACCATTTATGGAGATATTTAATCCGGTGATTTTAGGTAGTCATAGTGTTTTGCTAGAAGCCAACTATGATTTATAGACTATATGTTATAAAATATGTCATAAAGTCTATTGCTATTATTACTGGGTCCTACGAGGTCACACCCTTAGAGTTTGGACTGGATCAGTTTAATGGAAGACATATTATATAAGGTATATGATATAAAGTTATATATGATATAACTTGGGAGATAAGGTTTGTTAATAATAAAGAGTTATTATTAATAATAAAAGATATACTTATTTAGAAAATAAGATATATACACATGACAATATAAAAGGAGGACTTTTAAGAAAAGCCCACAACCCTACTTGACATTAAGAAGTACGGCTACCTCCTTCTCCCTGGAGCTATCCTCGTTCGCCTTCGTTTCTTGCTCTAGCAACCGAGTCCTAGGCGATCCAGATCCAAGCTCAGGTGGACCAAATAGAGGAGTCACACGCGAGGCTCTATTCTCTCCATTCCAGCAGATTGAAACACACATCAAAATGTATTTAATTGTTCCTATCTATGATCTATTTGGTTTATACATGAGATCCTTGGTTAGATGTTAGGAAATCGTTTTCTGAAATTCCGCTTTACGCATCTAAAATCCCTACATTTGAAAGGATTTTAGGTGGAAAACAAGACAATAGTGTTTGAATTGATTTTTTTTAAACTCTCTAATTAAGTTTTTATCAACTTTTCTCTTAAAACCTCTCTTATCCAAACAAGAAAAATATTAAAATATCTTCTTCCACCTCTAATCCTCTCCCTTTCTTTTCCATGTGTTAGTTTCTCCCATTTTTTCTTTTTTCCCTTATCCGTCATTACCCACCATCCAAATAGGTTGTTGATGACCAAACAAGCATGTGGGCCATAGGTAGATTGTGGGTCGTGTACATGCGCATACAAGCCAAGCACGTAAGCTAAGTGACATTCCATCTTATATACTAGGCTTAGTTATATCTAGGGGTGATCAAACAGATATATCCGATCCGGTCTGGTATGTCGGATATTCGGTAAAAAATATTCACAAAACTCTTATCTGTATCCGGTTCATTTCGGATCGGATATCCGGTAAATATTATCCGGATCGGATATTCGACTCAGATATCCAAATTATCCGGTTACTAGAAAACCTATTAAAAATTAAATCAAAATGTTTATTTTTCTAATTCAATCAAAACTAACAATCCGCAAAGTGCAAACTAAATGTCAAACATCAACACCATTTGCAAGTCCCAGTAATTTTTTCAAACAATTAAACTTGTCGACCTTTTCAAATTGAGAACCATAAACGTATATAGTATATAACAAGAGGAATTGTCAAGTATATATAAAGTTATAACTTTATATAATCAAAATTCAATTCAATGATGAACACTCAGTCTTGACAAAAAAAGATATTTGCTCTGTTTAGTGAGACGACAATTGATATATGAATTATTGATTTAGTGTTTTAATTTTATAAGAATAATAATCAAGGTTGTTTTTTTTTATTAAAAGGAATAAAATAAGAAATGTTATATTGGAGAATTGAAGTGAGTTTAATTACTTTAAAATGTACAAACACCATTTTGAGATCATCTAAACTAATTAAACATTATATACTAGTTATAAAAACATATATATTATATATTAATAGTACCGGATATTCGGTAAGCAAAATATTCTGATCCGTATCCGATCTAATTATCCGGAAAAATCACCCGGATCGGATCGGATTCGGATAAAAATTAAACGAATGTTTTCAGATACGGACTTTTAGGGTTCGGATTAACGGGTTATCGGATCGGATCGGCCGGATCAGATATTTTTGCTCACCTCTAGTTATATCCAAACTTCGTAGAATAGTTATTTCTCACATAAGTGGGGTAGAGTAGTTATTTATGTTTATTATAGTTAAGCAAAAAAAAACTTTTTGGGATGTAAACTAGATTGATATTTCTCTACACTGAGACAAGTCTTTTTCAAAGCATTTTAGAGCATATCTTGAAAATAAGGAAATGGACAAGTATGATTAGGTAAGAGAAGTACTTGTTATGAACTACTACGGTTAGTAGCAAAACAAAAGTGTCATATTCAGAGGAGCCAGCTACCATAGCCTGCGCTAGTGACATATATGTACACAGAATACAAATATACAACAAACAAGTCCTCCGCCAAATGTAGCAATCAAAATTATTACAAGAGAACAAATTCAACCAAAATTCAACTACTAATTCCAAGCCTTGCAAACGTGGCCATTTTAACCTCAGCTTAAGAGTCACTACAATAACCATTAATAGACAGGTAAGAATGCACCCAAGGAGGGCCACTATTCTTCTTATCAGTTGAATTTAAAGTAACAATAGTTGAGCAATCATTCTGATTCAGCATGTTATAGATGAACACTAAGGATATAAAGTTACTTTTTTATGAAATCACCTAAATTGAAATTTATTTTCCTAGCTATTATCGCCACGTTCCTGGGAGAAATTACAGGATCAAATATTGGAAGCATATCAACATTGAACAAGTCACCTTGCTCCTGGAGGAAAAGTAATCTATCAAGAAGTAAAAGAGTCTCAACAACAGGTCCTAAGGCAGCTCGCAAAGACCAATAAGCCCCAATCAATTCCTGCACACATTTGCATAAATATTAAAATTTTAGTTACCCATACACAATACCTTAAAATTGGTAGTATCTGGACGAAGAAAACATACCATAAAAGGTTCAGATTCCTTCCAAACTCCATGCAAGTCAAGATCATCAAGAGGCTGAAGTCCAAGGTGACATAACGCTGACTCGCTGAACGTTTTGAAAAGGTTATATTTATCAGATTCCGCCATTCCTGTAATCAAATCCCAAGGAAGCCATTCATCAGTGCAACACACAAAGCATGTCGAAACAATTCCTTCTAAGGAAAGAAGAATACGGCAGAATAGACCAACTTTCATCACAATCTGAAGCAACATTTCGCGTATTTCTTTGGTGCTGGCGGCGCAAGGCCTTCCCTTGGCGTCCTATAGAAGGACTTGCTGATATAACTTGAGGATAATATTTAGCAAGAACCATCTGAAAAACGGCACGAAAGGCATGCAAGTCGAAATTCTGAATGCCAGCATCCTCCTGCAAACCTCTCCACCTCTCTGCACTCTGACAAGCGAGGTTCCGTGCACTTTTACCAAGAGACAAACCATGGGATTTCACATGATTACTCAATGGAAAGCCGCATTCTGAACTATGATTTTCGAGTCCGTCCTCAGATAACAAGTTGTAGCAGCAACCAATGCTGACTAGTGCACTAACTTGTCTGCATTCTGAAAATGCCCTAAACAGAACCAAAATGGCAAATCAAGTTAACACAAAGATCTTGAAATGTAAATAGTCAGATCAACCAATTAAAACTTCTTTTATTATTTACCTCAGCATTGTTACTGATAAGTCACCGCAAGCATGAAGTCCGGCAAGTACTAATGAACATTTGTTATCAGAAGTTGCAACACCTTTTGTAGAGTTTGCCATCTCATCATCAAAGCCTCTTAGACAGAAATCTTCAGAAAACTTGCCACACAATTTTTGCTCCTCAACTTCAGAGCTAAGATTTTTTAGCATGTTAGCAGAAAGAACACGACATGTTATGGTTTTGGGCATGGTAAATCTCCACCTCTCTGATCTACCATAAGAAACAAGCAGTCATCAATTTTATAAGAATGTGGTTAGCAAGCAAAAGTTTAGGGGAAAAACAACATAACCATACCCGAGCTTACGCATATTAGCTGCATAATGTTTCTTGATTCTCTCAGCACGCGAATTTGTCACCTCTCCATGATGCAAAGAACCATCAATTGCAAGAACAGAAAGCTTGTATTGGAAGGAAAGTACTTGGGCAAGATAACCCTGCAACTAATAGCTTGATCAGAAAACAAACTATGACCATGGAAGATATCGAATCAGCTTATGGTCTAGACTCATGAACCTGACCCGAACCAACGTCAACTATTGTATTAGAATCTACACTTCTTGCAACTGAATTGATAACGGCAGCCAGAATCTCCACCTATTTGCAGCAAAAGATTTACTTATCAAAGTGATGCATATATAAAGTTTATATCTTTATATTGTAACTGCAGTATTCAATTACTTACCTCATGTTTTTTCTTTGGGTTCATGCCCTGTGAAAGAACCGAATTAAGTGGAGCAACGCACATATTAGACACCACCTGGGACAAACAATGAAGTTGAAAACAATTCGAGCTTAAAAAAAAAGTGCAATTACATGACTGTACAATGTAGAAAACTCAAAATTGTTCGATAATCAACTTTTTCAAGATAAATACCTGTTCTAGCTTTGCTTGTTCTCGGGGGAGCGCTAACGACCTACATCTAAGTACGAATTTCTTAAGTGAACTAGGCCAATTATCCTGCAATATTATCCACTAAAATTGGTAAAAAAATGTTCATGTTAGACTGCAAGCAGGAAAACAGAGGAATTAGTGGTCCATACGCGAACAGCACCAGAAGGAATTCCAAGTAGATGCTCAACAGGTTCGTTTCTGAGGCAATCAATCCATTCCTTATCCACACTTTCCCACAAATGATCCTAAATATACAAATTTTCAATATTTAACTTATATACAAATCGAAGTATTATGAAAAAAAGAAAAAAGGGGACAGTAGATATTGTAACAGAAGCCAACCTTGATGAAATTGACAACGTGAGCTTCGAAAAAAAACCTGTACGGGCGGAGGAACACAATTATTGCTTCGATCCAATGTTGCGTTTCAGTTGCAGACTTACAAGAGTAGTTCGGAAATTCTTCCATCACTGCGAATTGAACGACCTGCTGTAATCTGTAAAGTTGGAGTGTCCGTTCCGGCGACTCGCACTGAAACTTCTCTGTTCAATCCTTTGGGAAAGAATTCCGTGAGCCAACAAAGCCCATTGATAAATGGGCTTGGGCTACTCGTTTACAGGCCCATCCTAATCATTCACTTGAACTTATGTGGTTGTCTTGTAAACTCGATTAGTATTCAAACCTCAGAAAAGACTAGGTCAAGAGACTAGAAACAATTTGTACTAACTTTACTCAACATATATACCACCACCATAGTAATGTATCTAGTACATTATAAGTTTTAAACTGTGTTTAATTTGTTTGATTATTGTAAGAAAATAACAATTATAAAAGTGTACATCATGTGAGAAAAAAGCCAAAGGGCATAAGAGAAAAACAGGGGAATTAAAATAACAGGGCGGTCATTTGCAGTGCATGTCGGAATGCGCCAAAGCAACTCGCTTTTCAGGGGAGGGAAAAAATGGATGCTAAGGGAACAAAAGTGTTACAAGGACAAAAACAAGAGTGATTATTTAACAAAATAGTTGTTTAGATGCCGACTTGTTTTTCTTACTTTACGGTGATAGGTCATGTTTGCAAAGACTCCAGTTTTGTCACTAATCTCGCATAACCAGTAAGGGTCTCTTTGGATTAGTTAATAGAATTCATTAAATTGTATTATTTTGTATTAATTTAATATAAAATAATACATTTTTAACGGGAATTCAAACGAACGCTAAGAGTAGTTTTATCCAAAAACGAATAAAGGTGATCAATTCTTGGTTATAAGAGCAAGATTATCGGTGAGACTCTAGGAGGCTTTTAGAATTTTTTTGAATAAAAAAATTCTAAAAATCCATGAGACCGACTCAAAAGGCCCAAGAAAAGGGGATTAACGCGTCATGCGATGCGCGACACGTGACGCACTATCGACGATCAAGATTTATTCTTGACTATTGAATAAATAATTTTTTTAAAATAAAATATCTCAAAATCAGCAAGTTAAAAAAAAAAAATTTATCATTATTCTAATTTTATTTTTCTCTATCCATAGACACTCATTTTGGGTATATTTGATAGTTTTTATATTTTTTTTATATTTTTTGTATATCATTAAGTGAAAAAATTATATTATTATTATTTATGTTGGTTTAAAATAAAATAAATACCAATATATGTTGCTTTCATCATGAATTTCCTTTAAGTTTTAATAATATTTTTTTATAGTTTAATATTATGGTTTATGAAACTTTATTGGATCTCACTAATAAAAGATAAATTTAAATTGGGTCCCTTAAAAAAAAAGTTGAGCTAAAAGCCCTAGGACTTACTAATTTTTATTTTTTTATTTTTTTATGAGGAAAGATTTCAAGGTACCCGACATAACAACATCGGGTAGCTCGAGAGGCCGATAGAATCGGCGTCGGTACAAACCGAACAGAAAGAGCCAAAGACAAGCATGAAAATTACATCGAAGCAGAAATGAACAAAACAATCTAAGGCAGGCAAGGAGTCAACAGACTCAAGGGTGCCACCGGGAAATGGTCAAACATGAACACATGCGGAAGTGCTGAACGGGCTGCCTTGACGTTGCCTTCACCTAGATGAGGGATCTTCAGGAGCCTCAACCATGACGTTGCCCTCGTTCGAGAGGGGTCTTCATTCAGCCACAGACACGACCACGACCGGCGGCTCAGCCAGAACCCAAGATATATTCCACAACAGCTGCGAGAATTTTGCCACCCATACTTGATCAAAGCAGAAAACAAAGAAGTCAACAAGGGTGAAATTGATGAGATTGAATCCATCAATTTGATCTTGACTATCACGTATGATAGGATTGGTGTATGGTTATACCCAGAAATTGATTGTGTGAGGCACATTTTGGTTTGTAAAGCTGTTATAATACATAACCTGGTCAATGGAATGTACATAACAGCACGGGTTTGTACATTGTGCAGAAATGAAGAATAAAAAACAAAGGAAAGGTTGTAGAGCAGAAAAATCTGTTTGTCATTTTGGAGAATTTGATAAATCAGTTGATATCCTTTTTGCGAGGAAATTTGATTTGGTTGCTATTAGAATGGTGATTGCGCTTATGGCCTATGGTGATAACTAGTTTGTCCCCAATGAGACATATTTGCATGTGGATGGCATAGATGGGGAGAACCCCGCGAACAGCAGTGTAAATCCCAAAACTATTCAGGATTCGTGTTTTAATTAGAATTGGTTGACGGTTGATGATTGCTAAAATATGAACCCATATTGGATATAGCTGGTGAAGCCCCAATAGAGGGTTGAGTGTTTCCTGATGGTGGTGCGGTGGAAGGTGATTCCGATGGTGGTGAGTATGTGGGAGGTTATCCCAAAAATGATGTAGTGGGAGGTTTTCCCAAAGAGAGATATGATTTTGCAAACGAGAGTCAGTGTTAACACTTCTAGTTGATTGATAATTCAAGAAGTAGTTTGGTAAAATAATTCTTCTTAATTCCTTAGGGGTGACCGAGGTACACCTGTATACCAGAACCATCATCTTCACTAGAATACCAGATCTGAAGGCTTCGCCTCACGACCTTCGGAAACGGCGTCTTTAGGGGGTAGGAGACCGAAGCAAGCAGATGAATCACCATAGTGGCCAAGATGAAGGATCTGCGAAGGGAGTGTGAGTCGGGTCCGGTGGTGAGGGCGTGGGTGGTGCAAGAAGGTTAGATTTGGGTTCGGTGGTCGGGTTAGGTGCGAGCGGGGCGAGGGTTCGTTTGGGCTCGACCGATCTGGAGCAAGGGTGCCAAGATGGCTGACCGGATCAGGCGCGAGGGGCTCGGTCGGAGCGGGGCTCGGTGCGGGATTGTTCATCAAAGGGACCGGTGGGGTCTGGACTAGGTGGTGCCGATCGAAGGCCGATGGAACGTCTTTATGGGGTTATAGGGCCGGCGATCTGGGCACGACGGCGCGGGAAACATGGTGGAGCAGCGGGGTGCGCGGTGGTTCGATGGCGTCAAATCGCGAGGTGGTCCTGTTGCTGGTGCGGTAGAGGTCGGATCTGAGCAGGGGCAACGTGGGTTCAGTGCGGGTGCAACGTTGGGTGGTGTAGACGGTGGCGGGGTGAAGGTTTGGTTAGGTGGTGGTCGCCGGTGTGGGTGTAACAGGGGAGAAGTTTTTGAGAAAGTATGGTAGTTCATACTGCTTGAAAGAAGAGGCGTTTAACTAGGATTTTTCCCTTTTTATTGAGAGAACTATTTGACTATCTATCCATTTGTTATACAAGTTGTTTGTACTATCAAATTAACCTTATTTGTCTCTCCCTATTTTCCTAGGACTTACTGATAAACATATCCTAAAGTTGTAAAATATATTCCATTTTTGCTTTTAGTATGAACCGTAAATTTTCTTTATGTGGTGCATTTTTATATGGTTTTCTCTGTCAGGTTGTGTGCGGTGGCTCTGAGAATCAAGTGTCAGTAGCCGTTGCAAATTTAAGGGTGAATATAGACTTGCATAAAATTATTACTAGGCCTGCCACAAAAGGCTTAAATCTTTGCAAGAATTAAGCTACAAACTATTGAAGACTAGCTAAGAATAGAAGAGCCCGCCTCTTTATAAATCTGAAAACAGACATTTTGTTAGCAATGCAATGCAAGATTCAAGAAGTAAGACTGAATTTATGCACAGGAATGCTAATTTATATCAAGCCAAACTTAGATACCCATCTCCAGATCGATATAAATTATAAATTACACAAACAACTTGCTTAGTTATCAAGATAACTTATTTCATCATAAATATGTGTCTTTTTCTAAATTTTTATTACAAAAAAAAATGCATCTTACAGAAGCTGACACATTTTATTGAAAACAAACTCATAGGTTAGTTAAACAAAATTATCTCAACAGTATTAAAAACAATATTTGAGCAAGTGAGTCTGATTTCAATTTATTCCTTCACCTGCAATTAGATATCCTTGCATTAGTTTCAGACTAAACAAAACAAAACAAGGACAGGGAAACGTAGAATATTGTATACGTTAAGGCTTAATTAAGCTAAACCCCATGCAGCCTCTAGTAAATGAGCTTTGCCTTGTCAAGTTGTAGAAGGGAGTTTCGTGGAAGCTTCCAGAAACGGACAAAATTAAGTTTATGTATGAAGTGATCAAGCAATTTAAACAAAAATCAATTAGGAAAAAAATACTTTGCCACGTGTACGAATTAATATACAGTAGGTGTGACGGACTCAATTCTTTTGAACATAAGAAAAAGGCCGCTTAGCCCGTTGTGAATTCACCCAGCCCAACGGATCACCGCCATTAAAATCTAACCTTCTGAAATTCTCAGTTCTCTCCCCTAAAACCCAGGCCAACCAGTAGTTACTTACTTGTCTCACTCTCTGATTTCATCGCCATTGTTGTTTAGTTAGTAGAAGCGCTCTCAATCTTTGCATGAAGGCTAGAAATGGCTTCCGCTTGTGTCAATAACATCGGCGTTTCGCCGGAAAACTTTATCGACTTTCCGCCGTCGGCTTTTCCGGCGTATGGATGGCTGAGCCCTAGGATATCATTTAGCAGGGAATACTCCGACGGAGCGAATCCGGAGGAGAAGAATCCATGTGTGCCGGAGGCGTCAGATCCGGCGAAGGATCACGGAGATTTCGAGTTCCGTCTTGACGATCCGGTGAGGATGCTGGACGCCGGCGAGATTTTCTCCGACGGGAAGCTTGTCCCGCTCCAACTCACTGTGACCATTACTGGGGCGGCGGCGGCGGCTACCACGACGGAAGAGGCGATGAGGTCGCCGGAGGGGAGGAAAGCCTGCGCGACAAACGAGGTATTCAGCATCGCCGACGATGATCCGTACGTGTTCTCTCCGAAGGCTCCGAGATGTTCGAGCCGTTGGAGGGAGTTTCTCGGTTTGAGGAAGAGCAAGCAAGAGGCCAACTCCAAGTCCACGTCAGCCTCCAATTCTACTACGACGTCGTTTTCTACTACTTCTTCAAAAAGCACTGGTAATTCAATACGGCAATTTCTCCACAGAACCTCCAAATCAATGTCGGCGTTTTCAGCCTCCGACGCCTCTCTTCGCCTCCCTCTGTTGAAGGACTCGGATTGCGAGTCGATTTCCATCTCCTCCTCTCGCTTCTCCCTCTCCTCTTCCTCCTCCGGCCACGATCACGACGATTTCCCCCGATTCTCCCTCGATTGCGACAACAGACCTAGCCGCTCACACCTCTCCACGAACCAGAGCCTGAATCATCCTAGAGTGAGGATGGTGAAACCGAGGATGGTTCCGATTTCCGTGGCGGAGAATCCAAAGCCTCTGATCGACCATCCTTCGGCCCCCGTAACGGCTAATCGCGCAATGCCTCGGGCTCAGCACGATCCAGCAGCAATTACGAGGCGACTCTCGATGGATAGCCCGAGGATGATCTCATCGGGCAAGATTGTGTTCGAGAGTCTGGAGAGAAGCTGCAGCAGCCCTAGCAGCATCAATGGCGGCCCAAGGTACAGGAATAGAGGAGTGGAGAGATCCTACTCCGCCAACGTACGGGTCACCCCTTTTCTCAACGTTCCGATTTGTTCGTTACGCGGTTCGTCGAAATCTGGAGTGCTAGGGTTCGGGCAGCTGTTCTCGGCCCAGTCAAAGAAGAAAGAGGGCAATGGTGGAAGTAGCAATCCCAATTACCACCACCATTACAGCAGCAGGGTTAGGAAGGCGAGTAGTTAGCTAAAAAGCGAAAGGTAAATACTGAAGTTCTCGCATTAATCATGTTTCAGTTGTTAGTGAGTAAACGAGTAGTGATTCATTCCTGCAACTCTTTTTTTCTTGCAATTTTTTTCCATGGTGAAATTGGTTAAGTTGTTGCTGTGTTTAGGCGGTGTTTGTAGATAAACATGGGAGGGGTGAAGTTCTCTCCCTTGTTAGAGTTGCTTTGGATATTCTTTCTCTCTTGTTTAATCTGAAATATTGATGGGGGAGCAGCAGTTTCTACAAGAAGGATTTTAGTTTCAATTATTGTACCAGATTGCATTCAATCATTTCCATTACCAGTTTGTTCTTCTTTAGATGCTTGCAAGTGATTAGGCATGCGCATATGCATAAACTGCACATTTCGGATATATATTTTTGTACTAAAGAAATTAAATTCTAATATCTATAGTTGATAGTTAAACCATTAAAATATGATCCTGTATCACCTACAAATTTGACTAGAAAGTTTTAGGGATGAGTGAACACTTTCTTTATGCTTGGAGTTGGACTAAGATTTGGTTCACCCAATAGAGAAATGTGGATTTCAAAGTCATTGTTGTAGATTACCTGTACATAAGTTAGTTGATAGTAACATAACATGGATATGTGTAGTACTCTTTCATTCTGTTATACCTAATCTGACAGTAACTTAACAAAGGATACATATACATCCATGGACAATCATGCCACCTAAATTGGTCCCCTTGTAATTCACATCACCCTGTGATTACCCGAACGGTAATAGCATAGTAAAAATAAATCATATCGTCATTCTTACATATTTGAATGACAGTCAGCATTTTTTTTTTTTAAACTTTAAGCTAGAAATGAAGCTTCTACAAACAAGACAGGAAAATGTTGCAAATCAATTAATCACTATACATAAGTTCAAAAGATTCATCCTTTACATTCAAACAACCGAATTTCTGGATAGATTACACACAATCTAACCAAAAAGGCCAACAGGAGAAAGTGAAAATAAGAGAAGCAAAGAAGCCTCTGTTACCTGAATAAATCAGCAAAGATAGCATCTGACAATGGCTTGCTTATCCACTTCCCATGGTACTTGTTGAATACAAACTGCACAAGCCTGAGAAGCGTAACAAAAACAGCAGGGAAAGCAAGAGATCAGAGGCTAATTTAAGTGGAACTTGGTCCTAGTTCAGACCCAAAAGTGCAGTCAAATTTGCATTAGTTCAAAATGTACAATCCTACTTGCTTCTCCAGTATCATGTCTGTGTTTTCAGGCCTTTTTGTTTTACATTGGTAAGGCATCCACCATAAGATCATACTGCATCACAAGCCTTTCAACTGTCTTCTGTGTCACAAGCTTCCTCTGTCTCAACTCCCACAGAACTTGCTCAGCCAGATTGGGCTCTTCTTGCAGCGCAAGCCCTTCCACAATAATGGTATAAGTTAACTCATTAGGCTTGCAACCTTTATCTACCATCATCTCAAAAACATTCATGGAAAGATCTGTTCTCTTCAACTTGCACAGCCCAAGTATAAGCGAGTTGCAGTTATCCGTATCAGGCTTACAGTCAAACTCATCCATTGCCCTGAAAATCTCCATGGCTGCATACACCATTCCTTCCAAGCACAACCCTCTCAACAACGACGAGTACGTGTAAGAGTCAGGTGTAAAACCATGCTTAGTCATCTCAATCAGCAGCAGAAATGCAGAGTATGTGTTACCCTTCTTGCACAAACTCGAGATGACGTATTTGTAGAAGTCTTGAGTGCAAGACTTCTGCTTGTTTCCCAAGCCTTGAATGATGGAGAACGCCTCCTGAACTTGGCTGTTCTTGCACAGCACAGAAATGGCGTTGTAGGTTCCTTCATTAGGCGTGCACTGGCGGTGAATCATTTGGTTGAGACACTTGACAATTTTGTCAACTGATCCCTCTCTACACAGCTGAGTAACAATGGGATTGTAAGTGGCTGCAGTTGGCTTGAAACCAACTCTTTGCATCTCATCAAGAACATCTAGAGCATGATCAATCTGGCCATGATCAGCAAGCGAGCTCACAAGAATGTTGTAAGTAACAACCGTTGGAGAGCGATCCTCGCCCTCCATTTCAGCAAGAAAATCATAAGCCTCCTTCCAACGCCCTTTGCTGCACAAGCTTCTCAGAAGAATATTGTAAGTGACGACGTTTGGCTCGAATCCATTGTAAGGCAAATCCCTGAAGAATCTGATTGCCTCCTCCAATCTTCCTTCCCTACAAAACCCAGTCAAGAGTACATTGTAAATGACCAAATTAGGACTCCCTCCTGTCAGTATAATGTCATCCAACAGCTTCATGGCCTCATCAACTCCTCTCTCTTTACAAGCAGCTTCAAGGAGATATGAATAAGTGAAGACATTTGGCTTCAGCCCTTTCTTTGTCAGCCTTTCCAAGAACTGCAAACTCTTATCCAGATTCCCAAGCATACAAAGCCCCTTAACAAGTGAATTGTAGGTTAGATTGTTGGTTGGATACCCATACTCCTCCATTTTCTCCACTAATTGCATTGCATACCCAAAGTTCCCTCTTTTACACAAATGATTCACCAAGAAAGTGTAGGAGCTAGCATCCAAATCGACACCTGAGCTCGCCATCATCTCCATAATCCGAATCGCTTTCCGGACCTTATTCAGCTTGCAGAGATCATACAGAAGCTGTGTAGATTGGACCTTATCAGGCTTGTGACCTTTCCTCACCATATACTCCAAGTACAAAAAGGCATCATTTGCCCTTACATCTTTACTTCTGGGGTCACCCTTCCCAGACCTCCAATTGGGTAAGGTAACTATGTTCTCCTTAGGGGAAAAGGTGATCTGGTTAGAAGCCAAAACCCTAGAAAAACCATTGTTGAGTGTCAAGTTGTGAAGATTGGGGAGCTTGGAGAAGAACCCACATGGTTTTTTGGAAGATTCTGGATAAGGGCTTCTAAAGGGCAGCACAGTGTGTGATACAGTTGCCATTACTAAGAGTATATTGAGAAACCAGAAGCAAGATTGTTGTTGAATACCTGTACATGGAAAAAAACTGAGAAGGTGATTAGGCCACACTTGACATGCAGTTGCAGATTGTTCAAAAGGGTTGGGTGTTCTTACCAGGGAAGTTGCAAAGAGAAAAGCATCAGAAGCTCAGAGATGAGTTTTGCATTTAATAATACCCCATCTGGAGAGGAAAGATGACAAACAAATTGCTCTTTTCTTTTACAATGGCGTTGCTGTTTTCTCGTCCATCCATGTTGTGATTCTCTTCAATCTTCATTATCCAAACGGATGGATGCTGGAAAATTGAGAAGACCACGCGCATTTTATTGGCGCGTGGAAACTGGACCCCGCTTGATTATGCCATATTTCTATGTGATGTGATTTATGATTTAGGAAAATTTCATTTTTTTTTAAAAAAAAAATGCATTTGTCTCTCTAAAGAATCCACAAATCTTTAATTAAAATTAACTACATAAAAAGTAGTTTAGCTCATTTTGGTGGTGTTTTGATAACAGAGTTGGAAGTCTTACACAAATAGAGTTGGAAGAGGCCGAACACTCTGTTTCTGCCTACTCGATCCAATAGCCAACAACAATACATGAGCCAAAAAGGATTGATGAAGAGAGAATGATATGCAGTTAAATGCTACAATCCCACAAATTACACTCTTTTTGTGAGCCAAAAAAGGATTGATGGAGAGAGGATGATATGCAGTTATTCATCAAGGCCCTCTTTTCCTGCGTAAGAGAAAACACCCTTTCTGCTGATCAGGAGGAATCATTCCTCCTCCCTTGGACGTGTCAATGGCTTCCAACATGGTCACCACTTCATCCATCTCCGGCCTCTTGTCCGCATTCGCGTCCCAGCATCGCTTCATTACGTTCCCATAAGAGCTCGGGCAACATCTTGGGATCTCCGGCCTCAGATTCTGCACTTTTCCAAATTTCAGGCCGTTTTGTGTAAATATTTATAAGGCAATGCTCATTTTTTGATTCATTATTACCTGGCGGACAACAGCTGAACTAACTTCAGAGAAACTGAGATCAGGATATGGCATGTCACAACAGTATATCTCCCAAAGGCAGATCCCAAAGCTGTACACGTCACACTTCCTATTGTACGGATTCCCATTTAGAACCTGTTAAGATTTTTATTCAAGGATTTAGTTTTGATAATTGAATTGTACAAGTGAAAATGTCAGGCAAAAAGTATGAACCTCAGGAGCCATGTAGCCAAGGGTTCCTGTTTCGCCCGTCATATCATGAGGGTTTGAAGCCTCCACACGAGCAACACCAAAGTCAGCAATCTTCAGAGTTCGCGTCTTGTCCAGAAGCATGTTTTCGGTTTTAACATCTCTATGGACGATTTTCTGAGTGTGCAAGTAGCTTAGCCTGAAAGTAAAGACTTAAACAGTGAGATTCTGCAGGATTCAATTAGCAAATGAAGGGCATGAGGAAATGACCCTCGTGCTAGATCGAGTGCCAGCTGAACCACCACTTTGAATGCCAATTTCTTTCTCCTGTTCTTTATGAGGAAAGATTTCAATGCACCTCCGGGTAGATACTCAACTACAACACAACAAATGTTCTTCGGCATCCCAATTTGCCCGTTTTCAGTTTGGATATTCAGATCCGACGTGCCCATTATCGCACCTATGAACTGCAAAAAGATTGATTCTTTAATCCGTAAACATGTCTTTCATAATGCAATTATATACCTTGGTGACATTGGGATGATCCAATTTATGCCAAACAGCAACTTCCTGGGTGAAAGCAGCCCTGAGTTGAGTCACTTCAGCCTCTGTGCGATGACCCTCTTCTCCCCAGTCAAGCAGCTTAACTGTGGTTAGGTTAATTGTAAGTGAAATCTTAAGGAATAATCACCCAAGCTAACTATCTTGACACATGAAGGAATTCATTACTTGGGTTTGTTGAATTGACTGATAATGTCATGATTTGAAAAAGGAAGTTCCTTTTTTGTAAATAAAAAAAAGATATTGCTTAGGAAATTGAACGAGCAAATGCCAACAACATAAGAAGTGAAATTTCATACTCTGAAATTGAAATAGACGAATTCCGATCATACCAGCAACATCGAGGCCATCATAGATTCCGCGATGGACGGTGCCAAAGGTGCCACGAGCAATGACCGATTTAACGAGAAGATTAGAGGGGTCAATTTCCCACTCTGCTCTGTTCTGAGCTCTGTTTTGTTCTTCTTCCGTTTTCGTCTTCTTCTTCTTCTCCAAAGTTAATGCCCTGGTGAGATGCCTCTGCAGCTGATCGTCCAAGCTCTTCAGATCTATCTGATCAGCTCTCACATAACCACCACCACTATTATTATTATTCTCCTTCATTTTCTCTTCTTTGTTACCTACTCCGCTGCAAATAAAACTAGTAGTAATTATAAGGAGCAAGGTAGAAATTGTGTTTTGTTCCTTACTCTGTCTCTCTCTCTCTCTCTCGAATCAATCACTCGCTCTCTCTGCAGAGGCCATGTGGTCACATGGGGTTTTGCGCCACGATGTGTGTACTTTGATTTCGTTGTTGTCTTCTTCTTCCTCCTCCTTCTGCAGCTGCTTCTTTAGATGATGAAAAAATTGATATCCGTAATATAGGATTCGCAAAGAGGAAAGAGCAGTGAACTCAAGGGGTTTTTTGATTGATCGATGATGTCTAACTCTAACTGCTGTTTTATAGTTGACATTGCAGGTTTGATTATATTCCATCGTTTTAACATTATTTTTTAATAATTGTTATTTTAAAATTTTAGATAATAATTAATTAGTGAATTATGAAATATATTATTAAAAATTGTATATATTGATATTTTATATAAATTTTATTTATTTATTATTTAAAAATAAGATTAATAATTATTAGATTATAAATTTTATGAATAACAAGTATTTAAAAATAACTCTGGCATTGTTTTATAACTGTTTTAATTTCTGATATTTTTTGTGTTTTATAACTGTTTTTTTCAGTATAAATTTGTTATGTCTTCCGAGAAACAAAGCTGTGCCGATTTAATTGCAAAACTGATATAACTCTGTTGCTGCAACAGTTGGAACGTGAATGAACTAACTCAGCTGTCAATCCTGTCATTGACATAAATATCGTGCAGAATCTTAACTGTTTTTCTTGTACTATCAATCTCATTACAATACTAATGCAATCGTCCTTCACAAACAAAAAAGGATTGAAATCATATTTTGATACCTTGTTTCTACTTGCTTTTGTACTTTTCTGGAAAAAAGTTACAAGCACTACCAGGCACTAAGTACGTGACACAAAAGAGTGGCCAGGAATTTTGCTGAACAAATAATTGTTTTTCTAAAATGGTTACCCGTATGTAATAAATAATAATTGAGCTATATAGTTGTATTATATACTGCTATGTTGTAGTTATGAGCTTAAAGTGGAGAGCTTGTAGCCGAACATATAAAGAAATTAATATTTCCAGATGAAACTAAGGGGAAGGACAAATTCGGGGAAGGCTTGATTTAGGGGAGAAACACTTCAAATTTCAGACTGAATGGGCCTAGGCCCAAGCAACCCTGAAGCTAATGGGCCTAGGCCCAATAACATGGTGCGAAGAAGTTGATTTTGTTGCCAATTTCTACTCCCACTTGCTCTTGATCTGATGTGCATGCTTGAAATCGTACGTTAAGAGCTTGCTTCCATCCATTCTTTTCACCACAAAGCTCTCTACTAACACGTAACAACCAAACCTTGACCACGTTTCTGATCCTCCATATTCTTCTGACCTCATCACCCTCACAAGCTTCTCTTCTCCTCTAACCCATCCTCCTCTTTCTTCCTCCCAAACCATTCTTTCTACAATCAGCGAGCTCAGCCCCACGTGTCGTAGAGTACCGGATTTGCCCCTAAACCACACAAATCCATCATCATCATCACAACTCTTGTCTTGTACAGCTTCTTTGCCTGCAACCCTAACTGCTTCCGTTGGGACTTTAATGTCTACAATCACAGTGTTCTTCTCTAACCTCCCCCAATTTTGACACATAAAGATCCGCTCCCATCTTCGCTCGAGCGTCACCTCGTAAAACATAGATCTTTTCACCTGCTCAAGAATTGCCAAGTCTCTGATGAACATGAAAGGCGAATACCACTTGCCAACAACCACTGCTTCAGAAGCCTCCCGGAGCACCGGGAAGTTGAACTCCGGCAATACACCAATGAGGCTTGAACTCCGGCCTGCAGCTTCACTTAGCTTGAATTCTAGTGGATTCTTGGCGGTGAGGCTCCATCCTTTGCTTCTGAAGATAAGTGGAAGATAACCATCAGGAGCCATGGACGTAGCTGAGAATCTTTTCTCACCCATACAACAACTATCAGATGTCGAGAACTCGTATTGTTGATAAGCATCACTTGGATCCAGAGGCCTTGGTTGTACTACATCTTCAACGTAATTGAAGCCGAAGCAACAGGCTGACGTGGCCTCCTCTTCCTTCTTTGAACTCGTATATGCTCCCCTGCCATTCATATCTAATGAGTTACGTTAGACAAGTGTTAGCAGCAATTAAGTGTATAATTTCGTTTTTACCCCGAATGTCTTCCGTGAGGTTTGATTGCATAAAACTGGTATGAGGACAGAGGCTGATTGATCACTGGTATAAGGTATACACCATGAAGACGCGTGTTGTTTCCTAGTTGGTGATGGACATGGAGAAGCTTGTTCTGAGGGAAAGGGAGGTCTAAAACCCGAGATTTTCCGTGCAGATTGAAGCAGAATGGAGGTGTTGGATCTTCGTCTTGGAGTACGAGGTAGCCTGAATTTGGACCTTCAGGTGGTGGTGCATACAAAGATGCAGGGGAAACCCTGTATAGAGAGAGGGGTCTTGTGACATACATCTTAGACTAGCTTCATCTTCAAAGTATTTCCTACGCAAGTCTCTTGTATGTATGTATATATAGGTATCTAAGATTGTATGAAATTTGGAAACTGTACATATGACTAGCATCCTCGTGGGACAAAAATGTCATTACTAGTAAGGTAATAAGAAAAATCCGAAGATAATGCAAGGCACGGCACTCCAGCTTTGATAAACATGTCTACAATCAAGGTTTATCAAATCAAATGGACAACAACTCTATAGATATTATGCCTGCAACTAATATTAAATATGTCGCACATGGAAAAGAGGGTTATTAAGCAAATCACCCTTGATGACATATCTATATCTTTAAGAATAAGTATAGCCCATCAAACTCCTTGATTCTCCACAAAGTGTAATCACCAACTGTTAAATAATGCGGGCCATAGACTGTGAAAGTACGAGGGCGGATGCGCACAAGCGCAAGAAACCTGAGCCCAGTGAGATTTCATCCTATGGCGGATCTATGGGGTATTTTAGGGGGTTTAGGTTTGAGAGTTTGGTTGTCGGTGTGTTGTTAGAATCTGATTCTTCTTTGGTCATTTCTTTGTTGGATCGAGAAAGGAGTTGGGATTGCACACCCACTCCACAGTCTAGTGTGTCAATGCCAAGACTTTATTGAAAAGGATTGGGTGATTCAATTCCATCGCGTTTTTAGGAAAGGTAATCGGGAAACTGACTGATTATCATTTGTTAGAAGATGTTCACAATGCTTTGTTTACGATTTTATTAGATGATGTAAGAGAATTGACTATGCCCCATATGATTAATACATAGTCCTTTATTATTAATAAAGTTGTGAGAGTGTTGTCTTTCTTTCTACCAAAAATATAATGACAATAAGAGAAATAATCCACGTAATAGACATATTATGTCACATTAGATGTGAGATGATACATATTACACACAACAAAGAAAACTTTATAAGTGTTGAATGGGCAGACCCATTTGCCTACGGCAACAGGTGGAGTACGCTCCCTTGATAATGGGAAGTCAAATGATGGAAGGCTGTTTCGGAGGGCAGAGTTGAGTCCAGAAGCTTCTTCACTTAGTTCAAGACTTTTGTGCTTGGATGATGATGAAGGATACATTTCACATTCTTGTCCTAAGAATTAAACTTGTGACCACACCATCAGGAGCAACGGACTTGCCTTTACAAGAATTATTGTTCCTTGCTGAAGTAGTAAAAGTAACCTCAAATTGTTGGTATATTGTTAAAATCCGTGCGTCGGTTAAGGGAGAGACGTGTACGTCCGTGTACAAGCTCATCATATAAGTCCATGGGGATCCATCCTATAAACCAATTGACAATAAGAGAAGTAGTTCTTGATATTATATAGTGGTCTTGGTTTTTTTATATTTCCGATGTGAGATTCTCCCATCTTATTTTTCACACGCTGGCACTTGACATTATGCCTTAAGGCCGGCAAGCCCGTTAGTGTCTTAAGGCCGACAAACCCAATCAACCAGGAGTCCAAACCTAGACCGAACCGCTTTGATACCATGTTAAAATCCGTGGACCAGTTAAGGGAGAGGCGTGTATGTCCGTGCACAAGTCCACCATACAAATTCATAGGATTCTATCCTAAAACCAATTGATAATAGGAGGAGTAATCCATAATATTATATAGTGGTCTTGATTTAGGATTCTCCCATCTTATCTTTCACATATATGTCTAGGGGATTTAGCCTTCTTGGTTTTCTTGCTGCTATGTAGCTGCAGCAACAATGAGTTTCCATGTCCGGCCTCTTCCGTCGAGCTTTCATAAGCTAATCTAATGGGATATCAAATAAGAAGGTAAGAAAAATGTTAAATTCTGATAAACAGATAAATTAGAGTTGTGCATACACAAGCATACATGGATTAATTAATTCACTAAGTTTATATATTATACATATTAATATATATGACTTCTGATAATGTATTTTGAGATGGGAATAACTTTGTAAGAGGGTTTGTTTTGTCTTCTTCTCTTGATATAATTGGAGCGATCCTTTCAGTTCAATCTCTTCATTTATAGCACCATGATTCTATAGGAATTTAAATTATATATAGTGTTATTTAATTAATAATATAGAAGTAATTGTAAGATTTTTTCAACATAGATAGTATAAATAATATTCCGTGATCATCGGGTCATAAGTTCGATTTTCATTGCTCAGTTTTAATGACTTAGGTACTTTCTATAAATAAAAAATAATAAAATTAGAAGAAGAAATCGACAAACTAATCACAAAACACGGTTCATGAAACCCAAAATTTTAGGACACTTAACAACGAAACGTCTATTTACAAGTCACTTTAATTACATCCGACTAAATTAACGCAGAAGGAAAACGTACGTAAGCTTATTTACAATCCAACAAAATATTAGTTCATAATCAACGAAAACTAGAAATCGAAGCCCGTGCGACTTTTTGTATATATATAGTATCACGGTTTAAATTTGAGTTTTTTTTTAATATATGGATTGTTGTTTCATATTTTATCTTAGACGATATATTATTTGATATGGATTTAAATGTAATATCTAAGTCTTGACAAAAGAAATGTAATATCTAAGTATTTTAGGTATAAAATGCTATGATTGTACGAAGTATAATTTTATTTTATTTTTTTGTCAGAAGTTTAATCTAAATAATTGGTGATTAAAATGCTATGATATATATCATTTTAATTAATAAATATTAGTCATTACTTCCTATTCTTATTAAATACGGAGTAATATAAATAATTGATGACTCTGCATATTCTTAAACCTTATTACATTTTATATAAAAGTACATTAGTTATTTTATCGGTACATGCTTACTCTTCTTAGCGAAATTATAATTCATAACTTCTTCCTTGTACATTTCATATGTGAGAGTGAGTACATGTCTATTATTTCGGCTTCCATCCTTGATTAATTCCTCTAGACCAACACAAATGAGGCCAGCTTTAGTATATATATACACGATAAGTGTAAAATGAATATGTATAAAATAGAACAATAAAAATCATCTTTAACCAAAATAACAACACACCTACCTAAAACGATTTAGTACAAAGGAACTAAAAATACAAACCTAATTGAATTTATGCTATCAATAGTTGAAGGGTTTACATCGTCCATAAAATAGTTTGCTTTATTCGTTACTAACAATCAGTCATCCTAAATCGATTGTCTTTGTCCTCCTTCTAGTGAAAGCTATTGGTGCATGATGTAAACAATCGATGCCTCAATAGTGATATTAGATTATCCAATTCTCTGACATCTTCACAAAAAATTAACCTATCTCGATCAAAAGACAATTATATTAATAAATTTAAACCGATATATGTAAGTATTGTAGACTACAAAAGAGATCCAAATACATATAATCAAGGATAGTTTACCGTGAGGTGGATATATACTTGCATCATTCACAATCGGGAATCCTCATTCACATCTTTAACTTAATAATTATGCTTACTTCAGTGACCATGTCTTGTTAAGGTGTTGCCCACTATCTCTCGAGCTTCACTATATGACTTTCTAAAGGTAATTTCCATGTAAAAGAATGAGATGATGGATGCCCAGAGCAAATGAACGGAATACCACCGTTTTCGCCCTTTTATAGATGGAAATTGTTACTTGGAAAGTGAAGCCATTTTGACATACAACCGTTTAGACATCTTGACTATAATTTGTTTCCAACCATTCACTGTGTACTAAATACGGGAGTTATATGTAGTAATTGGATAATATTAAAATATGAGTAAATGAAAGCAAAATATAACGTATACAGTATATAGTAACTATCACTAATTGAGATTTAGGTTAAAAAATGAGTCATAACCTAAAGAGTAGTCCGTACATAGAGACAAGATTTAACTGAAAAAAGAGTGTGTGGGGAGAGAATAATTACTTACAAATAGTGCTCATTTTTATATATACACATAATTATGCTATGGTATATTAAAATAAACAAAGAAAAATGAATTACTTAGATTACAAAGTAGTCTATAATTATACTTGTGTATTTTATATTGTTTTATAAACCCTATAGTAAAAACCGATCGGAAAATCTAACATATTATATACATATTATATACTAAGGGTGATAAACTAACCCTACATGCAAACTATACCTTTAGGCCTATTTAAGCATTTGATTTTGTCTTTAAAAGTTAGCATTCAATAACCTAAAATGCTAATTTTTAAATATATAGATGGACACGAGATTTGACCAAATTAATATGTGCAACTTAGAGGAGCAACAAGGAAGTTTGATGTGGCAACCTAATGTTGGAACTCATTATTTGAATGTGGCGCCGGTCACTTTTCCGGTGGGCTCCGGCCATTGTCAACACCGGAAAATGGAAGCATTGGCTTCGTCTACATGAGTACATTCTCGTAGTGTACTCATACGACAAAAATGATTTCCGTTTGAATGAGAAATGGAGGCCCAAAGTAGCTTGCATGAAGTGCAAGACTTGGGTAAAATGTTGGGATAAAAGTGTATCCCACATTGAAAGTTTGGAGACAAATCTCCTAATATATATAAGGGGAATATGGACCTAAGGGTGTGGCCTTGGGTCATTACCCATTTTCAATGGGGAGATGACCTAGCTCATCAAGTCCACACGCGCGCCGAGCCGAGTCGAGTCGGCTTGGGCCGGGTTGGGTTGGATCGGATCGGGCTTGGGCTGGCCAGCCAACGCCCTATCTTTTTGGGCCGATCCAGAAGGTCCATTAATGGGCTTTGACCCATTTATGACATAAGATCTGTAATGTTAACTAGCAGATTTGTAACTTACTCCTCTTGTGTAACGTTCTTTGAAACGTAACTTCCGAAGCTCTTTAAAACGAGTGATAGCTCTCTCATTCGAGACATCGAACACAACGATCCTTCTCTTCCTCCTCTCTGTTTTCTTCCGAAAATTGGGTCTGAGAGTACACGCAGATCCGTGGGTTCGTTAGCTCTTGTTACTGGGTTGTGCGGTTCAAGAGATCGTCGCAGTTGTATCCTGGGATTCGGAACGTCAACAACCGTCACACTACGGGGCGTTTTCAGAATTAAGGAAAGAGATTTCGGTCTCGACTCTGCATCCGTTCTTCGTTCGGTATTTCTAAACTTTAGATTTCCTTAATCCATGTTCGTATATTTACAGTTTATTGCTTTCGTATGCATATAGGAAATTATATAACGTAGAAATTCACTTCTGTATTTTTCTGTTTGCATTTTCTGTGCAGTTTCTGTGCGGATTCTGTGCAGAAAAATTAAATTCTGATTTTCTGTGCAGTTCTGTATATTTTTTGTGCAAGAATAATTTCGATTCTGCATATCTATATTTTTCTAATGTGTTTTGCAGGAGCTATCGCTTCGGGAATTTAGTTCGAATTAATTTTCGAATCCTTTTTGGCCATTCGAATTTATTTCGAAAAACCATATCTGAATATATTTCATTTCGAATTTTCAAAGTAATTCGAGATTTCATTTACTGACTTCTGGTTGCGTTTCTGTGAACAGATTCTGTTTTCATGGGTGATAACACTGAGATCGCTGGAGCTGGCAATGGGAACTCGTCTGAGTCGACGCCCCAAATTCAGTTTGGGAGTGGTCTGCCAGTAGTGAGTTTGCCAATGTGGCATGTGCAAGTAGTTAATTTGCAAGATGCAAACATGCCTGCTGCTAATCTGCAACCCGCAGTGGTTGGGACTTCTGAGGTTCGTCAGACTGTCCATCCAGCTACACTTCAGACTGTTGTACCAACGGTGCATTTGCCTGGGGCTGTGAACGCTGGCTTGATGCCTGACAAGTTCGATGGAACTGGCTTCAAGACATGGCAGCAGAAGATGTTCTTCTTCCTGACCACGTTAAGGCTTGAGAAGTATCTGACTGAGGACAAGCCTGTGCTGTCACCTGACAATACAAATGCTTATCTGCTAGCCAGTGTTGAGGCATGGACTCATGCAGACTTCATGTGCAAAGGTTGGGTTCAAAGCCGCCTGATAGACCCACTGTACAGAGTGTACAGCAAGGTCAAGACCTCCAAGGAGCTCTGGACTGCTTTGGAGAAGAAGTACAAGTCTGAGGATGCAGGCTCGAAGAAGTTCGCCATGGCGAAGTTTCTGGACTACAAGATGGTGGACTCTAAGCCCATCATGAAACAGGTCGAAGAGCTGCAACTCCTTACGCATGAGATCATCTCTGAAGGAATGTCTATCTGTGAGACATTCCAGGTTGCTGCGTTCATTGAGAAACTTCCTCCATCCTGGAAGGATTTCAAGAGCTACCTGAAGTACAAGAGAAAGGCCATGACTGTGGAAGACTTGATAATCAAGCTACGGGTTGAGTCTGACCACCTCAAAGCAGAAGGGAAAGAGCCGGCTGAACAGAAGGCTAATCTGGCTGAGCACAAGGACAGGGGAAGAAACGAAAGTTCCAACCCCAGAGCTCCAACAACTCAAAGAAGCAATCCGCTAAGAAGTTCAGTGGGAAGTGTCACAACTGTGGCAAGATGGGTCACAAAGCTGACGTCTGTCGTAGCAAGGCTGATCCACGCAAGGACAAGGGGAAATCTCAAGTCCACATGACTGAAGGCAAGCTCTCGGATTCTGATCTGTGTGCTGTAGTGTCTGAAGTCAATATGGTTGGAAGCAACCCAAGGGAATGGTGGTACGACACATGTGCTACCAGACATATCTGCTCTGACAAGGGATGCTTCACTACCTATCAGCAGAGTAAGACGGACGAGCATCTGTTTATGGGGAACTTGTCCACATCCAAGGTGGAAGGTTATGGGAAAGTGGTGCTGAAACTGACTTCTGGAAAGGAGCTGACTCTCACCAACGTCATGCATGTGCCTGACATAAGGAAGAATCTGATCTCCGGCACTCTGCTGAGCAAGAACGGATTCGCGACCAACTTTGTGTCTGACAAGTTGGTTCTCTCTAAGAATGGGGTGTATTTGGGCAAAGGATATGTAAAGGATGGACTGGTCAAAATGAATGTAATGACAGTCATCCCAAAAACTATTGTAACTGAGGTTTCAATGAATAAGACTAATCCTATTGCTTATGTTGTTGAGTCTTTTAATATTTGGCATGAACGATTAGGGCATGTGAATAACAAGTCTATTCAAAGACTAATGAACATGAACCTGATTCCAAAATGCAAAGCAAGTAAAGACAAATGTGAAGTATGCGTACATGCCAAACTCACAAAAACGCCATCCCCACATGTAGAGAGAACAACCGAACCTCTAGGTTTAATTCACACAGATTTGTGTGATTTAAAATATGTGCAAACTAGAGGCGGTAAAAAGTATTTCGTAACCTTTATTGATGATTGCACAAAATACTGTTATGTATACTTGCTAAGAAGCAAGGATGAGGCCTTGGAAAAGTTCAAGGAATACAAGTTGGAGATTGAAAACCAACTTAGTAAAACCATAAAGATTATCTGAAGTGATAGAGGAGGAGAGTACGCTGAACCGTTCAACGCGTTCTGTAGAGAACACGGGATTATTCATCAAACAACCGCTCCCTACTCACCAGAATCTAACGGAGTTGCGGAACGAAAGAACCGAACTCTGAAAGAGATGATGAATGCAATGTTGTAGGAATCTGGGTTACCCCAGAACATGTGGGGGGAAGCGTTGCTTACCACCAATTATATCCTCAACAAAATACCGCATAAAGCTACTGGCAAGACGCCATACGAACTTTGAAAAGGTAACGTACCTTCGTACAAATACCTCAAAGTGTGGGGGTGCCTAGCAAAAGTGGCGGTACCACCTCCTAAAAAGGTCACAATTGGACCTAAAACCGTTGATTGTATTTTCATAGGATATGCACATAACAGTAGTGCTTATCGGTTTCTGGTACACAAATCTGATATACCAGATGTACATGCCAATACAATAATGGAATCAAGGAATGCGTCTTTCTTTGAAAAAGTGTTTCCGTGCAAGGATAAAGAACATCCGAAACGAACTCGTGAACAGAGTGAAGCAGGAACTTCTGTAAATGAAACAGAAGATGAACCTGGACAGAGCAAAAGAGCTCGAAAGGAACTAGAAGCTGAACCTCGACGAAGCACGAGAGCTCGAAAGGAAAAGACTTTTGGTCAAGAGTTCATAACGGCTTTTCTCTTGGAGAATGAGCCTAGAACCTTCAAAGAAGCCATGTCTACACCTGATGCACCCTCATGGAAGGAAGCAATTAAAAGCGAAATCGACTCCATTATGCAAAATCATACATGGGAGTTAGTTGATTTGCCACAAGGGTGTAAAGCCCTTGGGTGCAAATGGATTTTCAAAACCAAATTGAAAACGGATGGGTCAATAGATAAGCACAAAGCGAGGCTTGTGGTGCAAGGATTCCAGCAAAAAGAGGGCCAAGATTTCTTTGACACTTATTCTCCAGTTACGAGAATAACTTCAATCAGAATGCTAATAGCAATAGCAACATTACGAAACCTCGAAATCCATCAAATGGATGTGAAAACTGCCTTTCTAAACAGAGAATTAGAAGATGAGATATACATGAAACAACCTGAGGGTTATGTGGTTCCTGGACAGGAACACAAAGTTTACAGACTTGTGAAATCTCTATATGGACTCAAACAAGCTCCAAAGCAGTGGCATGAAAAATTTGACAATGTCATGATGTCAAATGGCTTCAGCATCAATGAATGTGACAAATGCATCTACTTCAAAGACACACCAAATGGTTACATCTTGTTGTGTTTGTACGTAGATGACATGCTCATTATTGGAAGCAATAAGGACATGATCAACCGAACTAAGAACATGCTTAGTGGAAAGTTTGACATGAAAGATATGGGATTAGCAGATGTCATACTAGGGATTAAAATCACTAGACATTCTGAAGGAATTATCCTGTCTCAAGCTCATTATGCTGAAAAAGTACTTGAGCGATTCAAGAACTATTCAAGTGGGATTGCAAAGAGTCCCGTGGACCCTCATCTTCACTTGACTAAGAACTCGGGGGATGCAGTGTCACAATTGGAGTATGCACGTGTGATTGGTAGTCTCATGTACTTGACCAATTGCACAAGACCTGACTTGGCGCACTCAGTAAATGTACTAAGTCGCTACACAAGTAATCCAGGACACAAACACTGGAAATGGATAACTAGAGTATTGAACTACTTGCGCTATACTCAAAGTTATGGGCTGCATTATGGGAAATACCCAGCAGTTTTGGAAGGATACAGTGATGCAAACTGGATATCCGATTCCAGAAACTCGAAGTCCACAAGTGGATATGTATTCACACTTGGTGGTGCAGCAGTCTCATGGAAATCTTCCAAACAAACACTATTGGCCAGATCCACTATGGAGTCTGAGTTCATTGCTTTGGACAAAGCAGCAGAGGAAGCTGAATGGCTTCGAAATCTGTTGGAAGATATCCCGATGTTGGAAAAACCAGTGCCATCAGTAAGTGTACACTGTGATAGCCAATCGACTATAGCTCGGGCACTGAGTCGCTTGTACAATGGTAAATATCGTCACATAAGAAGACGACATAAAATCATCAGACAACTACTCTCGCATGGTATAATCTCAATAGATTATATCAAGTCGGCTGACAACCTAGCGGATCCATTTACTAAAGGTTTGTCACGAGATCAAGTTGTTAAATCATCAAGAGGAATGGGTTTAAAGCCTATGACTAAAGAGGATGCTTGATGGCTAACCCTACCTACCTGACTGGAGATCCCAAGAAGTAGGTTCAAAGGGAAAACTAAATCAAGTTGAATCACCATGAGCACTGAGAGATTTAAGTATCCTCCCAGTTCCTAGGATGATGAACAGTGCTACTTGTATGAGTTAAGGTTAAGCTTGGCTTTTAATGATTCCATAGCTTTGAAATAAAAGTGGGGTATGACAGGATACTCTTCATGGAAATCACCTTATGAGTGTGAAATGGGGCCGTTTCTAGGAGAATTAAGAAAGGCTGAATTCTCCAAGTTCACTCATGAATAATCGGGGATGTTCAAGGCCAAAATGAACACAACAAGAGAACCTAGTTCTGTGAGAAGATGAAACTGTGTGATAGTTATTGTCTCGGTTTACATCAAAGACCGAGTGGTTCAAGACATCAAGTTCACTACCTGGTCGAGTAAATCCGATAGCTACTCACTATGGGTGGTTCAAGGCTAAAAATGCTACCAGACCAGATGCAGTGATTTTTGGACTGTACTCTCAAAAGTTTTTTCTGTTTTCAAAAAACCAATGTTTAGAATCATTTCTATTCATGTGGGGGATTGTTGGAACTGAATTTTCCGGGCACTTTTCCGGTGGGCTCCGGTCACCGGTTGTGCCGGATTATGGGAGCGTTGGATTCGTCTCCGCGAGCTCTACAACGAAGTGTGCTCATACGATAAATTCGGGTTCCGTTTGAATGAGAAATGAGGACTCAAAAATGGTTGGTTGCAACACCCAAATGGAGTTTAGGACGCAATTCTACATCCCACATCGGAAATGTGGGAGTAGAATTGAGTGGTTTATATACCACTATCACCCAAGCCAAGGTAAGAACTTGGTGACTATGGAGAGAAGAGCTTGACCACTCACGCGCGCCGTCCGTCCGTCCGATCGGGTCGGGTCGGGTCGGGCTCGGGCTTGTGGGGACTTGTGGACTTGTGGAATGGGCCGAAGGCCCAAGCAGCAGCTAAGCTTCTTTTTGGAAGCCAGCTGGGCCGTTTCGGTGCAAAAGATCTGCAACGGCTCCTCTTCTGTTTCATTTACAGAAGTGCTTGCTTCACTTTTTTCACGACTTCAGAGAAGGAGCTGACTCTCACCAATGTCTTGCATGTGCCAGATATTCAGAAGAATCTGATCTCCGGTACTTTGCTGAGCAAGAACGGCTTCGCTGTGAAGTTCGTGTCTGACAAACTAGTTCTTTCTAAGAATGTGGTGTATTTGGGCAAGGGTTATGTAAGGGTTAGACTGGTCAAACTGAACGTAATGACAGTCATCCAAACTCTGTTGTATTCAATGTTTCAATGAATAAGAATAATCTTATTGCTTATGTCGTTGAGTCTTTTAATATTTGGCATGAACGGTTAGGGCATGTGAATAAAAAGTCTATTCAAAGACTAATGAACATGAACCTGATTCCGATATGCAAATCGATTAAAGACAAATGTGAAGTATGCATACAGGCCAAACTCACAAACACACCATCCCCACGTGTAGAGAGAACAACCGAACCTCTAGGTTTAATACACACAGATTTGTGTGATTTAAAATATGTGCAAACTAGAGGCGGTAAAAAGTATTTCGTGACCTTTATCGACGATTGCACAAAATACTGTTATGTATACTTGCTAAGAAGCAAGGATGATGCCTTGAAAAAGTTCAAGGAATACAAGTTGGAAGTTTAAAACCAACTTAGTAAAACCATAAAAATTATCCGAAGTGATAGAGGAGGCGAGTAAGATGAACCTTTTAACGCGTTCTGTAGAGAACACAGGATTATTCATCAAACAATTTCTCCCTACTCACCAAAATCTAACGGAGTTGCGGAATGAAAAAACCGAACTCTGAAAGAGATGATGAATGCAATGTTGCAGGAATCTGGGTTACCCCAGAAAATGTGGGGGGAAGCGCTGCTTACCACCAGTTACATCCTCAACACGATACTGCATAAGGTTACTGGCAATACGCCATACCAACTTTGGAAAGGTAACGTATCATCGTACAAATACCTCAAAGTGTGGGGGTGCCTAGCAAAAGTGGCAGTACCACCTCCTAAGAAGGTCACAATTGGACCTAAAACCGTTGTTTGTATTTTCATAGGATATGCACATAACTGTAGTGCTTATCGGTTTCTGGTACATAAATCTGATATACCAGTTATACATGTCAATACAATAATGGAATCAAGGAATGCGTCTTTCTTTGAAAAAGTGTTTCCGTGCAAGGATAAATAACATCCGAAGCGAAGTCGTGAACAAAGTGAAGCAGGCACTTCTGTAAATGAAACAGAAGATGAACCTAGACAGAGGTTGAACCTAGACGAAGCAAAAGAGCTCGAAAGGAAAAAAAACTATGGGTAAGAGTTCATAACGGCCTTTCTCTTAGAGAATGAGCCTAGAACTTTCAAAGAAGCCATGTCTACACCTGATGCACCTTCATGGAAGGAAGCAGTTAAAAGCGAAATCGACTCCATTATGCATAATCATACATGGGAGTTAGTTGATTTGCAACAAGGGTGTAAAGCACTAGGGTGCAAATGGATTTTCAAAACCAAGTTGAAAACCGATGGCTCAGTATATGAGCACAAGGCGAGGCTTATGGTGCAAGAATTCCGGCAAAACGAGGGCCAGAATTTCCTTAACACTTATTCTCTAGTTACGAGAATAACTTCAAAAATAATGCTAATAGCAATAGCTGCATTACGAAAGCTCGAAATCCATCAAATGGATGTAAAAACTGCCTTTCTAAATGGAGAATTAGAAGAGGAGATATACATGAAACAACCTGAGGGTTATGTGGTTCCTGGATAGGAACACAAAGTGTGCAGACTTGTGAAGTCTCTATATGGACTCAAACAAGCTCCAAAGCAGTGGCATGAAAAATTTGACAATGTCATGATGTCAAATGGCTTCAGCATCAATGCATGTGACAAATGCATCTATTTCAAAGACACACCAAATGGTTACATCTTGTTGTGTTTGTACGTAGATGACATGCTCATTATTGGAAGCAATAAGGACATGATCAACCGAACTAAGAACATGCTTAGTGGGAAGTTTGACATGAAAGACTTGGGATTAGCAGATGTCATACTAGGGATTAAAATCACTAGACATTCTGAAGGAGTAATCCTGTCTCAAGCTCATTATGCTGAAAAAGTACTTGAGAGATTCAAGAACTATCTCAAGCTCATTTGTTGGAAGATAACCCGATGTGGGACAAAACCAGTGCCAGCAGTAAGTGTACACTGTGATAGCCAATCGGCTATAGCTCGGGCACTGAGTCATTTGTACAATGGTAAGTCACGAAGATGACATAAAACCATTACACAACTACTCTCACATGGTATAATATCAATAGATTATATCAAGTCGACTGATAACCTAGCGGATCCATTTACTAAAGGTTTGTCACGAGATCAAGTTGTTAAATCATCAAGAGGAATGGGTTTAAAGCCTATGACTAAAGAGGACGCTTGATGGCTAACCCTACCTACCTCACTGGAGATCCCAAGAAGTAGGTTCAAAGGAAAAACTAAATCAAGCTGAATCAAGATGAGCATTGGGAGACTTAAGTCTCATCCCAGTTCCTAGGATGATGAACAGTGCTACCTGTATGAGTTAAGGTTAAGATTGGCTTTTAATGATTCTATAGCTTTAAAATAAAAGTGGGGTATGACAGGATACTCTTCATGGCAATCACCTTATGAGTGTGAAATGGGGCCATTTCTAGGAGAATTAAGAGAGGCTGAATTCTCCAAGTTCACTCATGAATAACCAGGGATGTTCAAGGCCAAAATGAACACAACAAAGAACCTAGTTCTGTGAGAAGATGAAACTGTGTGATAGTTATTGTCTCGGTTTACATCAAAGCCCGGGTGGTTCAAGACATCATGTTCACTACCTGGTCGAGTAAATCCGATAGCTACTTACTATGGGTGGTTCAAGGCTGAAACACGCTACCAGCCCAGATACAGTGATTCTTCGACTGTACTCTCAAAAGTCTTTCTGTTTTTAAAACCAATGTTTAGAATCATTTCTATTCATGTGGGGGATTGTTGGAACTCATTATTTGAATGTGGCGCCGGTCACTTTTCCGGGCACAATTCCGGTGGGCTCCGGCCATTGTCAACACCGGAAAATGGAAGTATTGGCTTCGTCTACATGAGTACATTCTCGTAGTGTATTCATACGACAAAAATGATTTCCGTTTGAATGATAAATGGAGGCCCAAAGTAGCTTGCATGAAGTGCAAGACTTGGGTAAAATGTTGGGATAAAAGTGTATCCCACATTGGAAGTTTGGAGATAAATCTCCTAGTATGTATAGAGGGAATATGGACCTAAGGGTGTGGCCTTGGGTCATTACCCATTTTCAATGGGGAGAGGACCTAGCTCATCAAGCCCACACGCGCGCCGAGCCGAGTCGGGTCGGGTCGAGCGAGCGTCCTCTCATTCGTTTGAGAATTTGCTCATTCAAATAATGAGTTCCTTAATCCATGTTCGTATATTTGCAGCTCATGTGGTGTTCTCTCCTTGTGTGGAGAGGACAAAGGGTGAGAGGTCGCAAGTTCGACTCTCACCAACAACCCGCCTGGGTGTGCCATCTCCTGGAGTAGAGAGGGGCCCAACAAGAGAGGGGTTGGAGTGCATGGCCTGCATGCCTGTGGGGTTGTGGGCTGTGCCCTCTTACAAAAAATGCACTTTTTGTAGAGGCACATGGCCCATGCCCACAGGCCTGCATGCCATGCACTCCAACCCCTCTCCTGATGGGCCCCCCTCCATACAAGGAGGTGACACACCCAAGCGGGTTGTTGGTGAGAGTCGAACTTGCGACCTCTCACCCTTTCTCCATTCCACACACAACCCTTCTTCCCTAATTATAATATAGTATAAAAAGTAGTTTAGAAGTAGTACGTAGAATAATTAACATTCATGTCACCATCATGTATATATGCCTACAGTCCTCTATGGAGTCATCCACTATTGGTGCAAGATATTCATCATCCCCAAAAAGGTCATCAAATTGATCACAACAGCTATGAGGAACTTCCTTTGGAATGGCAACAATGAGGGCAAGAAAGCCCCCATTGCTTGGAAGATTGTTTGCAGACCAAAGGAAGAAGGAGGTCTCGGTCTCAAGGAAATTCTTTCCTGGAATAAAGCAGCGATTTCTGAATTAATCTATGACCTCCTCCATGATAATGACTCTATCTGGAACTCTTGGGCAAGGCAGAATCTACTGAGAGGAAGCAACTTCTGGGAAGTTGCTAGAAAAGGCACCGATAGTGCTTTATGGAAGATCCTCTTAAACATCAGAGAAGACATTTCAGGAAGGCTGCACAACGAAGAGAATGTACCACTCATCGCTAGCCATAGAGGACACTACAACATCAAAGGAGTCTATGACTCCTTCAGATCTAAAGGGAATATTGAGGATTGGAAAAACCTGATATGGGGCAAGATTAACACTCCTAGGATTTCATTCATCAATTGGATGATTACTAGGGGTGGCATCAACACCAAGAACAGATTGAAGACCATGGGTATCATTGAGGAAGATCTCTGCAACCTATGCAACAAAGACCCAGAAACTAGAGAGCATCTTTGGTTTAGCTGCACGTACACCAAAGAAATCCTTAACAACATTATGACTTGGGCAAGACTGGGGAGAAGAGTGGGAAGCATTGAAGAATGGATAAGCTGCATGAACAGATTCAAGAGGAAACAAAGCTTCACTTACAACCTGTGGATCAGCTGCATCACCTCTACGATCTATTTTACTTGGAGAAGTAGGAATCTGAACATTTTCCAATCTAAACACATTAGCACTAAGGAATGTACTGTGATGATCATAAATCATATGAAAAATTGTATCATAGCCAGATGGAAGAAGAACAATCGGGAAACTAGAATTTGGCTTAGGAAATTGGGGATTAGGAGATCTTCCTTGTAATGCCCAGGGTCACCTAGGAGGTTGGTTACTTTACCATGAATGAAATTTACTTTACATTCAAAAAAAAAAATGATAAACCGGTGGAATACGTTTGTCAGATGGGTCGACCACATCGAACTAGTTAGTTTTTAGGTTTCATTTACTTATACTTCAAGGTTTTATTTAGTGTATGTCATGGATACACTATAATAAAAAAAATTTAGTAATAAAATTTCATTTTTAGCAATAATTTTTTAAGTCATTAGTTTAACTTTTTTTTATTAAGGGTTTATCAATTCTCTTTTATGGAATATTTTGAATGTAATTTTCTAATTTAACTTGTTAGCATATATCCATAGACACACACTAGAAAAACCGATAGTTGAATCACTTTAGGTAATTAAGTATTCAATCTGAATTCTACTTGTTGTAGCTAAGACTTGGACGTATTTATAAAGATCTTTTCTACACATAATATACTTTTTAATAAACATAATTTTTGAAATTTGAGATATGAAAAAACACGAAAATCGATAATAAATATTTATTTGTAAAAAAAATTATCATTATTCTTCCAAACAAATCCTAGATTGGATTAAATTTTAGACGTCTTATTTATGGTTATAGAGTAATTATATTAATTTGTTGTCGATATGTATATTGTTTTGTACTTTTATGATAGCTATATATATGATGATGAGATACATATATTTCTTTATATCTGGAGTGTTAGGATTAGATGCATATAAGCGGAATTTCAGAAAACTATTTTCTAGCATCTAACAAGGATCTCATGCATGAATTAATAGGAATCAATTAGAAATAGAGTTACATACCGTTTGATGCGAGCCTGAAACGTTCCTGTAGGATTTTAGCGGAGATCGAAAATCCCAAGTATGACTTCTCTACTTGATCCACACGAGTCTGAAATCTGAATCGCCTTCGATCTCGTCTGCTAGAACGATGAACGAATAAGTCAAACTTGGCTTCAATTTGGAATGGTTTGGCCGTACCCTTGTATTGGAGGAGGAGGAAGTTCTGTCTTTTCCAATTAGAACCAATTACATATATAACATCATATCTTATCATAAGTAATGGATATAATATCTTTATATTATTTTCATATATCTTCTAATAACATATCTCATTTATCAAGTAATTATTAATGGTAATTTTTATCCATTGATAATAAAAGACTATCTCCCAATATAAACCACATGGGCCGAAATCCATGTCTAACATGGGCTTTCGGTTCGGTTTGATCCAACTCGATAACTCTATGTGTATGACTCATAGGACCCGGTTATTATAGCCATGAGCCTAACCCGATTAATCTCATTGATCGTAGTTGGCTTCTAGGAAAGCACTACGACCCCTAAAATCCCTAAATTATAAATCTCCATTAATTGTCATATTCCATGTTTGATAACTGCACATTTGATTAAATGACACAATTACTTTATGGAGTTCTTGTTATGTGAATGTTAGGAATTATGGTCAGGAAATTTAGAGCTATAAATACAATTTATCCATTCAAATTTGATTTGAGCTTCACAACTTCTGTATGTACCACAACGTTCACTGCCACTGAACTCATTCCATCATTGTTTTCACAGGCGAATACTCGCTCCCATCTCTGCTCAAGCGTCATCTCATAGAACGGCGACTTCTTCATTCTTTCTTTTGCTCTTCCATCCCTTATGAACATGAATGGGCAGATCCATTTGCCTACGGCAACCGGTGGAGTACGCTCCCTTGATAATGGGAAGTCAAATGATGGAAGGCTGTTTCGGAGGGCAGAGTTGAGTCCAGAAGCTTCTTCACTTAGTTCAAGACTTTTGTGCTTGGATGATGATGAAGGATACATTTCACATTCTTGTCCGAAGAATTAAACTTGTGACCACACCATCAGGAGCAACGGACTTGCCTTTACAAGAATTATTGTTCCTTGCTGAAGTAGTAAAAGTAACCTCAAATTGTTGGTATATGTCTAGGGGGTTTAGCCTTCTTGGTTTTCTTGCTGCTATGTAGCTGCAGCAACAATGAGTTTCCATGTCCTCTTCCGTCGAGCTTTCATAAGCTAATCTAATGGGATATCAAATAAGAAGGTAAGAAAATTGGAGTTGTGCATACACGAGCGGTTAATTAATTCACTAAGTTTATATATTAGGTATTAATATCTACCTAATTCAACCGAAATATATATGAAATTAGTGGCGGATCTAGGGGGCTGAAGCCTCCGCTTCCCTCCCACAAAATCCTTAGATCACGTCGAATTTGATTTTTTTTTATTTTTTTATTTTTATAATATATATAAAATAAAGAAAATATAACAAGTTTAACATCTTGGTTTAGTGGCTTAATGTTGAAATTTGTGTAAAAGAATACCAATTGGTTTTGAGTTTAATTTTTAACAACTCTCATCTTTTGTTCTTTCTATATTTATCTATTTTTATTAAGAGAAAATTAATAATATTATTTCATTTAAATACTTTTTAAAAAAAATATAAAAAAATATGTAAGATATAATTATTTTTGTGGTCACCTATGTAAGATATAAATTGGTCCAATTTCAAATAATGGAAATGTTTTGTTAACCTTTAAGTTTTTGATTTGCTAATTACAGTTATAAAATGTTGAACATTAGTTGAATATTTATTTATTTTTTTTGTAGTGGAGTTTTATTTATTTATACTTACGAAAATGAATAAGTATACTACTCCAAGTAAAGAAAAATCAATTTTAAGTTACCCGTCTTAGTTAAAGTGTAAATAGATAGAATGTACAAAAATGTTAATTTTTTAAAAGCTTTTTAGCCCCCTTTACGCAAGTCTCTGGATTCGTCACTGTATGAAATCAGTAGACATTCACAAGGGAGAAAATGTAAAATAATCATAAACTTGAGAATATGCATATTTGAGAACGAAATCATGTTTAGATTTTGAATTGGGATTTTTTTTTTTTTTTTGGATTTTTACAGTTTAGATTAACTTGTTGATTTGTACTTGATGATCTTGTGAATCATGAATTCACTTCAAGAAATTTCACTCAGAGAAGAAGAAGAGAAAGGAAAACCTCACAAACTGAACAACATGCTTCGTAAGATGATGAACTGAAGGAATACAATCTGCTACTTATAACAGTAGCTAATACCGGATGATGATGTCACTAACAACCTAGCTGACATCATCACTCCTAACTAACTACGAAATCTAACAACCTCTAACTAACACTCCCCCTCAAGTGAGGAGTACTAAACATGTTTATTACACCTAACTTAAACAACAATTTTTCATATTGATCATGACATACAACTTTGGTGAAAATATCAGCCGGTTGCTCCTTTGTAGGAATGTAGCTTAGTAGAATTTCTTTGTTCAGAACTTTGTCTCTAACTAGATGACAATCTCCCTCTATATGTTTTGTTCTTTCGTGAAACACTGGATTCCTTGCTATATGAATAGCAGATTGATTATCACAGTAGAGCTGCACAGGCTTCACTTGGACTTTAAGATCACTTAGTAGCTTGGTTAACCAAGTTATCTCACAACAAGTCATGGCCATGGCTCGATATTCTGACTCAGCTGAAGACATTGCAACATAGGACTGCTTTTTGGTCCTCCATGAAACTAAAGAATCTCCCAACAGAACACAAAACCCTGTTAATGACTTCCTTGTCATGGGGCAGCTTTGCCAATCTGCATCACAAAAAGCTCTTACTGTTAAGACATAATTCTTGGTCATCATCAGTCCTTGTCCTGGAGCATTCTTCAAATACCTGAGCACATGTTTTGCTGCTATCCAGTGTTCATCCTTAGGAGAGTGCATAAACTGACTTAGTACTTGTACTGCATAACAAATATATGGCCTTGTTATGGTCAGGTAAATCAACTTTCCCACTAACCTTCTATAAGAATTTTGATCAACTTGATCACTTGAACCTTCCAATGTGAGCTTTATCTTTGGATCAAATGGTGTAGCAACATGCTTGGCATTTGTCATTCTTGCTTCTTCAAGAAGCTCAAGAGCATATTTTCTCTGATTGAGATGAATACCTCTTTTGCTTCGATCTATCTCTATTCCCAAGAAGTACCTTGGCTCACCTAAATCTTTCATCTGGAAACTCTTGCATAGACGATCTTTAAATTCCTTGATTTCTCTCTGACTATCTCCAGCAATTATCATATCATCCACATATACTAACAAAGCTGTAAATGTATCTTCTGTGCACTTTGTGAACAAAGAGTAATCTGACTTAGACTGCACATATCCAGTTGTCTTGATAACTTGAGAGAACTTAGCAAACCATTGTCGTGGAGCCTGTTTCAATTCATACAAAGACTTTCTCAATCTGCAAACCCTTCTTTTGTTGTTGCATAGATTTGGAGCATTGCTATCACTCTTAGTCTCCCCCTGAGAGCTGGCTCCCAAAGATTTGAGGAAGTCAAAAGCTGGAGGTAGATCCATGAACACCACTTCCTCCAGAACACCATTCAAGAAAGCATTAGTGACATCCATTTGACACAAATGCCAGTCCTTGGCAGCATCAACAACAAGTAGAGTACGAACAGAAATCATCTTGGCCACTGGAGCAAAAGTCTCCCCATAATCTAGACCTTCAATCTGAGAGAAACCTCGAGCAACTAATCTGGCTTTATACCTATCAAGAGTGCCATCAGACTTAACTTTGACTTTGAAGAGCTATTTGCAAGAGACCACTGATTGACCAGAAGTATGAGTTACAATATCCCATGTGGAATTCCTCTCAAAAGCATCAAGTTCTAAGAGCATGGCATCACACCAAGCAGGGTGTTGCAAAGCATCTTTCACAGATTGAGGCTCAGATAGAGAAGCTACATTGTTAATGAATGAGAGGTAGGCAGCGGAACAACTAGTATAAGACAAGAAACAAGACATGGGATAAGGAGAAGAAGACTTACCAGAACCAGCAGGAGTAGGTGAGTCAGAGGCAGAAGATGATGGAACAGTACATACATAATCCTTAAGCCAAGCTGGAGGTTTAGTAGGTCGAGAGGACTGTCTAGAAATAACAGGTGTAGATAAGGTGGGTGGAGGGTGAGGTTCAGAGGAGGAAGCATGTATAGGGTCAAAAGTAGATGGGATATGTGAAGGAGAATAGTCAGCCAAAGATTCTGTAAGAGATGGTGGATTAAGATCAGGATAAGGATTTGTGTGAAGAGGTTCAATATGGTTAAAAGAAGGAAGCATCATGTCATCATACTCAGTAGAAATGAGGGGTGAAGGAATGACAGAAGGTGATGCATCAGTAACAGAGGAAGCATAAGGAAAAGAATTTTCAATAAAATGCACATCTCTACTAATTTGAGCCTTTCTAGCTTTTAGATTGTAAACTTTGTAGCCCTTAAAACCAAAAGGATATCCAGGAAAAACACAAGGATCAGCTTGAGGATCAAATTTGGTCCTAGAAGAAGAGGCGGTAGACATGTAACACAAGCAACCAAAAACTCTCAATTTTGAGTAATCTGGAGGCTCTTGGAAGAGAATTTCATGATGAAGAACAGAAGAGGGTAATCTATTGATTATGTAGGTGGCTGTTAGGACACAATCACCCCAGAAATGTATAGGAAGAGAGGCTTGAAATCTTAGAGCTCTAGTTGTCTCTAAAATATATCTATGTTTCCTTTCTACTCGACCATTTTGTTGAGGAGTAGTAGTGCAAGAACTCTCATGAACAATACCTTTACTGGTGAGAAAAGAAATGACATCTGAATTAAAGAATTCATTGCCTTGATCAGTCCTTACAGTCTTAACAGTGATAGAGAACTAAGTTTCCACTCTGGCAATAAAGCTTTGAAGTAATGAAGAGGTTTCAGTTTTGTGTTTCATCAAGAAGGCCCACACAGTCCTACTTTGTCATCAACAATGGTAAGAAATAACCTATGACCAGAATAAGTAGGAGTGGCATAAGGGCCCCAAAGATCACAATGTAAAAGTTCAAATAATTTTGTAGCATGAGATGTGCTTTTATGAAAAGATAAACGAGTTTGTCTAGCAAGATGACAAATGGAACAAGAAATGTCAGACTTTTTATTTATATCAAAATTGATGCAAGGTATATGTGTCAATTTGTCAAAAGGTGCATGTTCTAGTCTTAAATGCCACAAGACACTTTTGTCTGACTTTGAGTGAGAAATAGGTAAAAACATAGGTATAGTAGGGGTTGTAGCACACACTTTATCATGAAGATGTGGGGGTAGCTTAATGGTCTTTAGCTTAGCCTCAGGTACTAGGTAATACAGTCCACCAAATTCTTTACCAACTGCCATCACTTTCCTCCTTGCATGGTCCTGAATAACACAAAGATTAGAGTCAAATTCAATATGACAATTAGTGTCATGAATCAGGCGGCTCAAGGATAAAAGATTGAACTTAAAAGTTGGCACCAAAAGAACCTTGGAAAGGCTAAGAGATGAAGATAGATTCACAGTACCTGTATGAGTGATAGTACTAGTACTACCATCAGGTAAATGAATGGATGTAGGGTGTGAAATAGGACAAGTTTCGTCAAAGAAAGAAAGGTCACAAGCCATATGATCAGTAGCTCCACTGTCTAAGATCCAAACTGTGGAAAAAGATGCATTACAACATAAGGTTTTACCTGCCAGATTCACCTCATGAGAGTTAGCTTTCTGATGTTCCACAAACTGCATAAAGCTATTCATCAGTTTCAGATTCTCTTCAGAGAGATTTTGCAACAATTTTTGATGCTCTGTGGAACCAGTATTTTGACTTGCATTAGCCCTGTGATTCTCCTTTCTTCTCTGCTTGTTATCATTTCCAGGTTTTGGCTGTTGTGGCTTAGTCTTGCTCTTGTAATGCCACACAGGGTATCCAATTACTTCCCAACATTTCTCTGTTGGATGACCTCATTTGCAGTGATCACACTCCTTCTTAGGCTTGTCATTTTGCTTTCTGGTCATCAATGCAGTAGCATCACTTATGGCTTTAGTATCTGTGAGCTTTTTGCTTAATTCATCCTGCAGAAGTAGAGAATGTGCAGTGCTAGCAGATGACAAAGGTGTAGACAACAAGAATTGTCTTCTTGGGGCAACAAATTGGTTATTGAGTCCCATTAGAAACTTTAACAGTTTATCCTCATTTTCCACTGCTTCTATTTGAGCATTCAAATTGCAAGTGCACTTTCCACAAACACATCGAATAGGAGCAACTAAGCCTGACAACTGTTGCCAAAAACCTTTAAGTTTTGTAAAATACTCAGTGACAGATGAAGTACCTTGTCTGCAGTCCTGCATCTCCTTCTTGATTTGAAACAGTAGAGGACCATTTCGCTGACCATAGCTCTCAGCCAGATCATCCCACATCTCCTTGGATGTGTCAAACTCATCCAAAGTAGCATATATCTCCTTCGATACAGTGTTGAGAATCCAAGAACACACCATGTCGTTGTACCTATGCCACAAGCTTGAGTTTTCATCAGTTTCGACCACAAATCCTTCCACAAATCCAACCTTATTTTTTACAAACAGAGCCTTCGAAATAGCCTTTCTCCAACGTCTGTAATTGTCACCTATGAGTTGAATTGTAGTCAATATCATCCCAAAATTGTCAGAAGGATGAATGAACATTGGATTTTGAAGATCCATGGCGGTGATGAAGTCTCTCCTTCTCTCACTAGACCTCTCACCAGATCTCTCACCGGAATTGCCAGCCATTAACACACAATTTGCAAGCAACAATCAAGATTTCGTAATTAGAGATTTCAGATTTGCAAACTCTTTAGAGAATCGAAGAGAAAGCAAGGAAATCAGATGTGAAACCTAAGAGAAGATCAAGAGAGAGAGATCGACGATCAAGACTAGACAAAACAGAATGAATCAATCTCAGATGATGATTGATTCAAACGAAAAACACAATTCATAGAGATCACGAGCTCTAATACCATGATGATCTTGTGAATCATGAATTCACTTCAAAAATTTCACTCAGAGAAGAAGAAGAGAAAGGGAAACCTCACAAACTGAAAAACATACTTCGTAAGATGATGAACTGAAGGAATACAATCTGCTACTTATAATAGTAGCTAATACCGGATAATGATGTCACTAACAACCTAGCTGACATCATCACTCCTAACTAACTACAGAAATCTAACAACCTCTAACTAACAGTACTTACCCTTGACCATCACCCTCAGCAGAGATCATGTAATAACGGTTGGAAGACAACGGCTGATTGATAACAGAAATGAAGAGGACGTGTGATGTGTTAGTAGAGTCCCCACTGTCGTATGTTGCAGAGAGGATCTAGCTTGTTCTGTGGCAAAGGCGGCGCCTTGATCCTGTCGTTTGATTGGCCAATCACTAGAAAGCCTGAGTTTGGACCTTCAGGGGTTGCCTCAGACATGGCTTCCGGTGAAGACTTGTACAAAGAGCGAGGCCTCGTCACGTACATCTTCTTGTAAGTAATGGATGTACGTGCTGCTGTTTAATTGCTGATTCTATATATCTGAGTTCTTATCCTGTAAATTTCATGCCATCATATTCGTTCAATTTTAAAAATGTTTTCATTTCTTGTATATATGACTAGTCCTCGTGAGAAGTTCATGAACGCCGGGATGTGAATCTGTCAAAAGCTTTTGAAGCAAGCTACCTTGGAAATTTCGTCGTTGAGGAAGTCTCTTATCCGGCCTTCAAGTGACTTGTTTCTGAATGTTGGATATTTCTAAAGTTCATATCCAAGTAACTTTGAATAGTAGATAACAACTAGTTTATGTAATTAAGTCATATCTATATTTTGTTGTAATCTGTACAATAGTTGTTTTTTTTTTGTTTTTTTTCTTTATCCCTCCCAACATCACCTATACGGTTTTTATACCTATAATTTTTCAATCCTTTTTTAATTCTAATTTTTTTATGATAAATATATAAAATGAATATTTAAAGGTAGATAAAATAAATTATAAATGATTATTTTTTCTTACAAACAAAAATACTCTTAAGCTGAAAAATAGCAAAAAAAATAATATTTCAACTGAATGGTTTTTTTAACAATTTTTTTAATAAATTTGGTTTTTAGACAAAAGCACCGTATAACTATTTTTTTATTACGGAGTGCATTTAAAATCTATTTATATCTATACTAAAGCAGAAGCCTAAATCCTACGTATCGGTCTCACGTTTAATTCGCCTACTTGTCATTACCACGTTCAATTCGTCTACGTGTTGGCCTTTTAGATATGCTACCTCATCTGCCACCTCATTCGCCATGTCATCAGCTATCTTTTCTTATTGTTTATTTTCATAACTATTTAAAACTAAATAATAATAATATCCTTTCTTATCTAATTTTTGAATTTTTATCATAACTATTTATCTTATCTTATTGTTTATTTTCATAACTATTTAAAACTAAATAATAATTATATCATTTCTTATCTTATTTTCGAATTTTTACCATAACTATTTAAAACTAAATAAAATCGACAATACAAAAACTTTATCTTATTTTTTAGTTTGAAAAATATAAATTCGATTTTTTTATAATATAAATTATTTGTAATTTAAAAACTAATAAATCCAAAAAATTTGGTATTTTGTATAACTTTCCTCATACTTTTAATATATCTCTAACTCTCTAAGTATAAAATATAAACACAATATCTTTGTGAACAATCTATATTTACCATAACTATTTAAAACTAAATTATCATAATATACTTTCTTATCTTATTGTTTCTCTGTTCCTATTTCTTTATAAAAACTTTATCTTATTTATTTGAAATTTTACCACAACCATTTAAAACTAATTTAATTTTGACAATATAAAACCTTATCTTATTATTTTGGTTTAAAAAAAATGAATTCGAATTTTTTAATAAAAAATTTTTGTATTATAAAAACTAATAAATTCAATATTTTGGTAGTTTTGTATAACTTTCCTCATACTTTTAATATATCTTTAATTATAAGATATGAATAGAATATATTTGTGGACAATCTATATTTACCATAACTTTTAAAAATTAAATAATAATTATATCATTTCTTATCTTATTGTTTATTTCCTTTTCTTTACAAAAACTTTGTCTTATTATTTGATTTTTTACCATAACTATTTGAAACTAATTTAATTTTGACAAAATAAAACTTTATCTTATTATTTCGGATAAAAAATACTAAATCCGATTTTTTTTAATAAAAACTAATTTGTGATTAAAAACTAATAAATCCAAAAAAAATTGGTATTTTTGTATAAGTTTCCTCATACTTTTAATATATCTTTAAGTATAAGATATAAACACAATATATTTGTGAATAATCTATATTTACCAAAATTATTTAAAGATAAATAATAATTATATCATTTCTTATCTTATTGTTTATTTCTTTCTATTTCTTTATAGAAACTTTATCTTATTATTTGAATTTTTACCATAAATATTTAAAACTAATTTAGTTTTGACAATATAAAACTTTATCTTATAATTTCAGATTAAAAATAATAAATCCGAAATTTCCAAATAAATATTATTTATGATTTAATAACTAATTCCATATATATTGGTATTTTTGTATAACTTTCCTCATACTTTTAATATATAAAAACTTTAGCCATAACTAGCTTATCATATTCTATGGTTGAGATATATCTTATGTACAATATCTACGTAAGAATATAATGATCTAATTTCATTATATATCTATCTCTTTTTAAAAAGTTAAACTTTTAATATATTTGTTCATTTTGTTATTAATTTAAAACAAATCATAATTTATGTGCTTTAAATTAAATAGATTGATTATGATATATTAATTCCCCATAATATCAAATTTAAATAGTAGCTAAGATAATTTTCTAGGTTAATATCCAAATTTTACAACTTCAGAACATGTCTTTTATCTTAATATTCATTATCTTAGCCGTAACTAACGTATCAAATTCTATGGTTGAGATATTTCCAATGTACAATATCTACGTAAGAATTATACTTATAATTGGTAAATATTAACCTTGAATGATTTACACTTTACAGAAAGTTTGATCCGCATACGTACTTAAGGCTTTTGCATATATGTCATCACTACGTTCAATTCGCCTATGTGTCGGCCTTTGAGCTATGTCACCTCATCCGCCACATCATCAAGCCTACCAAAAGCCTATTATAATAATAAAGAAAAATTAACAAGAAATACCCATTTTGGTGCCCAAAATTGCAAAGTGGGTATTCTTTTTTAGGATATGAATGCAATATCCATTTTTATACCCAAATAAGGGTATAAGGGTAAAATTACCTATATTTCGGAATTTTGGAGAAAAGGTAAAGTAAAATTTGAATTTATCTTTTCTTTTCACTCTCTTATACTTTAAAATATATAAATTTATTTCTGAAATTGTTAGGGTTTGAAGGTGGAAGGTGATGAGGTGGGGGAGGCGGTGGGGGAGGCGGTTGACGGCGGGGGGAGCGAGGTCGAGATTTGGCCGACGAGAGGGAGTCGAGAGGAGGCAGTCGAGAGGCCGACGAGATCTGGCCAGATCGAGGTCGAGATTTGGCCGACGAGAGTTCGATCGAGAGATCTAGGTCTAGAGAGCGGTGGGGATCGAGGCGGAGAGCGGTGGGGATCAAAGCGGTCTGGAGAGGCGGTGTGATACGGGGTTGGCCGTGTAGAAGATGGATCTAGGCAACGGATCTCAAAACAAAAGAAAACGCAAGATTAGAACAATAGCGGAAGTGAAACTAATGGATAGGATAATAGATAGAACCAATAGAAACGACGAGAAAACCCGCTTGCTTGATAGCAAGGAACCTTGTCGAACGATCTACCAACCCGATCTCTACAACGCCACACAACCAAGAATCGCGGACGAACTTGGAGCACGGAGAGGATTGCTTATGAAGTACGAAATCACCAACTCCAGAGGGACTTGACAAAGACGAAAACAACTAAGCAGGAAAGAACAATCGATTGAGACTCTCACGGAGAGCCGAGTTTCAAAGCAAAACCCAAGCTCTGTTTTTGTGTTTTAACAATATGAGAAATCTGCCTAATGAAGAAGACAAGGGAGGCCTTAAATACCCTAGGAGGGCCGGCCCTAGCTTCCCAAAACGGGTTACACTTAATCCCGAAATATCCGAAAATAGAAAGCTGAAAATAAATAAATAATAATCCTAAAAATATCCAATGCAGAAATTAATAAGATTAAACATATGTAACGTTGACCAATAAAGTCAACGCCCTGACTTTGGACTTGTCCTCTTCGTCATGTGATACATCATGTGCCATAAACGTCTCCAGCTCTTGACGTAGTTCCTTCAATCTTGACCTAGTAATCGGTCCATCAAAGGTTGGCACTAATGGCGGGGATGATTCCTCATCATTCTCCCCTTCTTGAAAAGGACTCGTCCTCGAGTCATCAACATCAGCGGCTGCATAAGGGGTAAGATCACCGACATTGAATATCGGGCTCACGCCATAGTCATCGGGCAGCTCCAACACATAGGCATTGTCGCCTACTCTCTTCAGCACCTTGAACGGTCCATCACCTCTGGGAGACAACTTCGACTTCCTCTGCTCCGGGAACCGCTCCTTGCGCAGGTGTAGCCACACCAAGTCGCCGGGCTCGAACAGCACTTGACGCCGGCCGTGATTAGCTCGGGTTGCGTTCTTTGCTGCAGTAGCTTCCAAACGAGCCTTAGTCCGCTCGTGCAGCTCCTTCATGAACTCAACCTGTCTATCAGCATCAAAGTCTGCTCGTTCCGGTAAAGGCAACGGCTTAAGATCCAAAGGGGTTAGGGGATTCAAACCATACACACATTCAAAAGGGGACATATTGGTAGAAGAATGAATAGTCCTATTATAAGCAAACTCAACATGTGGTAAGGCATCTTCCCAACTTTTCAGATTAGATTTAATAACAGTCCTAAGGATAGTACCCAATGTACGGTTAGTGACCTCAGTTTGTCCATTTGTCTGGGGGTGACTAGCAGTAGAGAACAACAACTTAGTACCAAGTTTACCCCACAAAGTCTTCCAAAAGTAACTCAGAAATTTGACATCCCTATCACTCACAATAGTACGAGGTACACCATGTAACCGAACAATCTCTCTAAAGAACAAATCAGCAACATTCCTAGCATCATCAGTTTTATGGCATGCAATAAAGTGAGTCATCTTAGAGAACCTATCAACAACCACAAATATAGAATCTCTCCCCTTCTTAGTCCTAGGCAAGCCAACAATAAAATCCATACTAATATCAACCCAAGGAAAGCAAGGAATAGGCAAGGGAGTATAAAGACCATGCGGTTTTGCCTTAGATTTAGCCTGTAAGCACTCAACACAACGTTTGATAAGATTCTCTACATCCCTAAGCATGTGTGGCCAATAGAAATGAGTATGCAACATGTTATAAGTCTTATCTCTACCAAAATGACCCATCAATCCACCTCTATGGGACTCATCAACAAGTAACAACCGTAGAGAACTAACAGGAATGCACACCTTATCAACTCGAAACAAGAATCCATCAAACAAGAAAAACTTATCAAATGAACCCTTTTCCACACAATGCTTATAAATCACTCCAAAATCAGCATTCATATCATACAACTCCTTAATATAAACGAATCCAAGGACCCGAGCATCCAAAGTAGTCAAGAGTGTATGTCTCCTAGAAAGGGCATCAGCTACAACATTATCTTTTCCTTTCTTATACTTAATCATATAGGGAAATGTTTCTATGAATTCCATCCACCTACCATGCCTCCTATCCAACTTATCTTGACTCCTAAAATGCTTTAAGGACTCATGATCAGTTTTAAGCACAAATTCTCTAGGCCAAAGGTAGTGTTGCCAAGTTTTCAGCACTCTAAACAAGGCATATAATTCCCTATCATAAGTAGAATAATTCAAGCATGCACCTTTCAACTTTTCAGAAAAGAAGGCAATAGGCTTACCTTCCTGCATGAGGACTCCTCCAATACCAATGCCAGAGGCGTCACACTCTACTTCAAAGGGGCGAGTGAAGTCAGGCAGAACCAGCAATGGCGCGTGTGTCAAACGATCCTTGAGAGTCTGGAACGCCTTTTCTTGAGCTTCACCCCAACGGAACGGAGTATTCTTCTTTGTGATCTCTGTCAGCGGGGCTGCAATGGTGCTAAAATCTCGAACGAACCTCCTGTAGAAGCCAGCCAGGCCGTGGAAACTGCGCACGTCACCTAGGTTCTTCGGGGTCGGCCAGTCACGGATGGCTTGCACCTTCTCTTGATCCACTTGCAGTCCATGAGCACTCACTACAAAACCAAGAAACACAACTCTGTCAGTGCAAAAATCACACTTCTTCAGATTTCCATACAACTGTACAGCTCTGAGAGTGGATAAAACTTCCCTGAGGTGCTCTGCATGTGCTTCCAAAGATTTACTGTAGATCAGAATATCATCAAAGTAAACTACAACAAATCTACCAATAAAAGATCTCAAGACATGATTCATAAGACGCATAAAAGTAGAGGGGGCATTAGTCAAACCGAAAGGCATAACAAGCCACTCATACAAACCAAACTTCGTCTTGAATGTTGTCTTCCATTCGTCTCCTTCCTTCATCCGGACTTGATGGTATCCACTGCGAAGATCGGTCTTGGAGAAGGTGGAGGCGCCATGGAGCTCATCCAACATGTCATCGAGCTTGGGGATCGGGTGCCTGTACTTGATCGTGATGTTATTAATAGCCCTGCAATCAACACACATACGCCAAGTATTGTCCTTTTTGGGGACGAGTAAGACAGGCACATCACACTGGGATCGGCTCTCTCTAACATACCCTTTATCTAGAAGGTCCTGGACTTGGTTCTGGATTTCCTGGGTCTCAGTAGGGTTCATCCTATAGGCAGGCCGGTTGGGTAGGGTAGCACCGGGAATCAGGTCTATTTGGTGCTCAATGCCTCTAATAAGGGGTAGGCCAGGGGGTATCTCATCCGGGAAAACATCAAGGAACTCAGCTAAAAGGGTCTGGACGGCAGCTGGGAGTGTAGCTCGGTCTTCGTCACCTAACAGGGTATAGGCCTGACAAAGGGACATGAGGGCGACGTCCGGGGGAAGGTAATCTACCAGGTGGTCTCTGCTGGATGCTAAGAGCACTCGGCTAGGGGTAGAGGCGAGGGTGAGGTCGGTCCGTGTGGAGGCAGTGGATGGTTCGGCTGGGGACTTACCCTTACGCTCGACCTCTCTTTTCTTATCATAAGCCTCAGCCACTTGAAGCGGCGTCATCGGTTTCAACACCACTTTCCTACCACGAAACTCAAAGGCGTGTTGGTTAGTACGTCCATCATGAATAACATGTCTATCAAATTGCCAAGGACGACCTAACAAAATATGACAAGCTTGCATAGGAACAATATCACATAAAATTTCATCCTCATAAGTTCCTAGCTTAAGTGTAATCTTAGCTTGCTTATTCACCTTGAGTTCACCACAATCATTCATCCAATGAAGTCTATAAGGTCTAGGATGCAAAAAAGTAGGGAGTTGCAGTTTATTAACTAATTCAACACTAGCAATGTTACAACAACTACCACCATCAATAATCATGTTGCAAACTTTCCCTTTAACAAGACATCTTGTATGAAACAAATTCTCACGTTGATTATCATCACAAGGAGCCTGATTAACATGCAAAGTCCTCCTAACAATCAATGAATCACCATGCTCATATTCAATAAAATCCAAATCATCATCATTGGCATGCTCATTCATATCATGGCTAGCAACTAAATTTTCATGCTCAGTGTCAGACTCAGACTCTAACTCACCCAAATGATTAATCATCAAAACACGAGTATTAGGACAATCCTTCATGTAATGACCCTTTCCTTGACATTTAAAGCAAGTGATATCTCTAGCTCTAGGAGGAGGGTCAGCAGGGTTACCTCGTGTAACTGCAGGGGCGGGCCGTGTGGGCTGTTGTGGTGCGGTGGAGGTAGAGGGGTGCGCACCACGGAAATTCTGCTCATTGCCGTGAGGCGGACCGGTTGCTGGGCGGGGTCTCTGGTGTCCGGTGCGGCCCTGCTGCTGGTCGGGACGCCAGCTTTGGCGTTGTGGCACCGTGCGGTGTTGTTGGGTATAGCTGGACTTGAATTGTCTCTCCACTTTAATTGCTTGGTGTAGCAAATCTGTCATGGTAGAATAGGGATACAATTCTATAGTGTCAGCTAAATGAGGATGCAAGATACGTAGATACCTGGACATAGTGGCCTCTTCATCTTCGACGACGTTGCCGCGTGCCATGGCTATCTGCATATTGTTGTAGACCTCTTCAACACCTAAAGAGCCTTGCCTCATAGTCTCCAAACGGTTGCGGAGAACTCTATTGTGGTGGTGGGGAACGAAGCGGGCCCTCATCATAGCTCTCATCTGGTTCCATGTGTTGACCGGAGGGTCCATGGCTTGTCTTCGAGCCTTCACAACAGAATCCCACCAAACCAAAGCATAACCAGTAAATTCAAGAGCAGCGAGTTGTACCTTTTTATGTTCAGGGAAATTGTGGCAACCCCAAATCTGCTCAATCTTCGTCTCCCGTTCAAGGTAGACGTCTGGATCACACTTTCCATCAAAAGCCGGGATCTTCACTTTGATCCGTCCAATGCCGTCTTGTTCGGCTTCACGGCGGCGGGGCTATCCGCGGTCATTCCGGGGGCGGTAAGGACGCCACTCATTATGCTCCTCGCGCTCATAGTCCTGCATATCATCATCACCCCATAAACTAGAACGTATCGACATAGGAGGGGACTCAGACCTATCACGAGGTGCGGGATGCCGAATCGGGCGTATGCGATCGGTGCCAGTGGCTCTCGGTTGGCGATGCTCGTCCATCGCCGCTTGGTAGGCCGTGGCTTGGTCGACCAAGGGCTCGGTGGCGGGAAGCGGTGCGCTATGCGATGGACCAATGTGTTCCTGCGCAGCCGGGAGTGGGTTGGAGCGGGTCTCCAATGAGTCAAACTTCGCAGACAACTGCGCGACTGTAGAAGCCAACTATTATAGCATCGTCTGCATATCGACATGGGAACCATTTGCAGTAACCTGTTCATCACCGGAACCTGTCATGATCACCACTTAGACGAACACAGAAAGACGTTAAGGTTAGGAAAACCAAAAAAAAAAAAAAAAAAAAAACTCTCAAGTGTTTGCACTCGGTGATTGTACAACCTGCGAAGTTAGGCTCGTAAATGACAAGTTCTCTATGTGCTCAAGATACGCAGCAAATCAAGGTCAAGCAGAGATGTAGTAGACAAGACAAGTAGATGTACGACGAAAAATGACTCAAACAAAAGCGAGACTAGAGAACGACTCAACAAGGAAAGCGACACAACTATAGTCACAAGAATGAAATGCAACTAAAGATGGGGCTATATATGTGTTTCGAACTCAAGAAATGCGAATTGCAAGTCAGAAAGACGTACCTTTGTCGACTCGGAACGAAGCCAATTGGAGCCGAGAGTGACCCGAGGGAACGGAAGGGAGAAGGGGTTCGGGCAAGAGAGGGTAGTGCTCGACTGAGGGCAACCCGGGGTGGGACCCGGTCGGGTTGGGGTCGGGTGGGGTGGACTGAGAGCAACCCGGGGTGGGACCCGGTCGGGTTGGGGTCGGGTGGACTGAGAGCAACCCGGGGTGGGACCCGGTCGGGTTGGGGTCGGGTGGGGTGGACTGAGGGCAACCCGGGGTGGGACCCGGTCGGGTTGGGGTCGGGTGGGGACAGGCCGGGTGGGGCTCGACTGAGCGGAACCCGGGCAGGACCCGGTCGGGTGTAGGCCGGGTGGTGGCGACTGAGCGCAACCCGGGGTGGGACCCGGTCGGGTTGGGGCCGGGTCGGTGGCAGGTACGTGAGGGCTGGGTTAACTGAGGCTCACCCGGTCTGGACCCGGTCGGGTTGTGGCCGGGTACTGTTGCGGCGACAAAGAGGTCCGAAAAAAAATCTGAAACGGAACCCTAAATTTTTTTTATTTTTTTTTTTTAATATTTCGAAAAAAAAAAAATTCTGAAAAATTCTGAAAAATCCCAGATGCCTTTTCCTCTTCTTTTTTTTTTTTTTTTTTTTGAATTTCGATAATGTTTTTTTTTTTTTTGATATAATTTTCTTTTAGGCAACTTGTTTTTCCTGGGATATTACACTATAAAGATAAAATAAAATCTCTAGACAATCAAGCAAGTATCTTGAAGATTACCAAAATTGAACAACCGGATCTCTGGCGCGCACGAACCTGGACGCCGTCGTGTCTTGCTCGCCAAGCTAGGGTTCGAACAACAATGGTGGAAGGGGGGGGCCGAAATTTTTTGTTGATTTTTGGATGGTTTTGGTATGTTTTTGTGGATCCTCGTAGTCACAATCAACCGCAACGAACTCCTTTCCAAGACAAACAAGAGCAAACAATCAGTCAGACTAACAATTCACTAATGTGACTCAAACAAAGAAATTCAATTGACGATTGAAAACAGGAAGATCCAATTTTTATGATGAATCTGGAATCGTCAAAGGCGATCCGAAGCCGCAAAGCTCTTGATACCAATTGATACGGGGTTGGCCGTGTAGAAGATGGATCTAGGCAACGGATCTCAAAACAAAAGAAAACACAAGATTAGAACAATAGCGGAAGTGAAACTAATGGATAGGATAATAGATAGAACCAATAGAAACGACGAGAAAACCCGCTTGCTTGATAGCAAGGAACCTTGTCGAACGATCTACCAACCCGATCTCTACAACGCCACACAACCAAGAATCGCGGACGAACTTGGAGCACGGAGAGGATTGCTTATGAAGTACGAAATCACCAACTCCAAAGGGACTTGACAAAGACGAAAACAACTAAGCAGGAAAGAACAATCGATTGAGACTCTCACGGGGAGCCGAGTTTCAAAGCAAAACCCAAGCTCTGTTTTTGTGTTTTAACAATATGAGAAATCTGCCTAATGAAGAAGACAAGGGAGGCCTTAAATACCCTAGGAGGGCCGGCCCTAGCTTCCCAAAACGGGTTACACTTAATCCCGAAATATCCGAAAATAGAAAGCTGAAAATAAATAAATAATAATCCTAAAAATATCCAATGCAGAAATTAATAAGATTAAACATATGTAACGTTGACCAATAAAGTCAACGCCCTGACTTTGGACTTGTCCTCTTCGTCATGTGATACATCATGTGCCATAAACGTCTCCAGCTCTTGACGTAGTTCCTTCAATCTTGACCTAGTAATCGGTCCATCAAAGGTTGGCACTAATGGCGGGGATGATTCCTCATCACGGTGGTTGACGGCGGGGGGGTCGAGGCGGTGGGGATCGAGGCGGAGAGCGAGTTGTGGGAGAGATCGAGAGATCTAGGTCTGGGGGGATCTAGGTCTGGAGAGATTGAGAGATCTGGCCGACGAGATCGAGGCGAAAGAGGCGGGGGGAGAGGGAGGTCGGGAGGGAGGTCGGAGAAGACGACCAATTTCAGAAATCAAATTCGCTGTTTCTTACCCCCAATTTCATATCTCCAACAACTGATTTCTGTGGAGTACGATCAATTTCAGAACTGGATCTGGAACTTGAGCTGTTGATTTGGGCTGTTGATTGAAAACCCCAATTTCAGAACTGGATCTGTGGAGTACTGATTTCTGTGAACTTGAGCTGTTGATTGAAAACCCTAACATTGAACTGGATCTGGATCTGGCCGGAGAAGGCGTTGGACTGGAAAGAGGATGGAGATGGAACCAGAACTCCATGAAATGGTAAACGGAGCGAGGTCGGAGAAGACGACCGAGAGGGAGTCGAGAGGTCGGAGAAGACGACCGCGTATAGTTTAGGATATTTTTAATTTTATTTTATCTTTTTATTTATAGAAAATAAATTCATTTTCAGATTTTTTGATTTAAAAAAAATGTTAAAGAAAATCCAAAAAAGTTACTTTAGGATATTTTTGCAATATCCAAAAAAAGAATACCCACTTTGCAAATTTCAATACAAAAGTGGTATACTTTTGCAAATTGGCCTAATAATAAATCCTTAATTATTATATATTAAATAAGAAGATAATATCTAATAATAATAATTTCGATAATATCATATATCTTCTTTTTTGGTAAAAAGAAGATAAACGTATTTGGTAAAAAAAGATAATCTATATCTATCTCTAATAATAATAATTACTATATATTAATTAAGAAGATAATATCTAATAATAATAATTTCGATAATATCGTATATCTTCTTTTTTGGTAAAAAGAAGATAATCTTTTTTGGTAAAAAAAGATAATCTATATCTATCTCTAATAATAATTATTATTATATATTAATTAAGAAGATAATATCTACTACTACTAATAATAATAATACTTTTTTTTTTAATTTCGTATATCTCCTAATTTTTGGTAAAAAGAAGATAATTTATAATATTTAACTCTAATAAAAATTATTAGAGTTAAATTTACCTAATAAAAATTATTTTAGAAAATTTATAACCATAACCCGTACATGGCACAAGCATTATGCTAGTTTTAATCTACTATATAACTACTAAATGCAAAGCCCTACTAAGCCACATGGCACTTCAAGAATGCACTGTTTTATTTTTGCCACATGGCATTCTCACAAAATTTTGTTCACGTGGCAGCCAATCCTTTTTTCTCGGGTTTTGCCCCATTTTTCCCTTGAATAAAGATCTGCCGGAATATTTGTTTATCTTTTCCAATCGTGAAGATAAGATCTAAAACGTTATTTTTGTCAAAATTTATTTGGTAAACAATATTCCAAATCGTACAAAATATTTCAAAAACGTAAATAATGATTTTTCTGCTAATTTCTTATCCTGCAGATTTTTACGATGCCTAAATTAAACATAATATTTTACCCTGTATTAACCGTATAACATATATATGTAAGTTATACGGCTCATCCACATCCACCAACATACATAATAAAGATTGCACTTACCATTATAAAAGGAAATAATCTTATAATATTGGTCATAATCAATATGGGAAGATTACATTATATAATATGACCAAATAATCAAAGATATATGTACAAATAAAATAAATCTATATTAGTTAACAATATAGAGTTCATCCACCGACCACCGTACATATTTATATGCACGTACCATATAAATTAATTTTGGTATGAAATTAATCAATTTCTGATCATTAGTCTAATTAAAATTGAATATATCACTTATCATTAAATAAGGAAACTTTATTATATTATGTTATAATGAATTATCATGTAATTTATTAAGTGTAAAATAGTATGCAAGTATAAGAAATTTTATTATATTATAACTTAGGTGATAATTTGACTTTAATTATGGTTTGAAACTATATCTATTTCAGTAAATTTATAACGTAAATTATGTATGAGAAACAATATCAGCAGCTATCCAAGTCCGTCTGATTTGAGCCATAATCCTATAGAAAATTCAACTGATATCAAGAAAATATATAGTTATATAAAGACGTGAAGCATAACAAAAGCTTTAGTGAGTATGAAAGAGAAATAACCTATGTATTGAAAAATAAATTTTTGACTGGAGAAGTATTAAGGTAATAAATTTTTTACTGGAGAATTATTAAGGTAATAACAATTTTACCTAAATATGTTTATTTATATATAAAAAAATAAAGAATTAAAAATTAGCACAAACACTTGTACTAATCATATACATAGTATAACTTAATTTTGGTAAAGAGTGTTGCATAGAGCTTTCAATTTCACAATACTTTAACGTAAATCATGAAATTAATATAATGTTTTTGGTAATGATATATTTAGATGTCACTTATTTTTATTTCATTGCATGTATTTATGTTTTTTTATAATATCCAATATTAATTTAGTATTATATTTATTGATTTTATTTCGAATATATATCAGATTTAGAGACTGTGTTACGAACGAAATAAATTATGTTGTATTAAACTCTTTATATATACATATTGACCCGTAAATATATTTGTTTGATTTTTAAAGCAATATTCATAGGCCTCAAGGCCCATGAATATAGCTTTATGTTGCGAATGCTTGGACGATATTTATAGAAAAAGTAAATTTGATTTTTGAAATTGGAAAGAAACATGCAATTGAACTGGAAAGATTGAAAGAGGAAACATTTTTTTTTCAACGTTGCAGAAAAGAGAAGCGAAAGGAAACTTCAAGAAAAGATAGAGCGAAATGAAACAGCGGAGTAGAGAAAGAATAGTTTCAGATGATTAGGGTCTGTTTTAGTGTTGAAATTGGCCGAATTTCATAAAAGATTAGGCTTGGGCCATTCTATTCAGTGTTTCGTTTTTTTTCCCGAAATTGTAGGGCTTGAGCTTTGTATTGATTTTGTCTTCGCTCCAACTGAATTAATTGATTGTATTTAATTTGGCCTTCAAGCCCATTAAATCATGTAAATTTCATATAGTTAAACATGGGCCCATTAGTCCATTTTAAATTTAAAATTGTTAATAATATTTAAATAAATCATTAATATTTATAATTTTTTTAAGTTGTTTACATTTGTTTATATGTAATTATACTATTATATTAACATTTAAGTTTGTATATTTTTTCTTTTCAATATATATGTAAAATTTTCCACTGACTGTTTTATATATCTATTAAACCAAAATAATATAATGTTGAGATTTTATGATATTAGATTTAAATGCGAAGAGACAATTAACTTTTAATATATCTTAGTTTGTCTGGGTGATTTTGTTATGGGCGAATTAACCCGACATAACAGAACGTTGAGATTGAATGCTATTAGAGAGAAACGACAACGAACACATTCAAATCGATCGGGTTAATAAATTGCATTCAATAGTTTTATAATATTTGCTGATAAACTGAAATATAAACTTTAATCTACATACTAATTATGCATGTTCTATTCCTGGAGTTAGTAACAATACTGTTGTTAATGACTGTATTCCACTGTCCGACATTTCAAATGGTTAGTAATTGTTATGCTATAAAGTATCTATTTACTTCGATTTGGTCATATATATTGTAATATTGTTTGATGTTCAATATTTCAAAAATATTTTAATTTCATGATCGCGAAAATGATTAGTACGTTCAAAATCAATACACTTATGTTTATAACTATACCAATATATAATTGTTCTTTAATATTGTTTTCTTAAACCTAAATATGTAAAAACATCCATCTATTTTTGCAGGCAACCATAATATTACACCAACGACTTTGCACAACAAAAGTGATCAAAATGTTCATAATTCAGTTTTACCTATTAGTGTTCAAGGCAAAGAAAACTATGGTATCACATTTTTTTCCCCTTACTATCCATTTTATTAAGTATGAATATTTATGTTGTGTTAATATCATTAATAAGTAGAGTATGATATAACTATTTATTTGCAGTTCAATTGCACAATGTCATGCTTACAGAACAAAATAATCTGCAAAACGTGAAACAAGGTAATGGTATATTTAAAATTGGTATGAAATAAGTGATTTAATAATTAGTAATAGTAAAAATTCATTTTCATGCACAAATTAGCTCGCCAAAGGAGGAAATTCAGAATGAATGTGATAAAGCATAAGCGGGATGGAACACCACTAATTGAATCAGGTTAGAAAAAAATATATCTTATTTAATTACAATTTTAAATTCATGTACAGTTTGCTTAACAAAAATTTGAATTCAATTTTTTGACATATTATTCTAATAAATATAATATAATATGAACTTTACTATAAATATTATTCTAATAAATAAGGAAATTTTTGATAATTTGTAGCAATTTGAAATATATTGCCGGATTTTATGTTTAGCGTTTCATTGTCATGTATTAGATGAACATTTTTTTTATGTTTCATTGTTTTAGTATTATTGATGTAAGGGATGTGGCTCTCCCTATTTGAAATACTACTTAGTCAAATTTTATTATTAATAAAGTTATGAAGAGTTTCGTATCTCTTTAAAAAAATAACATCGAATATATATTGAACAATTGACTCATAGATAATTAAAATTAAATATTTTTACAAGTGTAAGAAAAACTAAACAAATCCCGTGTAAGATACGAGTATTACACTAGTACTAAAAAAACACGTATCTCTTATCGGTCTGTTGTTTTTGTTTTTGGTTAGAAAGGGAAGATGCCAAGGCAAATGACTCATCGCTTTCTCCAGCGAATCTTTCATTTGTCCATCCCTTCAATAAGTGCATCCTTTTTGTGGTTGGCCTTTCATCTCGGTTTCAAATGTCAAAAGTACCCTTATAATCCCTTCAATAAGTGCATCTTTTTGTGGCTGGCCTTTCATCTCGGCTTCAAATGTCAAAAGTACCCTTATGATTAGGGCTGTGCAGATTCGGACCGGACCGAAAATGACCAGACCAGGAAATTACGGTCCGGTCCACATATTTTTAAAATTCTGATTCTGGTCCGGTTTAAACCCGGCCGATTTTCGGTCTGAATGGACCAATTTTTTATTATTTTTAATTTATTTTTATATATTAATATCTTATAATACTATTAAAAATTAGTTTTTACTATAAATATAAATAAATAATAAAATATATTATCTAATATTATACACAACAGTTATAAAAATAGGAAAAATAATTAAATTTTTATTTATATAAAACTAAAAAAAAATAAAAAAAAATTTACCAATCCAATTCGGTCCAAGACTGGACCGGATCCAGACAGGACCGAATCATACCAGTTCGATCTAAAAATTATAAAAATTCCGGTATGCACAGCCCTACTTATGATCACTTGCACAGCCCTACTTATGATCACTTCTTGATCCCTTCAATAAGTGCATCCTTTTTGTGGCTGGCCTTTCATCTCGGTTTCGAATGTCAAAAGTACCCTTATGATCACTTCTTCATCCCCTCTTATAATATTCTTTTTTTCTTCTTGTATTATTCATTTTGTATGAGTTTGAAGATGTGTGAGTAATAAACACAACTATCACATTGCGATTAAAAAATGCTACTAATTTCCTCAAACACTCTTCAAAATGCATGTTAAAATATATTTTTAAACCACGTATGTCCAGGCTAACATCGAGTTATTATTTTCTGTAAAAACTTATATGGAATTTTATTTTCATATATCATAGTTCTTTTAATATACATTAATTATGGAACATGACAAAATTACCCATTGTTTAGTTCAAGTTTTTTTTTTTCCCAGATAGTACAATTTTTCAAGGAAGTACTTCACATAAATTTACACTTTTTTCAAATTATAAAAATTTCATTTTATGATAGAATATATAAAATCTATTTGTTTTTAATCGTAAAATTATCTAATATTAAACCAAATACGATTATCTAATTTTCATGAATTTCGATTCCCAAAAAAATTAGTCTCAGAGACTACAACTTTCCAAAACTTAAGTTCTCACATAATCAGGGTAAATCAAAAGAGGTCTAATTCCTACTTTTATTTTCAGAAACATGTTTACAGTCCCTTTTCCACTTCAATTTATATGTTCTATATTGTTAAAAGGAACATATTAGAAGACTTTTTCATACGTAAGAACTAATTAGTGTAAGTGAAAAAGAAAATCTAGTAATCCTTTACTGATTTCACATATGTACATGAGATTTAACCGAAAAAATAAAAAAAATGTGTACATGAGATTTTGTTTTAAAAGAATAATTTTACTCCTGTAAACATTTGAGAGCTTATCTATTAAATATTCTTTGTGCTCCAAGAAAAACAGTAAGTCATGACCTGGCGTAATCGAATTGGAATCCTTGTGCTCCAAGGAAAAACACGAGCACGGTGGAATAATCTAAAAGGGCAAAATGGTGATTTACAGGCTGGTGCATCCCCCAAGAATCCAAGAAAGCGTAAGTGTTGAGGGGGTAACAGCGTAATTTCACAAAAACAGGTGTATGCAATGTGAGCCACAAGATCTCTTCGACCCTCTCAAGCCACGCACTCGCCGCATCTTTATATATTCTCACCTTCCCCCAACCTAATTTCATAACGCTGCATTCTATAAACGTTTTGTGAAGAGAGAAATCAATCGCCCCCGTCCTCCACATCTAGGGTTTTCCTTTTCGTGGTTTCCATCCGCCGTCCGATCTCTGGTTTCTGGATCACAACGTTTCGCTGATCGCGTAGTAGTTCCCCATTGTGGAATTTGTTTTGTAAGTCTAATCTGATCTAAATTCCTTTGTTTTCAAAGTTTCAGATTAAGATATGATATTTACATTGTGGATTTTGCTCCTTTTTTCAATTGCTTTTGGAATCGTATGGATAGTTATGTGGTAATTTTGATTATGTGTTTCTTTATTCTGGAATTTGTATGCGATTTTTCCGTGCAATTGTTATGATGGAGGCGGGATGGAGGCGGGAGGAGAGTAAGGAATCTCGGGGAGTTTTCTGCGTTTCTTGTTTGATTTCGTTTTCCGGAATTCCAAAAAAAAATTGATTTTTGATCTTTTGCTTATTGCTATGCTCATATTCCTTGAAAATTCGGAAGCTTATTGTTTCTCTATGTCGAGATTTTGTGGTATATTTGATAGTGTTGGTACCTTGATGAATCTGATTTCTGTTAATGATTTTCGAAAAAAGATTGGTATAATTTCAGCATAAAGTCTAGATCTGTACAAGCTATAGAAGCAAAACAAATTGTTACATAAATAGATTCTCAGACGAACTTATGTTTGCTTGTCCTATACATTGCCCTGCTTGAATCATTTAACAGATATGAGATATCTGTGATGAGTTTTCAATGTTCCATATTTCATGTATGATTGTTCATTATCGTTCAGACAAACTAACATCTCTGAGGTTTATAATTTTTCAGTTGAAGATTGAATGACCTGATGGAGTCTAAAGGTGGTAATAAGAAGTCCAGCAGTAGTAAATCCTTATTCTACGAGGCTCCCCTTGGTTACAGCATTGAGGACATTCGGCCAAACGGTGGAATCAAGAAGTTCAGATCTGCTGCGTACTCCAACGTAAGTCTCCTTCTTTTTTGCTGTTTGCTTCTTGTGCTCAGATTGCTATTCTTTGATAATTTTACTCAATTGGAATGCAATTTTTTTTTTGCTTTTGCAGTGCTCTCGCAAACCATCCTGATACGCTGAAGTAGCTGCCATTGACCACTGAAGTGGTTTTCTTTACTGTCAATTTTCATCCCTTCACATTATTCAGCTGCATTTCCAATTCACTCCTCTTCAACAAAAGAAAGTTGAGCCATGACGGTCTCTGCAATAGGTTTCGAAGGATACGAAAAGAGGCTTGAAATTTCATTTTCTGAGCCTGGAATCTTTGTTGACCCTCAAGGCAGGGGGATTAGAGCGCTGTCCAAAGCCCAACTTGACGAAATCCTTGGCCCTGCTGAGTGCACCATTGTTGATTCTCTGTCCAATGATGACCTGGACTCTTATGTCCTATCCGAGTCCAGCCTCTTTGTCTATCCTTACAAGATCATCATCAAGACTTGTGGGACTACAAAACTTCTTCTGGCAATCCCACCTATCCTCAGGCTTGCTACCGGCCTCTCGCTGAAGATCAAATCTGTGCGGTACACTCGCGGGAGCTTCATCTTTCCAGGCGCCCAATCATTCCCTCACCGGAGCTTCTCTGAAGAAGTGGCTGTCCTTGACAATTGCTTTGGAAAGCTTGGCCTGACTGGAGAGGCCTACGTGATTGGAGGCTCTGCTAAACCTCAGAAATGGCACGTCTACTCTGCATCTGCACAGCCAACTCTCAGCTGCTATGAGGATCCCGTTTACACTGTTGAAATGTGCATGACTGGCTTGGACAGAGACAAGGCTGCTGTCTTCTACAAATCAGAAACAAGCTCTGCCAACTCAATGACCAATGATTCTGGCATCAGGAAGATCCTCCCCGACTCTAAGATATGCGACTTTGAGTTCGAGCCTTGTGGGTACTCGATGAACTCCATTGAAGGATCTGCCATCTCCACCATCCACATCACCCCAGAGGACGGGTTCAGTTACGCGAGCTTTGAAGCTGTGGGGTATGATCTCAAGAGGGTCGGTCTGAACCAACTTGTGAAGAGGGTCCTGGATTGCTTCAAACCGAGTGAATTTTCTATTGCTGTGCATGCTGACATTGCTGCCAAGTCCTTCCAATCAAACTGTTTGCTGAGTTTGAATGGCTACCATCACGAAGAGGTGCGCGTGAAGGAACTTGATCTGGGTGGCTCGGTTGTCTATCAGAAGTTCTGCAGGGATGCTGTTTCTGACTGTGGCCCTCCATTGTCGACTCTGAAATGCTGCTGGAAAGGAGAGGAGGAAAGAAGAGGAGTTCTAGTAGCTTGATTAAGTGGTCTATATCCGTCTTGTGCTGTCTTTCTTTTACCAATTGTTATGTATTGTGTCGTCGATGACTCTGAACCTGGTGTCTTATGTGTTTTCTTTCTATGTCAATGTAGTCTTATGTCGTCTGTCTTTTGCACAGATGGGCATGAGTTGAAATAATAAAGCCATTAGGTTATGAATATGGGGTCTTGTTACTTTCTGAATTTTATATTTCTTTTATCCTAAACTCAGTTTCCGTATGAAAGATGATGTTGGTTGATGTTTTCCCTAAAAAAATCAAGTTGTTGGTTGATGTTCATGGTATCTAGACCATGACTTCATATGGTATATTACTAACTGCTGCTAATCATGTTGTTGATTAAAGCATGAAGTATGGAATACTTGTCCTATGATTTTTAGAAACTTATGCCAGAAATTTGAAGGTGTCTGTGGCTACGAATAAATTGATGAACTACAGTGGTTAGTACTGATTAACAGCTGCTAAGTGCTTGGTTTTTTTTAGCTCTGTCTATTCTATCGATGCCTCTGCAAAGGACGAAGAGCGAAAAACTTTATAAATATCTCACTGTTAGAATTAATAGAACGAAGTTGCTGTAGTTTAGTGGTAAGAATTCCATGTTGGGTCTATGGAGACCTGGGCTCGAATCCCCGCATCCACACATTATTCACAATTTTTTATCCGATGTTTTTGAACATTTATCACAATATTTTACAAGTCATTTACATTATATTATACTAAGGAGAAAAGAATATTGTTGTATGGTTTCGTTTACAGCTGACCTTTTGTAACATAGGCTCATATTAAGTGGACACGTGGAGAATATAAGTTCTCAATGATCCCCCGATCCATTATATACACAAAGTATTTATAATGCTAGTCAACTGCACATATGCCTGCTTATTTATACATTACTTTTTGGTTCCTAACGTTAAGGTATACACAATCTATACAAGTAACTAATTGCTTATCTTACTCAAAACAAAGATCCGCTCCTATCTTCGTTCGAGCGTCACCTCATAAAACATAGACCTTTTCACCTGCTCAAGAACTGCCAAGTCTCTGATGAACATGAAAGGGGAATACCGGCCACTTGCCAATAACAACCGCTTCAGAAGCCTCCCGGAGCACGGGGAAGTCGAACTCCGGCAATACACCAATGAGGCTTGAACTCAGGCCTGCAGCTTCACTTAGCTTGAATTCTTGTGGAATCTTGGCGGTGAGGCTCCACCCTTTACTTCTGAAGATAAGTGGAAGATAACCATCAGGAGCCATGGACTTAATTGGCTGAGAACCTTCTCTCACCCATACAACAACTATCAGATGTCGAGAACTCGTATTGTTGATAAGTGACGCAGTACGAAATGCGAGGATTAGCAAGCGCTAAACCTAGATCGAAATTAAGTTCATAAGCGACGAATTCAAAGGATAAACTCTGAAATTCACCGGAAAATAAGAGAAATTTTTAGGATTTTGATTGAATAAAAAATCACTACCTCCAACAACTAAAAAGTGTTTAAATACGAAAAACGAAACCCTATGACGAAATTAAAGCAAAACCGAATTAAAATATAAATTACTCAAAATATTAAAATGCTGGTTTGAGGCCCGAAACGATCTCGGATGGCCTAAAAAGCCCATAAGTCACGGCAAAGCCGTGAGTTTGACTCGTTGGGCCGGTCCGCTTACCGAAAACATATTATAATAGTCAATCGGACACCGAACGCCAAATCTGCGCAAGACCGGACGAACCCTTACGACTATCAATCTCCTCTTCAATGCGCGCAGCCAGCCTTCCTACGTCAATAAGCATCACTTGGATCTAGACGTCTTGGTTTTACCACATCTTCAACGTAATTGAAGCCGAAGCAACAAGCTTCAAGGCAAGTGTGTCTCAAACCTTCGATGTGGGATTCCAACACTCCCTCGCAAGTGTGACGGGTCTAACAGCCCGCAACGCACACTTGACCCGATAACCATGCTCTGATACCATGTGGAAACTCGGGGCGGGGTGCCCAACAAGCCCAGTGGGATTCCAACCTAAAACCAATTGACAATAGGTGGAGAGGACCACTGGGCTTATAGACAAGGCAAATGTGTCTCAATCCTTCGACGTGGGATTCCAACAGTTAGGAGTCATTAAGTGCATTTTATTAGCTTAAATAAATTTTTTTTACCCCGAATTAGAGAAGAATATTAATTTTTGTAATCATAAAATACCTAATCTTTATTTTCCTATGTCATTCAGAAAACTTTGGATATATTTATTAATTTGACCTTTTCCCCTCAGTTTGTTGGTTGTATTACCTAGGGGTGAGCAAACAGATCGATAATCCGATCCGTTATACCGGATATCCGATTCAAAAAATTTACAAAATCCCGATCCGTATCCGGTCCGTTTTGAAATGGATATCCGGTAAAAAGGACCCGGATCGGATATCTGAGTCGGATATTCGAATTATCTGGTTACTACAAATCTATTAAAAATAAATCAATATATTCATTTTTTAAATTCAAAAGTAATAAATTTGTAAATTAAGAAATAAAATTTGTAGGTTGTTTCTTAATTTGTTCGTACGATTTAAATTATATACACACTTATTATTCATATGAAAATGTATTTACAATATTTTACTTGGACAACAATATAAATATGTGATTAAGGATGTAAAATTTATTAATATATTACTCAATATATTAGTTATAATAAACAAATTTATGATTATAAATATTATATGAATAGTACCGGATATTTTCGGATATCCGGTAAGCTAAATATCTCGATCCGTATCCGGTTCAAGTATCCGGCAAAATCACCCGGATCGGATCGGATACGGATAAAAACTTAAAGGATATTTTCGGATACGAATTTTTAGGATACGGATCGACGGATTTTCGGATCGGATCAGCTGGATCGGATATATTTGCTCACCCCTAGTATTACCACCAGAGTGATTCGTTTGACCTATTTCAATACATTCATTCCCATAAAAAAAAAATTTAATTGGACTCCTTTTTTTTTTTTTTTTCTATTATAGGTTTTTTTTGGGAGCTTTGGAATCTTATAATTAAAAGGGGGAGAAATTCCTGAGTCACAACTCACAAAGGACAACCACGAAGCAGGCCGAATGGAGTGAATTCGCCAATTCCTCAAACCACAAGCTCTCAGACCGTTTTCTTCTCTCCTCTCTCGCGTAAGCCTTACTCGCTTGTAAGTTTCGCTCTCTCCATCTTTAAATATTCTCACCTTCCCCCAACCTAATTTTCATAACGCTGCATTCAATTAACGTTTTGTGAAGAAAGAAAGAAATCGCTCCCGTCCTCCACATCTAGGGTTTTCCTTTTCGTGGTTTCCAGCCGCCGTCCGATCTCTGATTTCTGGATCACAACGTTTCTCTGATCGCGTAGTAGTTCCCCATTGTGGAATTTGATTTGTAAGTCTAATCTTATCTAATGCCTTTGTTTTCAAGGTTTAGGATATGATATTTGCATTGTGGATTTTGCAATTGCTTTTGGAATGGCTTGGATTGATATGTGGTAATTTTGATTATGTGTTTCTTTATTCTGGAATTTGTATGCGATTTTTTTCCCGTGCAATTGGTATGATGGAGGCGGGAGGAGACTAAGGAATTTCGGCGAGTTTTCTGCGTTTCTTGTTTTATTTCATTTACCGGAATTCCAGGAAATTTGTGATTTGTTATCTTTTGCTTATTGCTATGCTCGTCCTTGAAAATTCGGAAGCGTGTTGCTTTTATATGTCGAGATTTTGTGGAATATTTCAGTGTTGGTACCTTGATGAATCTGATTTCTGTTAATGATTTTCGAAAAAAGATTGGTATAATTTCAGCAGAAAGTCTAGATCTTTACAAGCTATAGAAGCAAAACAAATGGGTGTTGTACATACTCATAATTTTTTATTGTTTACACTAATTATATGTATGCGGAAAGCTGAAATATATGGTATACACACCTCTATCATTTTATAAATTTTCAAACTTATTAGTTTACTATATTATTTAGGATAAGTGTGCTTTTCTTTTAGATACAAATATACAACAACTTTTTTGTCGGAATAAAAACAATGTTCTAACAATGTAAACTTAAATTAATTAAACGTAAACTACACATCTTATGAGATATTTTAAAATTTACATTTTTCACCATACACGAATACACTAGTAGTATGTAATTCCAATTTCATTTTTTTTGTAGTTTCTTATAGTTGAGTTGGATTTAGATCAATTAATTCTTAATTTAGCTAAGTTTAGGACAATTAATAGTTGATTCAATATGTTGAGCAATTATAAATAGAGCAAATAATTCCAATCTCATTACTTGTTAAGTTATAAAATTTAATGTTTTTAAATAAGTATCCGGTCCACCGGATGCGCAACACTTATTTTTTTTCTTCCTCCAATTGCAGGTGTTCGGTGTAATTTACCGTTGAAAAAGGCCTAACGTTGGTGTAATTTTGCAGGTTTCTGGGATGATTTTTATGAAAATCTTGGCGAATTTAAAACAACTTCATTCAATTTTGGGATTTATCAAGAAAAATACCCAAACCCTACCTCTCAGATTAGCATCGCATATCCAATTTAATGCCATCGAGATACGATTTGCCCGCCTTCATCTCTCTACTGGAATGGTGTTCCGCCGCCAAGAACCTCCAGAAGCTGCAAATGCTCCACGCTGGAGCAATCAGAGTCGGTTTCTCCCTCAACGATTTTGTCCGGACGAAGCTGGTTTCCGCCTACGCCTCTTGCGCGCAGATGGACAATGCCCATCTGATCTTCACCTTCTGCAACCGCCGACCTACTTTCCTCTACAACACCCTCATCAGAGGACACTGTTCTCGGAAAAGCTTCCACCTTTCTCTCAATGTTTTCTCCCAAATGCTCGCCGCCCAGAAGCCCGTCGACTGTAACACCCTCCCGGCGGTGCTTAAATCGATCGCCGGCCTCTCCGCGCTCAGCCTCGGCCGGCGGGTCCACGTGGCGGTTCTGGTAAACGGATTCGGGTCGGATGCTGCTAATTGTAATGCCCTGATTACAATGTACGTCAAGTGCGGCGACTTGGTGTATGCACGTAAGGTGTTCGATGTAATGCCCGTGAAAAATACTGTTTCTTGGTCTGCTTTGATAGGTGGGTACGGGATGCACGGAAGGTTCTCTGAGGTTTTTGAGTTGTTTGAGAGGATGCTGGAGCTGGAGTTCAATCCTGATGAAGTTGCATTTACAACTGTTCTTGCCGCTTGTAGTCATGGAGGATTTGCAGAGAAAGGGAAGGAGTATTTTGCGATGATGAGGAAGATGTTTGGGATTCGACCTAACATGGTACACTACACGTGTATGGTTGATATGTTTGCAAGGGCGGGACGAGTTGAAGAAGCAAAGGAGATAATTGAGAGCATGGATATGGAGCCAGATAAGGCTATTTTGAGAGCTTTTCATACAGGCCCGGCAAAGTTCACATTTATATGATGGAAAAATGACTCTAAATAATATTAACTATCACATTTGAATCAAAAATAATATAAACTTTAAAATTTTTAAAAACATACCTAAACTATGACAATATAAATCAAAAATAGTATGAGCATATTTTTTGCAGTGAATTTTCTAACGTAAAATGCTGATATGAAGACGAAAATGTAATTTTTCGAAAATATTACTCATTAAATTACACTTTATTTGTATAATTATGACTGGTTTGTTTAAAAAGTGATATGTCAAAAAATATGACATATTTTCTTTTGTTCGTGTTGCTGTAAGATGTGAATTACTGATATTGATTTGTGTATTTTTTTTTACTCTTTAATTATATAAATGAGGTGTAATTTGATGTGTTAAACGGAAATATAACAACTCATTTTTCCGGCTCAATATCAGCAAACCCGTCGAAAAATTCATCGGAAAATATGTCCATACCATTTTTAGTTAATATTGACATAATTTGGGTATGTTTTTACAATTTTTAAAGTTCGTATTATTTTTGGTTCAAGGATGATAGTTTGTATTAATTAGAGTCATTTTTCCTTATATGATCATTAACTATTGCTATTCACCACAAGGACAGATATGTGCTAAACACAAAGGACGAGATCTGGGCTTGGTGCACTCGGACCATTGTTGTCTTCGGCGACGGGGGTACGGTCGGAGCGGGGGCTCGGTGCGGAGCGGCTGGGGTTAGGGTTTTCTCATGGATGCAGCCAGAGGATATTTGGGCTCGATCGGAGTGGCGAGGGTTAGGGTTTTCTCTGTTTTGTGTGGGGATGGATGCATTAATGATCCGGACAACCCATATTAATTATAATATTGAAGTCATATGTATATCACATTTTTTTTATTAATTAATTCATTTATTCACAAAAAATTCTGATGGACCTCAATTTATATTGGTTGACACGGGCATATAAGGCGTGTTATACTTCGAATAACAAGCCTTCAATTATCTATTTCTAATCGAGTATAGATTTATATTACATTCCAATTCTATCAATTAGAATAATATCTTATATTTCTCCCTTTTTATCAAAAAATTATATATTGGTTGACACGAGCATATAATTTATATTTATTACATTCCAATTCTAACAATTAGAATAATATCTTCTATTTCTCCTTTTTTATCAAAAAATTTTAATTAGATTTTTAGATTTAGATAGAATTTTAGATCAAATTATATAATTTATTTAGATATTCTATTCGATTTTCATTCGTTTTTATAATCTTTTTAATATGCATTTCTTTATAAATCTTTATAAAAATTGGAATGTATTCTTATAATATTAATAAATATAATTTATTCTTTATGAGTTCTAGCTATAACAATCTATATTTCATTTTCTTAATCTTAATTAAGTTAAGATTAATAAGAAAAATCATAATTAATAAGAACTTAATCTTAAGTTGAAGAATTTATATTTTATATATCTTATATTTTAGATATATTATAAAGGTCTACCCCTAAAAAAAGCATAAAAAAATGGAATAGGCCAATATATAATAATAGAAATAAAATATAAATATAATAATAGAAATAAAATATAAACATAATAATAGAAATAAAATATAACTATATAAAAGATAAAGATGCAATTCAGATCAGAATAAGACATTCCTATGTTTTAATTTGAAAACTAAGAAAAAAAATCGATCATTTGAGTATTCCAACTTTCATGGGAAAATGAAAAGAAAGGTTCATATATAGAGTGATAGATACCTGTCTATATTGAATTGAAGATAAAAAAATGATAGAATTATTTCTGATTGGCCCATAGCAATATGAGCTCCTATTAGAAATGACTAAAAATGAAAGAAAATAGAAAAAAATAGGATGAAATGCCTTTCGGTATATTAATTTTTATATAATAATGAATTCAACGGTTCCAAACGAAAGGATAAAAGGGGGATATGGCGAAATCAGTAGACGCTACGGACTTAATTGGTTTGAGCCTTAGTATGAAAACCTATTAAGTGAGAACTTTCAAATTCAGAGAAACCCTGGAAAAAAAAAAATGGGCAATCCTAAGCCAACTCCTTCTTTTCAAAAGGAAGAATAAAAAAGGATAGGTGCATAGACTCAATGGGAGTTGTTCTAACAAATGGAGTTGACGATCTTGCGTTATTATAAAATTCTTCCATCGAAACTCAAAAAAAATAAAAAAAATAAACCTATACGCAGACGTATTTAAAAATAAATACTATATATAATAACTAGTTATTATATAATAACTATATATTATATAAAAAAATTAAATTAAAAAATGTTGATGACGACCCGCATTGTTTTTATGACTGAAAAAATGGAAGAATTGTTGTGAAGCGATTCCAAGTTGAAGAAATAGTCGAATATGCATTTAATAAATTAAAGCATTTATTCCCCGATCTGAGAGATCTTTTGAAGAACCGATCCATCGGATAAGAATGAAGATAGAGTTCCATTCTACGTCTACGTGTCAATCCTGACAATAATGAAATTTATAGTAAGAGGAAAATCATGTTGTTGATTAAATTTATAGAATGAAGATAGAGTCCCATTACTAAGTACTGCTAATCATGTTGTTGATTAAATGTATGGAATACTTGTCCTATGATTTTTAGAAACTTATGCCAGAAATTTGAAGGTGTCGGTGGCTTTTGGCTACGAATAAACTGATGAACTAAACATCAAATTGCAGTGGTTACTACTGAGTACTGATCAACAGACAACAGCTGCTAAGTGCTTGTTTTTTTTTTTACAGGAATAAAGAAACTAAACTAGGAATATATACTCACTGTTAGATCTGATAACATAAAGTGGCTGTAGTTTAGTGGTAAGAATTCCACGTTGTGGCCGTGGAGACCTGGGCTCGAATCCCAGCAGCCACACATTCGCAAATATTTTTCTCTTTTTTCATTTATCACAATATGACAAGTCAATTACATTATATTATACCAATGAGAAAAGAATATTGTTGTATGGTTTCGTATACACCTGACCTTGTGTAACATAGGCTCATATTAAGTGGAGAATATAAGTTTTCAATGATCCCCCGATCCATTATAATGCTAGTCAACTGCACATATGCCTGCCTTATAGGTTTTATACATAACTTTTTGGTTCCTAACGTTAACAACGTACACACAATCTATAGAAGTAAGTAATTGCTTATCTTACTCAAAACAAAAAAAACATGCTTAATTATCATACAATATATGCAAGTAAAAATAACAATGAAGTCATATTTACATAGGTTTTTCCTTCAGCTAGTTAATTTGACCAGAATTATGACACTAATATAACCGAAAGCTTAATACCACTATCATGTCTTCTTCTTTTTCATGCTTAAACTCGGAGCTAACGACACATCCACCCATAAAATCAAGAATACTAGTAAAAAAAGATGCCCGTAAGATCCAATTTATCTTTAAAATAAAGGGGAATCTTAAATGGAAAGAAATGGTTAAACCCATCGACCATGATTAACTTTTTTAAAGGGGATTATTTTTTACACCCACAATTTCTTACGGCGCACCCCATTTTGGACGCAACAAGGATGCGCCTAAAATGATAATTTTTTAAAAAAAAAAGTTTTAATCTTGGACGCATCCTTGTTGCGTCCAAGAAGTTACCGTTTTACAACAGTAACTTTTTTGGGTTTATTCATCTTGTTGCTATATATATATGCAACTATTCCTTGACAAAAACATTATCCATTGAAGATAATGTCTTTGTCGAGGATGGATGCTGCACTTAGTCCAGTTGAGCACTTGGATGACGCACCCGGTCTTGATAATTTAGGGGTAAGCATATATTTACTACAAAGTTTATTTCAAATGTAGTAATTTACAGTAGTTTGTTGTAGTTTAGAACTTTGATTAAAATGTTTACGATAATATAGTTGATTAAATGTTTACGACAATATAGTTGATTAAAATGTTTACGATAATATAGTTGTATAAAATGTTTACGATAATATAGTTGATTAAAATGTTTACGATAATATAGTTGTATTTTCAGTATTGTATTATATAGTTGTGAAATAATTTCTGAAAGTTTATGTGCGAAGTAATTTGTTATTTAGGTGTTTTAATTGATCATGAAGTAAAGTATACATTCGTTGTAAGAAACGCCCTTAGAAAAACACCTAATTTATAATTTATTTATTTATCATAAATTGGAGGACTGTAGTGATAGCGAATATTCGCCAATGGATTATTCTGTTCATTTTACTACGGATAAAGAATGGAGTGATAGAGATAGTATGATCAGCTGGGCTAAGAGCGTAGGTTTGGAGTTGCATATGGTGATTGTAATAAGTAAGTCATGGCCTAACCGAAAGGTCATACTGTCGTGTGAGAAGTCTGGGCCATATAGAGCGGCGAAGAAGAAGGCGAGTGACGGTACCGAGGCAACCCCTAAACGGAGATACAATGCGAGGACAAAGAAGAGTGAGTGTCCGTTTCAATTGCATGGGGTGATTGTGAAAGGAGATTGGCTCAAATCTGACCGTTGGAGATTATTTGTCGCTTGTGGATCGCATGACCATGAGCTTTCTTGTAGTTTGATCGGTCATGCATTTGCTGGGAGGCTTTCGCAAAAACAACGAGAGCGTGTGAAAGTTTTGTCAGCCTCCGGAATAAAGCCGAAGTCTGATATGAGTCTATTTCTACACGAGGATCCCAAATGCTTGACATCAAGGAACCAACTCTACAATTACAAGAGTCGAGAGAGGCTGAAATGTAGGGGCAATTTGACGGTGCCGCAGTACATGCTGGATTTTCTAGACGCGAGACGTTATTATACAAGCTATGAGACGCGTCACAATGAAGAAGGGAGGGAGGTTTTGAGTGATATTTTTATTTCTCACCCCGGAGCTATACATTTGTTGAGTTTGTTCCCCACCATCGTCATCATGGATACGACCTACAAGACGAACATGTATGAATATGTTCAATTATCCTATTATTACTTCTAAAATATGTAATTGCATACCTTATTGAATATGTAATTGCATACCTTATTTCTTATAATTTGTACATTTATAGGTACGCTATGCCTTTGTTGGAGTTTGTTGGATTCACTTGCACCAACCGTACATTTTGTATTGCGATCGTATTCATGTATGATGAGACGACAGAGCACTACACATGGGCGTTGGACCGCCTAAAGATCATTCTCGGGGGACAGGAACCCAAGGCAATCATGTCAGATCGAGAGCTCGGTCTTGTGAAAGCCGTGGATATAATATTTCCCAACACGAAGCATCTGTTGTGTAGGGTCCATGTGAACCGCAACGTGGAGGGTGTTGCTATGAAATGGGTCCCCAATGTTGACCATTTTAGTGGTAATATTCGTTGGTTGTTAAGGTCGCCCACTGAGGATGTGTATAATGAACGACTTGAATACTTGACGGAAAAGTGGAAAAAGCTACCCTGGCTGATGGATTACGTGAAGAGGGTATGGCTTGCTGAATACAAGAAGATGCTAGTCTGTGCATGGTGTGACACTGTACTCCATTTCGGCACAAGATCATCAAACAGGTAAATTAATAAGTGATCATCTAAAAGCTAAATTGATATATGCAACTAAGCGTAACTTGAGTTTTAAATTTCAGGGTCGAGAGTCAGCACTCTATGCTGAAGGACGGGATTGAATCATCGGTTGGAGGCTTGGAGACCCTCGTGCAGCAAATCGACAATATGTTTGCTGATCAGATTCGGGAAATCAGGGGGTGATATGGAGCAGAGTGCTTTTAAGGCGCCCACAGAGATCGTAACCGGCCCGCCTTCGGTGAAGACATTCTTCAGGCGCATTCTGTATAAGGTCTCGGAAAAGTGCTTAAGAATGTTATACCATTCAGTTGTTAGGGCCATGCAAGGAAAAAATCCCGATGAAGAATGCCGTGATGTGTTTTGGAGAGCCACCCTAGGCTTGCCTTGCCCACACACGATCAAAGAATATGTAAAGGCCGGTTCCCCGTTGAGGCCAAGTGAAATCCATAGTTATTGGAATCAAATCAAGTGGGAACGGGTTGGGCATGCTGATCTCGCACCGAATGATGACGTATTGATCTCATAAGAAGATATTATCTTAGGTGCCATGTTTGGAGAGTGGAGCAACGAAGAATTGCACCCAGAGCTGAAGACCGACTTTTCACGCCAATACAAAGTTTTCCATGACTCGAGATCGTGTACCGCATAAGAGCCCCCGGCCGCTTCGACCAAGAAGGGGAGACCTAAAAAGAAGAAGAACGATACCAAGAGGGACCCTAGTTGGTTTGAGCACATGGCGGAAGAAAAAAGGAAGAAGGACGAGGAAAAGAAGAAGAAGGCCGAGGACCGGAAAAATTCCTCAGTGGGATCTAAAGGACGTCCTCCGAGCGGTAAGCGGCGCAGCGGAGTTTCACCTGGCAAGGAAAGCACTTGTAGAGCACATCAGGGCGACATGGACGTTATTTACCTCGACTTCAACTGGGGCCGAGATAATATTGATTCGTTTATGTTCGCCTACATTGGAGAAGTACATAATGTAATGGGCAATGGTCACTATGGGTACCGTTCGCTTGTTGTACTATTAGGGCATGGCGAAGACCATTATCGGTACGTCCGATGGGAGATTTCCAAGGAGCTATAAGAACGTCGAGCGTTGTACACCCTGGCTTGTAGTTTAACCCCTATATCGGACCTCATCAGGTCTGTGAATTTTACTGGGGTGTGTACGAGAGATCACTGGATGGAAGTTCCCATTGCTGGCTTGGTATTTGCCACACGATACCAGGTGGCTCTTGTTGTGCTATCATATTCTGGGCCTCACACATGCCTCCCAATGTGGGCTCCCCCAGGCGCACAACCTCCCACAAAATTGCATGCGATAGCCCTTGTAGGCAACCATGACCATTTTGTACCGATAAGCATTTCCACATTCGATCATCATTAACCTTTATTTCTTTGTAATGTATTCTAACCCTTGAATTTGTAAAGGTTTGGCTAGTTGATGACCTATGTCCGATTCCACCCCCGTCCGGAGTTTGGACCCGAAGGAAAGATGCAAGCGTTGAAGGATGGGAACAACCATTTCAGGATAGGATGTAAGATTACGTTATCCAAAGAAGGATGGGTGGTAACGGTGACATATTTCTTTAGACCTAGGACTTAGGGTATCCAAATGTTGGAACGGGATGGAGTTGGATATGTTTAGTCGATGTAAATCCACTTCTTTTCTAAGCTGTAAAGTAAAATTGTACATGTTTGAAATTGTGAAGTTAAATATTTTATCCTGAAATGGTGTGGAACAGTTGGAGAGTATGGAGAAATTAAAAGGCCCTTACTTGAAGCTGGTTCAAGAAGAAGAAAAGGAGGAAAGTATGGAGTTCAAATTTTCAAGTTGTAAAGTGAAATGAGCTCTATCCATCAATCCATCTGAAACCCTAAATCCTAAACCCTAACCCCTAAATCCTAAACCACCCTAAACCTATAAATTACTCACAGCCAGTTGGGCACAACGGCGTTGCGTCCACCCATATGAACCCCCTCTAGTTTGGGCGCAACGGCATTGCGCCCAACTAGCTGTGAGAGGGTTTAGGGTTAGGGGTTTTATTGGTTAGGGTCTATTCATTAGGGTCTTGTATTTAGGGTCGTGAAGTTTTTTTTGAATAAAATATCTTGAATAGGTATATATTGACTCGATATTTTGAAGTTTTTTTCGTGAAGGCGGTGGAGGTGGCAGAGGCAATTGGGGCGGTACTTAGGATAGGGTTTACTGTTGCTGGTGGGAAAAATCTAGCTAATGTTGAAGGTTTAGTGTGAATATTAACCCTAAACCCTAAACCCCAAACCCTCCTGAACACTAACCCTAGCCATTTTGGGCGCAACGGCATTGCGCCCACCCATATGAACCCCCTCTAGTTTGGGCGCAACGACGTTGTGCCCAACTAGCTGTGAGAGGGTTTAGGATAGGGTTTTTTGGGGTTTAGGGTTTAGGGTTTGGGTGTTAGGGTTTAGGGTCATTAAAGTGTACAATTTAAGCCTATATGATTTATTTTCACCGAAAAGATCCCAATATCAACATATGGACATAATATTTTTCTAAACCAATGAATTGCATATTTCTCAATACAATAGTCAAACCCTATGAGCTCAATCGCCTCTACACACCGCGTCCAATTAGAGTTTGAGATTTAGGGTCAATTAACCTATATCTATTCTAAACCTGTGTTCTATGAAACCCTAAACCCTAACCACAACCCTAAACCTCCATTGAATATGTATATATTGCCTCGATATTTTGAAGTTTTTGGCGTAACAAAAAATGTACTTATGATCCCCTCATCCTCCATTTTGTCACGTCTCAGTTAATTAATTATTTGTTGTAAAAATTTCTCGATACACGACTTGAGATTCATGAAGGGTTTTAGTGGGTAGGGTGCATTCATTAGGGTTCAATGTTTGGGATGTCCAAGTTTGTTTCAAAAAACTCACTATCCACGTATGAAAACTGAAAAGACACTGAATCATTACTTTGACAAATCTCCAAGTTCCCTACATACGTTTTACAAAATCAATGACTTCGAGTTTCCTACGTACGTTTAGGGTCATTAAGGTGTAAAGTTTAAGCCTATATAATCAATATATATGAGATGAGAATTGCGAATTTAAAGAAGAATTAATGTGCTTCTGCAACTCTTCTGCAGAAGGACCATCAGAGAAAACTTAAATATTCCCAAACAAATTTCTATATGCTGTTGAAGATTTAGTTTGAAAATTACCCCCTCTAAAACCCTAAACCCTAAAATGAACCCCCTCTAGTTTGGGCGCAACCAGGTTGCGCCCCCAAAGTTACCGTTTTTTTACGTTAACTTCTTGGGCGCAACCAGGTTGCGTCCACCAAGTTACCGTTTTTTTACGTTAACTTCTTGGGCGCAACCAGGTTGCGCCCACCAAGTTACCGTTGTAACAAGGCTATATTAAGGGGTTTATGGTACCCTAAACCCAAACCCTACAACAAATTATGGCATCTTCATCAGAATCATCAACAAACCCAGATAGGCTATGCGAGTGTAATTTGAAAGCCGTTGTCCGTACTTGGGATTTGCAGTGGAACTACGGAAGGAGGTATTGGGGATGCCCAAAACTGGGGTGTATTTTCAGAGAGTGGATTGATCCTATGTACGAGGACAGGGCACACGCGGTTATTCGACAACAATGGCAGGAAAAACAAGATCTTGTTAAGCAAAATCAAGAACTTGTTAAGAAAAATCAAGATCTTCTACAACGTGCATACGAAGCGAACGTTTACCAGAGACTACCCTAATTTCTTCGGACGCTAAAGCAGTGTCATATATTTTCTCTATTTTTTTTCTAAGTTTATGATCAATATGTTTTCTTTTCTGTATTGTGTGCTAAATGTGGTTGTACCTGAAATCCAATCCAAAATATCAATACATAAACAATAATGTCAACACCAACTCGACCCATATATACACAAAATGTCAGTACATAATCCATACTATCAATACAAAATCAAAGCCAAAACATAAAACAATGTCATAATGTCAAAAGCTACATATCGTCATCGCTTGACGCAACCGCGGCCCTGGAAGACTCTCCTCTCTCGTATATGGACGGGACACGCCCCGCTCGGGCTCGGTGCTCTGCGGCTGAGGACGACTCGGCACCACCACCCGACGACTGTGATAATAATTACTGCAACGAAATAGAAAATAAAGTTCATTTACCTGAAGCAGATAGGTGCACCCCGCTATGCCTGCTACCTCTCCCCGGGAAGCCTCGCCAAGGTTTCTATACAATAAAGCAAGCACCCCCGTCCCCCAAGCCGTGTCAACCACTCGGTCCCAATCCACGAATAACGGCAACATCTTCACCACTAGCTGGTTCGTGGACTTGTCCACGAAAATGTTGCAGGAGAGAACGTGCCATAGGTATCCCGCCGATATCGAGTGGGCCTCGTCCTCATCCCGTATCATGTGAAGCAGGTGCTCAGCAAAATCAAAGGCTGAAACCCGACCTCTAAGGGCATCCCTCTGCATCTCACCCCCAACGCCGAACATGTAGCCAAAAATCTCCGCCCCCAGCGCCTTGTCAATCTCCTTGGGGTCGGCGTCCATAGAAACTGTAGGATCGCGGCATGAAAACCTATCTATCCTCAGTCTCAAAATCCTCTCCACGTCATGAAGCGTGATCGTAATCTCGCCCCACGGAAAATGAAAGTTGCTCGTCTCAGGATGCCACCTCTCGACGAACGTTGATATCAGCATATGGTCGACCCTAGCAAACTGAAAATCTCGGAGAGCGGCCAACCCGGACTGCTGCACCAGCCAATACCAACTACCCTCAACCACCTCGTCCGGAATGTATAGACTTCACTCACTGAACTCGACCGGACGAGTATAAGCCCTCAAACGTCGTACGAGGGACGGTACAGGCGGAGGAGGAGCGTGCCAAATCCGGTGCGCAACGTGAGTCGTGAAGCTCCGTAGCACATCAGGGAACTCAAGCCCGTACGGGGGGGGGGGGGGGGGGCTCTATGGCAGGTGGAGCATCCTGGGGTGCGGGAGGGGGGACGACCTCCTGGGGTGCGGGAGGGGGGACGGGCTCCTCCATAACAACGTCGTCCAAGCTCTCTGTCTCGGCAAACGCCTCCTCCGTGTCTAGGACGAGACTCTGCGAAGCCGGAGGTGAACACACGTGAGGACGAGGATCCGCTAACAGATCGGATAACGTTACAATAACGGGTTCTGCTATTGGAACGGTATCCTTCTGGACTTTACTCTTGCGCTTGGGGGGGTTTTGGAGGTATTTGTTCTTGCGAGCGGAAGCAGTCACGGGTCGAGATTCCACCATACGACCCCCCCGCATCTGTCGTTTGATTCTCTCGACTACATCCTGTTTTTTCCAAATAATATCTAATTTAAACAAATTTCTAATTGCTATAAAACTATAATACATTTCTAATTTAATATTCTAATTACATACTAACTTATACATTACCTAATTTATGCAATTCTACTATATTATATGCAATTCACCTATATGCAATTGTAATATACTAATTTATTCTAATAATATAATTACACTAATTTTTACGTAATTCTAATATTTTTTAACAAATCTAAATATTTCTAGAAATTAATTATATATATTATTAAATATAAAATTTAATAAGAAAAATACGTACCTCGTGTCGTTCGCGACGAATATATTTTCGGGGCAATCTGGGTTGGCTCGCCTCTCCAACCTGGGACACCGCCTCGACACCAACGGCCGCGGCAACCTCCAACGTATTTTCCGATCCCACCGGAACCTCGCTCGCCGCCGCTGCCGTCACCGGAACATCGCCCGTCGCCGATGCCGGAATTTCGGCCGTCGCTAGCCACGTCGCCCAATCGGCCGTGAATTCTAGATTTATGTCCAGATCCTCCGCCGCCGCAACCGTCGAGCACTCCTCTGCCTCAAGTCGTCGCCGTTTAGCCTCACCACTGCTCTCGCCGCCGCCGCTCTCGGCCGATGTCCCCGGGATCTCGAAGGAAGACCCACCCTCCTCAAGCCGGATCTCACCGCCGCTCTCCCCTGGGAATCTTCGCCGACGTCGGAATCCGCCATTGATGAAGAAGATGAAGGTGATGAAGACGAAGAAGGAAGACGATGAAGGAGGCGCTACGTCGTCGCGCCCAAGTAAATAGAACATTTACTTGGGCGCTACGACGTAGCGCCCATATCTGGATCTGGGCACATCCATGTTGCGCCCAGATCCAGATTCAATATTTGATTTTTTTTTTAATTTTTAATATTTGATTTTTTTTTAAATTTTTTTTAAACTTTAAATTAATTTTAAACCGGGTTACTAAACCTGGTTCAGATTTTTATTATTTTTTTATTCATGAACCGGCTAAACCTAAACCGGGTTACTAAATCCGGTTCAAATATTTATTAATCTTGGGCACAACAAGGATGCGCCCAAGATTAATTTTTTTTTTTTAAAAAAAAATTACCCCCATTTTGAGCACATTCTTGTTACGCCCAAAATGGGGTGTGCCGTAAGAAATTACGGGTATGAAAATTCTACCCGTTTTTAAAAGGCAGAAAATGACCTCCATTTTCGGGAGACAAGATGGCTCCATTTTAGGTGTAGCTGATCTATATATGCTTTAGTTAAAGAAGAAAAGAGCGAGGGAAAAAACATGGATATACATGGAGAAAGGAGCAGAATCATCCATCCCACGGATTTTGGTTTTAATCATTTACCAAAAATCTGTTTTTGAATCGACAAAGAACATGATTTTTGCCCCCACAGTCCACACTACTGATTATGTGATGACTAGTACCTGTATGTCTCTTTGTATTGTGATTGATTTCTCCTGTAGTTTATCTACCAATTATAAGTACCAACTAAGCGTGATTTTGTACTACCAACTAAGCGTGATTTTGTAGTTTGACGCTAGATTTTCTTAAGCTAATTATCCAGCGAACTCAGACGCTAGATTTTTTTAAGCTAATTATCCAGCGAACTCAGGTTTGATTTCAGGAAGAAGTCTATCCTTTCGTGAATCAACAATATAATAGCTTGGACTTAGAGCGCCTATAAACCGATCAAACTAGGTGGTCAATATCTGAAAAAATCGACCAATAATAAGTGTTTAGTTTGTATTCAATATATTTTATTTTCTAATATTTCATCCGTTAGGTAATAAGGGTCATTTTAGCCATTAAATTTTGTTAAACAATATATGTTTGTCATTTTAGGATTTAAAGTAATGATTTATTAGTGAGTCACGATCGATGTAAGTTATTGGAAATTGTACATATTGCGACTTTTTATCTAAATTCTCTTTACTTATTAGTTAGAATTGAGGTGAGTTATTATTACTTTATAAATTTTAGGAAAAGTTTATAGTGTTTTTTTTAATGATTGTATTTTCTTAATAGTTGTGTTAAATGTTAAAATGACAATTATTACTAAACTATACTCCATAATCGAGCATACATGCATAATCTGTTATTAATCATGGTTAGTTATCATTTAGCTAGGCACTGTTTATTTTTTTAAGTCTTGATCGTCTGATTTGATCGGTTGGAACCGCTCTACGTCCAGACCGGAGTACTGTCGAAGCCTCTGGATAAAACACTTGAAAGTTGTCAATTAAGGAGATTATTTTCAGCGGTCTAGAAATTTTGGTTAGTTCCTTTCAAAGAAAACTATGTAGAATTCAAACTAAAAACCAAACGATAAATCAAACCACCCTTATCATTTCATTACATAAATTTGAATTTCTTGTATTATATATTATTGTTGAACTAGAAACTAGGATATGTTATGTTGCTTAATTAATCAGTGACTAGTCAGTAGTGTGAAAGTCCGTGGGCCCAATGACTGGGGGTCGTGCGGACACGAGTGTATAGGCGCAGACAGGTCTAGTACACAAGCCCAATGGGGTTCCATCCTAAAACCAATTGGCAATAGGAGGAGTAGCTCATCAAGCTTATATACTAGGCAAGTTATGTCTCAACTTTAGATGTGGGACGTTTATATTCCAACACGCCCCCGCAAGTGTAACGGACGGAAAATTAGCCAGGCCCAGTTGACACTTAGATAAACGGGTGTGGGTGGGCATCTCAATCTCTTTATAGCCAAACCCAATCAACCCAAGAAAGGGGCTCAGGACCGAACCAGCTCTGATATCATGTGAAAGTCCGTGGGCCTAATGACTGGGGGTCGTGCGGACACGAACGCATAGGCGCAGACAGGCCCAGTACACAAGCCCAATGGGATTTCATCCTAAAACCAATTGGTAATAGGAGGAGTAACACGTCAAACTTATATACTAGGCAAAATTAGTCATAAATGAATATAATGCATCAACAAAAGGAAGGGGAAAGAATTACTATCTAACTTAACTTTTTCCCCTTTTCCTTATGTTTTGTTTCCTTCTGGAAAGAAGAATATGCTCTTCAATTATCAACTTTTCAACGTATTCGTATTTTGTGGTATGCATATAAAGCTTAGTATAGTAGCCCACTAATTTGGCCCAAAACAAAGGCAGAGAATTTATTCGTCTCCCTAGCTTTTCGCAAGCTTGAATCTTATTTCTGCCCTCTCAAGTTTTGATTAATCACCTTCCAAATTTGTACATATATTCACATTAGCACATATACACATATATGAGTAGTTGAGTACTAATACTATACATAGTAAAGGTAGTTTCTAGGTGATCGAAAGGGCCGGGCTAGAATCGAACCCTTCATGTTAGTAATCACCTAATTAAGTCAATCACTAGCTAGCTCGATCGATCTTTGGCTTAATTAAATTGACAACCAAGAGTTGCACGAGTACTAGCTGGTTTGGACACGCTTAAGTTCATGGGTCAGTGTGAATTCGAACGACCATTCATGCATGAATGAAACCTTTCATTCAAAAGAGATAAACCCTACAAAAGTTTGAAGGATTCCTTTCGTTGTTCCTTCTTTTGGTTCTTGTTGATAACAAATGTGAAAAGGACTTATCATTCTCATACATATATATTCCATCCATCACAAATGAACTTCTAGCGTGCTAGTGGCCGATGATTAATATTACAATATAATGCATGGCAAATTATGTTACAACACGAATATATAAAGTACGATTTTAGAGATTGTTTGATAATTAATTAATGTGCATGCATTTGAGAATGAAGTAAAACAGAGAGTGGATGATCGACAAAGGTAGGGCTAAGATAGATATATGATCCATATATCACATAGCTAATTTCTGGATGCTTCAATAATAATGATGCCCAGCTTTTTCCTTTCACTTTAGGTTATTATTATAAGGGGGCATGCAATTGCAATTTGCAATTGCCCAAGGGACCGGTCAATTATGTATGAAGTTATCATTTGGTCAAAAATTAAACGACTATATAGTTTATATATACTTTATCTTTTTAAATTTGTTAGATTATCTATCACACGTCTAAAGTTGTGATATAACTTACTTAATATATAAGTTTGATATATATAAGTTTGATGGACTATTCATCCTATTGACAATTGGTTTTAATTAGAATAAAACCCCACTGGACTTATGTGTTATATCCATATACGCCTTTACGTACATACGTATCCACACACTCCCGGGTTGACCCTATTTCCATTATCTAATTTGACAAAGTCAGTGCATTTTATCTAAAATCAATTAACTATAAAAAAAAATTAACTCACTATATAAGGCGTAATTATATCACGAATGTTATAAATTCCAACACTTACCTTGTTTATTTATAGCCTAGCCTTAATTTTTCACACTAAATTAATATATTTGGACTATGATGAACTTGTAGGTACTCAACCCACAGTCCACATGCATTGAAGCAATTCGCATTTGGTTTGAAAAAGCAGGAAATTAACAAGTTAGTTGCCCTGCAACCACGCCTCAGCTAATTAATTAATTTACCAAACCCATACATGTGTATAGTATACGAAAAAATATAATTTGAAATCTAGCAAACACAATTGAAAATTTTCCTGCACAAGAAATGATATGATTTCGTAATGATCAATTAACCCTATCTTGCTAATCTGATTTAACCGGATGTGAACTATGAAGTCATGAACACACATAAAGGTCCTAATCAAATAAAAATCTAATATAATGAATGGAAAAGAGCTCAGAATCCACTTGTTGGTGCTAGCTCTTGCATGTGCTTCTACATCAATTTTCATGTTACTGCTTTATATATTCAATTTCATGTTTTTTTTTTTCCCAATTATATTCTTGCTTTAAACTCTTCCTTGCATTGGGAGGAAAGGTAAAGAAAATGGAGGAATAAAGCTTTACTCGAAGTCAACCCTTCTTAGCTTTATATGTATAATATGAGCATATTATGTTTCAAAGTTTTGGTAAGAAAATATAACACAAACAAAAGTGCCAATAGGAAGCTATGCTTGCACATTGTTTCTAATCTAATGTTGCAGTTCTAGTCGACCTGCACCATATCTAGTGTTGTAAAAATGGTGTAACGTTGATCAAACTTCGGTTCGTCTTGGATGTTAATTGAGTCGTGCTTAGGCTTTTTTTAAAACCAATATTTCGACCCCACTTTTGTAGCATTCGGGTTACGCAAAATTTGATTCAGGATAAGACAACACAAATCTCTATCGATCAAGGCAAGATCAAATGGAGAAGCACTTGGTGTTTTTCGGTTTTGTCGATACACAAGAGATAGTTCTCTTCGGATCTCCCAAGACTTGTCTCAACCTCACCCTTATATAGGGCATAGGCAGTTAGGCGGCTACACGGCGGTTGAAAAACGGTTAAAACCCCAAACTACTCAACCGCAACCTACGATCTGAAATTCATACTGCAGGGACCTCAAATATGACTTTTTGGTGTCCGCCTCTCGAATCCCGACACGTTCCGTAACCCCAAGTCCGAATCCACGCACACGAGTGTGCACTCCGTACCCCTAGCTGGTTCGAACGTACTGAATTTGATCAAAAAATACATAGTTGATCTAAACTGAACTTTTTTTTGATATTAGGTTTTGATTTATTATACACGTACATATAATATAAATATATGTATGTAATGTAGTGGTTTTCTGAAAATTAGCCATTTTCAAATATAGTAAGATATATATTCTGATTATTAAGACTAGCTATATATTTTGAAAAGGACATGGGTCGAACTGTATGAAAATGATATTTCACAAACAATACATATTCCAACTATTTAGCCATGCATGCATGCCTGGCCTGTACAAGCAAAGGGGAGGTGGTTGTGAGTTGTGAGTTGTGAGTCGTGTGACGGGCGGAGGACCAAGTACCATAAATTAGTGGGATTTCGGGGGTAAAAATGTAGTTATCGGAAAATGGGATGCATGGTTGTAATTCTTTTACACTAGTCCTTTCTCTGTGCTGGCAATGATGCCGACGTAGGTGTTGTCCCTTTCACTTGCCTTCTCGTCATTTGTGTTTTTCAAGAGCCATTACCAGTATACTCACTCCGTTTAGTTTTAATTGACGTTTTAGCAAATTTTACACAAAATAATGAATTATTTTTTTCCTGAGATTATTCTTATGATTAATTACTGCTTTATTATTGATCATGAAATCTAACAATTTTTTAAAAGAAAATCAAAAGTTAATCTCATCCGCTTACTAGGAAAGAAAGTTTTGAATTATCAAAACAAAGATTCAGAATTGTCACAAAGATTCAAAAAATCAAATGCTTTATTATTGATCATGGGGAAGCATTTAATAGATAATTGAGAAACCAAAAAACAAAAATAAAAGAATTACTAATATGAGGGCAAATCTAAAAAAAAATGATAAAAAAGTTTAAAACGACAATTAAAACTTACCAAAGACTTAAGTCCAGAATGTAAACTAAAACTAAACGTAGGGAGTACCTCCTAGTGTAGAATTGTGCAAATTGGGTTGAATCAGGCCGTTCTTTTTGTCTGATTTAGATCGATATATTGATCGGAATTTGTAAGATGTTTGAACCGTAGGCCGAACAAGACTTATATGAACCGATCCGATCTAATCAGGTCTTGAACCAGATTGGATCGTCAAATTTTTTTGCATACTATAATATTGCACGATATATATTTTTTATTAATTTATTTTTATAATAGAAAATAATTTCCTATAGTATTATGGGATATTTATACAAAATATGAATAAAAAAAATTGGTCCATTATGGTTCGCACCGAACAATTCCGAATTTAGATCGGATCAAAACCGTCGACTGAAAACTAAAATCTTAAAATGTATGGACCGCAAACAAGATCGGAATATACTCGGTCCAATTCGGACATTTGCGGTAAGGTCCGGTCCAATTTTCCGTTCCGATCCAATTATGCACACTTCTCATCCCTAGCCTTCTTATTCAGTAATTGTGAAGTAGTAGTTACTAGTTACTCATACAGAATTTGGTTCTGGTGAAACAGCTTTTTAGAGTAAAACGGTAGTACTAATTAAAGCCATTGGATTATAAATAAAGGAATGACTGTGATTAAAAGTAAATGGGTGCATGTTTGTACTGTGGAACTGAACACATATGATTCCCATTAATTTAGGGATTTTTTTAATCCAAATCATAAAAAATCCTACAACTTCCTTTTTTTCTCTCCCTCCCAGATTTCTCTCTCTCTCGAACGACTGGAATCGTCTTCACTTTCGCTCTTTCTGAAGTCAAAAAATAGGTGTTGATAGACGAAAAGGAAGAACCCCCGCTTGCCGTCGAGATCACGGAGACCAGAATCACAGATCCTCAGCCGCCCAATCCGCCAATAGACGATGACGTGGCCGTCGGTGTCACCGTTGTCACCGGCTATCTCGACTCCGGCAAGTCCGCCGTCGATCCTCTCCGCTGGAATCACCGCCTCGAAGCGGTGGAGCCACGTCTTCAAGAAAACCGACAGGAAATCGGCCCCGGATAACGAAGACAAGAGCAAGAACAAGGAGAGCCACAAAAACAGAGACAAGGAGAAGAAGAGAGAGATTCGGAAGAGCAACGCCAATTCCGCGGAGCTCAACATCAACCTCTGGCCCTTCTCCCGGAGCCGTTCAGATCCGTCGAGCTCCTCTCCACCGGCGTAATCAAGCGAACAATGGAAGAGTTGAAGACAAAGATGGCGGATTTCTCAAAGGAGAGAGATTGGGACCCCCGTAATCTTCTCTTAGCTTTGGTACGTAATTCGATCCACCTTCGTAACTAAACCCTAAAAAACGATCTTTTTATTCGCTTATTCTTTTTTCATTGTCTTCTTGTTTCGTTCAAGCTTTGCCTTTTTTGAGTTTTAGGGTACTATTTCGTTGGATTAATGGATAATAAAGAAGAACCTATTTCCAATTAGCCAAAAGCCCTAAAAGAACCTATTTCACTTTAGTCCTGGATTCATCAGGATCAACTTACTAGATTCGGCAATCCTTTTAGCTTGTTAACCATAAAATTCAAATTTTCAGCTTTGTGGTTATGATTAGCCAAAAACTTTCATTTGTTTAGGGTTTATTATGTGATATTCACTATAATGTTGTTGATATTCAACTTACTAGATTCGGCAATCCTTTTAGCTTGTTAACCATAAAATTCAATTTTTTAGCTTTGTGGTTATGATTAGCCAAAAACCTTCATTTGTTTAGGGTTTATTATGTGATATTCACTATAATGTTGTTGATATTCACTATAATATTATTGATATTCATGTTGGATGTAAGTTTCATACGTTGAGTAGTCGATATCTTAAATTTATGATGTAATATTCACTATAATGTTGTTGATATTTATGTTGGATCAGTTTTGGTATTTTGGGGTGTTGTTTGTATTGTTTGCAATTGATAATCAAATTGTTTAATGTGATATTCATACAAATGCTTTTGATATTCATATTGAATGTAGGTTTCATGTTGAGTATTTGATATTTATGATGGAATATTCACCTAAACTCTGAATAATCATCATGTGCGAATTAAACTCTGAATATCGATACTATTTTTTATGAATATCCACTACTTACTTGTATGACTATGCGTACAAAATACGTGAATATCATCACATATGGAATGAATAACGCTATTATGGTATTCAAATTGCTTGTTGATGATGTTGTTTGTACTGTTTGCAATTGATATTCAAATTGTTTTATGTGATATTCATACAAATGCTTTTGATATTCATGTTGTATGTACGTTTCATGATCTGAGTAGTTGATATTCAAATTTTATGATGTGATATTCACTATGATGTTGTTGATATTCAACATTGTTTTCAAGCCTAACTGTTGCACCAACGAAGAGACGTTTGAAGCTTCTTGCTTGTCTAAAAAAGCACAAGTCATTGCATAATAGAGATATTTATGTTTGTCATTCCTAATATTTATGTAATCAATACTGATGTTCATGTATATTTTTCTGTGTATAACTATATGTGTTAGTGTGAAGTGATTATTTTCTGTTTGGATTATGATATTCATGGTGAAACATAGTGATATTCATACTAACATAGAATGATATTCATGGTGTAATTGATTATGTTATTCATATATTATTAAGTAGTGATATTCATATTTTAAGTTGTGTTATTCATGTTTTTAATTAGTGATATTCACATATTAAACAAAGATATTCATACAAATATGAACGATATTCAAGAAACAATGACAAAAGTAACAAGAACAAATTTACAAATCTACGAATTTGCAAAGCATTAGGACGCTGAAAAAATCAAGTGGTGATATTCATGTTTTAAGTGGAGATATTCACATCCTTCGATATTTATAAACGCATGAACAATATTCATAAAGACGTGATCAATATTCATGAATACTGAAAAATCGTTGAAGAAGAAGAAAATGTATCAGCAGAATGGGCGATTTTAGGAAAGAGAAAATATTGTGTTTTCTCTCTCATCTAACAACCTTATTTATGATTTTTTCCTAATTAAAAATTAAATAATTGTCTTATTAGAGTAGATTTGATGATTACATCCCTATCATATTTATTGTAAGACCCAATCATTCATCAACATCGATCAAACACTCTAGATTAATACTTTCATTTTATCGGAGCGTTCCTCATACATAACTAAGTCAAGTAATTTCATTTTAACTAACAAATGTGTCACGTACTCCGTAATCACGAGATTATGAATGCGATTCTCCTTTCATGTTATAATACATATATCTTACTCAGACCGAAAATTACATAAAAAATACATAATTAATCTTCATAAATTTTAGAGTAAACATATTATAGTATATTACAAGCTTTAGTACTACTATGCAGCGTATAATAATGCTTTTAGTCTAAGCTAATTTGGAACTTTCAAATCCTTCAAACATAGCATTCGGTAAGAAGCTAGTTCACCTAGCTTCAATAATTATAGTAGTACTTTAATTACAAAGGTTTCAACAGTGTAAATGCACAGGAGAAATAATGTTCATGGCATTGAACATAGTTCAAAACATGAGCTAAACAAGACAAAGTCATTAACAGTAGCTCTAATCCACTAATCAGGCCCGTTGCTGCCAGCTGTCGACCTCATCCCCGGCCACATGCGTTCGTATAAATCATAGGATCATGTAAAACTGTAAAAGCATTTTATCATCAATATATGAGGATAGAAAACCTTAGCGAGTCACAAAATGGATTTTAGAAGGAACCGGGTTCAATTATATAGCAAGTCAATTATTAATTACTCCCGCGAGTTTTTGTTGTCAAGAAAAATTTAGGGTAAAAGGATGGTTTATATCCCAATTCTAGATAGGAAAGACCTTCAGGCAAAAAAATTACCGACTCGGCCATGCTCATTATCGATCCCTTGGGATTACCCACGAGAATTAGTTAACAGTAAATAATCCTTAATTGTAATGACGTTTAACCTAGCTATGAGACGGGGATTACTACTTTTACCGGGGTGGAAATTGTGCCCAAATGCTGATTCCAACGGTGAGAAACACCGTTACTTTTTTATATATATATATATATAGTACCGTTGATATTTTTTTATTTTTTTAATAATCAACGACAACGGTGTTTCTCATTGTTGTTTTTTTAATATTTTTTTATAGCAACGGCTTGTACATCCGTTGCTTACATTCAAACTTTACAAACTTGTTTTTTTTTATAGCAACGAGGACAATTCATCTTCAAAGACGAGGACAATTCATCTTCAAAGAAACATGCAAGGATGGAAGTCAACTTTTTTTTATATTTTTTTGTCATTAAACTACAAATTTGCCCATATGAAGATGTATTTTATATAGTTTACCCTCATACTTTGGACATTTGTGTAGTTTATCAATTAGCTTATCCATATAAAAAATTAAATATGTCTTTTTTCGAGAAATGTTTTATGATAAAAAAAATATATTATTTTTTTATTCAAAAAAATATAAAAAATTAAATTTGATTATATTAAATGAAGAATAAATGACCAAATAGCGTATTTTCGGGAAAACGGAAATTTATACATAAATATTTATTATATTGTGATCCTAATTATACGAAAATGACAACAAATGAAGTTACATTATGATCCTTATGCGGTAGGTCGACCATACTCTGTACGATATCTTTGGAAGTCTGCTATTTGCTGATGAAATGTTTGATCCCAGTTATCAACACTAGATAAAATTTTGACCAAGAATATTTAAATCAACTTAACAAATTTTTGTTAAGAATTTAAGTATGGTCAAATTCATAAGGAAAATAGCTTAAGTTAATTTTAACCTAAGATAAAATTTTCTATAAATTAATTTTGGGGTTAAAATAATATTACAAACTTATAATATTAAAATAAATAAATTTGGGTAATTTTTATATTTTTTAAGTTAAAATAAGGGAATAAATTATCTAATATAAACTTATAATATTAAAATAAATAAATTCATGTGTTTTCCCCTAAGACTCAACTGGTTATATTGAAATAAATAAATTTGTCTTATAGTTATATACTATTGTTATATCATATAGTTATATATTATTGTTATATCGTTCATATATATACTATAGCTATATACTATGGTTATATCTTATAGTTTTTTGGGGTTAAAATAATATTATAAACTTATAATATTAAAATAAATAAATTTGGGTAATTTTTATATTTTTTAAGTTAAAATAAAGGAATAAATTATCTAATATAAACTTATAATGTTAAAATAAAAAAATTCATGTGTTTTCCCCTAAGACTCAAATGGTTATATTGAAATAAATAAATTTATCTTATAGTTATATACTATTGTTATATCATATAGTTATATACTAGTGCTATATCGTTCATTTATATATTATAGCTATATACTATGGTTATATCTTATAGTTATACACTATAATTATATATAATGGTTCTATCGTATAGTTATATACTATTGTTATATAGTATATATAACTAAATTGGGTATAATATAGTATATAACAATAGAATATAACCATAGGATATAACTATAAGATATAATCATATTATATAACTATATAATATAACTATAGGATATAGCCATAGTATATAACTATAGAATATAACCATATGATATAACTTAAATTGGATATAACTATAGGATATAATCATAGTATATAACTATAGAATACAACCATAGAAAATAACCAAATTGGATATAACTAAAGGATATAATCATAATATATAATTATAAAATATAACCATAGGGTTATATCATATGGTTGCATTCTATATTTATATCCTATGGTTATATTCTATAGTTATATATTATGATTATATCTTATAGTTATATCCAATTTGGTTATATTTTATGGTTATATTCTATAGTTATATACTATGATTATATATTATAGTTATATCATATGGTTGTATCATATAGTTATATTATATAGTTATATACTATGATTATACCCTATAGTAATATCATATGGTTATATTCTATAGTTATATATTATGATTATATCCTATAGTTGTATCCATTTGGTTATATCCATTTGGTTATATCCTATAGTTATATCATATTGTTATATCCTATAGTTATATTCTATAGTTATATGCTATGATTATATCCTATAGTTATATCTTATGGTTATATTATATAGTTATATACTATGATTATATCCTATAGTTATATACTATGATTATAACCTATAGTTATATCCAGTTTGGTTATATCCTATGATTATATTCTATAGTTATATACTATGATTATATATTATAGTTATATCATATGGTTGTATCATATAGTTATATACTATGATTATATCCTATAGTGATATCATATGGTTATATTCTATAGTTATATACTATGATTATATACTTGGTTGAAGCCGTTAATTTTTTTTAAATTAAAAATTGTTAAATATAAATTAAGTGGTATTATTCTTTTGGGGTATTATTTTTATGAGTGTTTATGCAAATATTTGAAAAATATGAGAAAATTCATACATTTGAATAAACGTTTTTTTAAATATAAATTATACAAAAGATATTCAATTGTTCCCCTCATTCCCTCTCTCATACGGCCCCTCATACCCTTTCCCAAAACTTGTCCCGTACGTTAGAGGATATCCTTCCCCGTATTGCCTGTACCTTTGGCCAGACCCAAGTAAATTTATAAAATTTTAATTTCAGAATTAGTTCGATCTTTTAGGAAATAACACACTCAAAATTTATATTTAAATTTAACACACTCAAAATTTATATTTAACACACTCAAAATAAATAAGACAAAATTGCCCATAAATATGTAATATGACATTTTTACAATTTCATACATATTTCCCCCCCTATCATTTCCTATATATGCTATTTGCTAATCTTAATTCACGGAGTCAAATCCCGTTTCTAGCTGGCCCAACTCATTCCCCTAGGCTTGCAGACGTGCTGCAATTTATTTATTTTTTGGTCTTGATCGCCTGGTTCGATTGGACAGAGCCGCTCTACGTCCAGACCGGGATACTATTGACACAAAGTGCTGATTTTTTTTTTAAATTATGGAACGGCGAAAAACACTGTTCTATTTTTTTTTAAATACCGTTACATTTTAAATTTAAAAAAAATAAAATAATAAAGGAACGGTGATTATCACCGTTCCTTTTTTTAAAAATATATTTAAAAAATGTTGATTTCAACGGTGACTATCACCGTTGAAATCAACAGCAGTCGGACCCCATGCTTTTGAACAAAAAAAAGGTTTTCTTCTATCTTGCAAAAACATGAGAAAATTTTATATACGATAATTCAAAATTAACTATATGTACAAATATAGTTTGATACACTTATAAGACTATATTATTCATGTATAAGGTAATTGAACCCCCATACATATGGAAAAAAAATCACGTGAGGATGGATGATTAGGGCAGGAATGAAGATGAATCCTGGCCGCTCATTCTTTTCCCTTTCCATCTAATCGTGGTCGCTCCTTCTTTTTTTCCATGTTTCGATAAAACAGAATTGGCCGCCATTGTTCCTTTCTCAACTAATTCTTCTCTTCTTCGTGGTAATTTGATCTTTGTTTGTTGCTATCGTCGTTCTCTCGGCCGATCGTTTCGGTTATCTTTTTGTGTTGCCGCTGGTGTGCTTTCTCTCTGTTTTCGTTTTATTTTGTCGTGCTCTCTGGTTATCTACTGTTCTTAGTCGACATGGTTACTCCTTCTATAGATCTGTAACTTGTTGTTGATTTGTTTGTTGTTTATGCTGAAATTTCAAATTTAGGTATTTAGGTATGTGCTTCCAACAGAATCTCTCAATTTTTGGGATTTAGTTATGTGCTTTCAACAGAATCTCTCAATTTTTGGGATTTAGGTATGTGCTTGGTTGAAATTTAGGTATGTGCTTGGTTGAAATTAAGATCTGTGTATTGCAATTTAATCAAATTCACTAAATTCAGTGCCTCATGCATTTTTGTCCATTGGTTCATGCACCTTTATTCTTTATTCCATGCACTTTATTTTCAATAAGTGATGCACATAACCTAACCATTGTTGATTGTGTGACTAATGCATAAAACTAACTATCTCATGCACTTTAGTCCATTGGTCCATGCACCTTTATTCATTGGATCATGCACTTTCTTCTAGTCAGTCATGCACTTATTAGCTCATGCTCTATTATTAATTTCACTCTTTCTTTTGTCAGGAGATGAACATCAAATGAAGCATAATATTATATCTGTTTCCCCAAGCATTACTGCTGAATATATTATGCTTGAGTGCAATGATGCATTGAAGCCGTATCTTGGGCAGCTTTTCCCAACTCTTAATGATGCTATCGTCTTTTACGAAGCTTATGCAGCGGCATGTGGTTTTACTGTTCGTGTTTGTTCTACCAAGAAAAACAAGGATGTACCGCCGACTGTTATTTAGAAGTACCTTTGTTGTAACATAGAAGGATACAAAGTTGTATCTCCATACTCTGAGTTCAACCAGGCTGTCCCGACAGATGGAGATTTTGTGAAAATGAGGAGAATATCTAATAGATGTGGATGTGAAACTAAGTGTTGGCTCAAGTATGAAGGTAATGATGGTTACCGTGTTACAAAATTGGAGTGTGGTAATACGCATGCTATGTTGGAGTTGTCTCATATGGTATTTTCAAAAGGGAAGAGGCAAGTGACTCCATTTCATCAAGAAATTATGATGAACTGTATTAAATCCAATATTGGTGTCACTAAGAGTTACAAAGTGTACAAGAATCTAGTGGGTTCATATGCTAACGTAGGCGCCACTGTTGTTGACTTCAAGAACTTTATGAGGGGTTTGAACTCATACATGGAAGACAGTGACGCTCAAATGGTCATCAATGACTTTTTGAAGAAGAGAGAATGTTGTAATGCATATTACTTTGATTATGACGTAAACAAGGAGGGCCAGCTATGCCGTTTGTTTTGGTGTGATCCTATCAATCGGAAGAGTTTCTCTTATTTTGGTGATGTAGTGTCGGCTGATGCTACATACCAATTGATTAGGTAATTTTATTTTCAAATGGTTTTCCCATGTAAGTCATGCACCTATACTCATCAACTCATGCACTTATAATGAGTAACTCATGCACCTATACTCATCAACTCATGCACTTATAATGAGTAATGCATGCATATACACTGAGTAACTCATGCACCTATACCTAGTAACTCATGCACCTATAGTCCGTCACTCATGCACCTTTACTGAATCACTCATGCACTAACATGCTCAAACTCTTGCATCCCATATTGCAGATATAATATGGTGTTCATACCATTTACTGGAGTGGACAATCATAAGAGGTCTATTACATTTGCTGCTGCTTTGCTTTTGCATGAAAACATTGAGTCTTATGTGTGGTTATTTGAGAATTTCAAGAAGGAGATGGGCCATGAACCTCATGTCATTATAACTGATCAAGTTGCATCTGTCAAGGCTGTTGTTGAACGAGTGTTTACTCATTCTGTCCACCGGTTGTGCATGTGGCATATAATGATGAAGGTTGCTAACAAGGTTAAGTTTCCTCCAAATACAAATCCTTCTATCATTGATTCGTTCCAAAAGAAGTTCAAGAAGATTGTTTAGAGTGATGAACTTACTCCAATTGATTTTGAAAATGAGTGGTTCTCGGTTCTTGAAGAATTTGGTTTCCAAGGGCATGAGTGGCTAGGAGTAATGTTTGAACTACGACGTTATTGGATCCCTGCATTTTTTCATGATGTGAGAATGTCGTCCCTATTGAGGACGACGTCAAGGTCTGAGAGTCAAAACAGTTTTTTTTGGAAATTTCATAGGATCTCAATCAAGTCTAGTGGTGTTCATGATACAGTATAGTATTGCAATTGAATCCCAACGGCATAGTCAGAAGAAGTGTGATATGGATTCTGCTACTTGCACTCCACGGATGAAGACGCCTTACCAGTTTGAAAAGAACCTAGCAGCTATTTACACTACCAACGCATTTTATGATGTCCAGGAGGCGTTTGTTAGTGGTACGTATCATTGCAGCCGTGATGAACTGAAAAAAGATGCTGATATCCATCACTTTAGGGTTGAAGATGAATTTGGTAGAATCTGTGCTGTTCGGAAAGTTGTTGCAAGTAATGAGTATCATTGTTCTTGTAATAATTTCCTCACTCTGGGCTTTCCTTGCCGACATATTTTCTTTGCTTTAAAGAATACTCATGCAACTGTTTTGCCTCCTACCCTCATCAACACTCGCTGGACGAAGCAAGCGATTCTACAACCAATTTTTGAAGTGGATGGTGCAGTGTATGATGCTAGTGTTCAAATTGATGAAAAGAAGCGGCTGTTGGCTGAAGTGATGACAGAAATGTACTCTTGTGTTGACATTATTGGTGATGACATGGATAAATTGAAAGACTTTTTAGCTATTTTAAAGGAACAAAAGGCTGCACTCACAAGGTCACAAGTAGTTGATCCTTCTGCTTCAACATCAACTAGCAACTATAAGTTTGAGAAATTTGTAGGCCCGTTACCGGATCAAGTGAATGTTCATCCTCCTGAAATGACAAAGAACAAGTTCAAGAAGATGCGCATTAGAAGTGGCCAAGAGGTTGGAATGGAAAATTCCAGGAAGAAGACAAGATTATGTACTCTTTGTAGAAGGTCGGGACACAACATCACGACTTGTCCTCAATATGTTAATTAGGTGGTTCAAATTTTATATGTATTCAAATATTAAGTAATGCACTTATATATACTCACTCATGCACCAAAATACAGTGACTCATGCACTTTCCACATACTACCCATGCACCAATACAAAATCACTAATTATGTTCCATGTTCCAATACATAATAACTCATGTACTTTTACATATTAACTCATGCACCAACAAACAATGACTCATGCAATCCGTTTCACTTAGTCAAGCACTAGCATGCTCAATATTCAACGCTTGAATGAGCATTTATCTTTCAATGAGAAACACAGAAGAAGTGAAAACCACAAACACTTAATCAAATTTTCCTGAAAACCAAACTTGTCTTGCAAACAAACAAATACTTACTGTTTCCTGAAAACATTCAAACCAAATTCCTACAACCATTACCTAAATTGTTCACTAGATTACCCAAATTACATTGAAACATTCCTACATCCTATTCTTTTTTCCACGCCCACGCACAACTGTTGTTTGTTGTCTAATTTCCTGAGCGCTAGAAACAGCTACATTTCCAGCTTTCTTCTCTTGAATAATTTGTTCAACTCTAGCCTCCCTTTCATTAAACTTGCTGGTTAGGAGGGCATAACAATACTTGATCCTAAGCTTTGCCAACTGGCTTTTGTCTCCCATATTCAGTTTAGACTTCCAGCTTGACAGTCCATTGCCCATATATGTCTCCATGTGTCTTATTAGAAAGACTCCACAGTCAACTTTGTTGTGTCCATCCCTCCATTTCATTTGCAGCCTTTCACATGAGACATTTGCAATGTGTTCAATTGCTTTAGCTTTGGCTTTCATATCATTATTCCTGAAGAAATTGACCATCATAGTTATCTGCACAAATAAAGCGGTTAAATTCTATCACATTTCTGTATATGAAAACTTTTAATTGTTATAAAATCATTATACTCAATGTATACTCACCAGAGTAGATGGTACTTTTTCATACTTGTCATCCGCCCTACTTGATGAGTTGTCTATGATATGGAAACTTGGGTTCTTGACATTTATTACAATCAAATAGTAATGCCCATGGTTAAGAATTGGGCAAAAGAACTGTATAAGTAAAAGAAAAACAGATTGTAAGTTATCTAATAACAACATGGACTTACTCATGCACATTAATGCAGTTATCATGCACATATAGCCACCCCCTCATGCACTCACAACCGTTCCTTCAAATTAACTTACTGATTCACCCAGAACCACTAGTTCATGCACTCTACAAACAATACTTCATGCACCTGCAAACATTGGTTCATGCACTTTTGAGCACTGTCCCATGCACCAAAAATAAATAACGCATGCACTTTTATAAACATACTCATGCACCAACATACAATAATAATACATTTGCCCTATATCATAATACCAAATGGTGTGAAAGCTGAGTGTAAGATTGTAAGTTATCTAATAACAGATTGTACAAGTAAAAGAAAAATAGATTATAAATTATCTAATAACAACATGGACTTACTCATGCACAGTAATGCAGTTATCATGCACATATAGACACCCCCTCATGCACTCACAACTATTCATTCAAATTAACTTACTGATTCACCTAGAACCACTAGTTCACGCACTCTACAAACAATACTTCATGCACCTGCAAGCATTAGTCCATGCACTTTTGAGCATTGTCTCATGCACCAACATACAAAGCATTGTCTCATGCACCAACATACAATCACTCATGATCTTTAACCTACTAACTGATGCACCAATAATAAATAACTCATGCACTTTTATAAACATACTCATGCACCAACATACAATAATAATACATTTGCCCTATATCATAATCCCAAATGGTGTAAAAGCTGAGTGTAAGATAATTACCACATCAACATTTTTAACTGTGTAGTTTTTGTTCTTAAAACCCTTGACAGCAGCAAATGTTGCTAGAATTGTCTCTGTGAATAGGGTAAATCTCTCCTCAATTGAGTATAATGTGTCAACACAAGTAAAAGTCTGCGAATACCAAAAAATGGAAATTAATAAATTAGAGCATCAATTAACATAATATTGTTGCAAAGCCGTGACTTACCATAGCAATTGATGGTAGAAAGAATCTCAATGGTGACATACGACCCCTATATGCTTCATTTTCATTTAACATGACAGTAAAAGCATCAATTAATTGACTGTCTACTTCAGCATTTTCAGTCAATGTAATCAAGTCCTTTTTCTTAAGAGTGTTATCATCCATTCGGAAAACTTCCTCACTGCAACACATAAAAAAAAAATCAATTCGTTAACTAGCTACACGTTATTAAATTTTGTAACCAAATTCATATAATTAAATATGTACTTACTTTTCCCCTCCTTCAGCATTTATCCAATTGTAAAGGATATTTTCATCAGCTGTTGTTCTTTCTGAAATGTTAACTTCTCTCTCTTTAAATGGCGAAACTGTGTTTTCAGCAGGAAAAATGTTCGTTTTCTCTGATGGTCTAGCTTCAAGATTTGGATCAGAACTGCACACAAATTTCACCTGACAAATCCCACATTCACAAGTTTTTTAATTAGGAAATTGTTTAAAATCAATACCACTTATTTAGACAATGAATAATTCACATATAAACATCTTGTTTTCTATACCTTTTTTGGTTGAACATCTTTCTTATTTATATTAGCCTCTTGGACTTTTTGCTTGGTGATGTTCTCCTACAACACACAAAAAAGAAGAAGTTATTAACAGATGGATACATTAGCTCATGGATTCATTGATGCACCAAAAAACATTCATTCATGCACCAATATTCATTAGCTCATGCACCCACAGTCTTTTGTTGTACAATCTCTTCAGCCTTTTTGTCCTCTTGAGCTACTATATTTTCCATCCCTTTCTCTGTCTCCATTCCTTCCTTATCAGCAACGTCCTCCTTCTCAGTCTCCTTCTCTTGATCTACCTCCTTGTCCTTTTGTTGTACAATCTCTTCAGCCTCCTTGTCCTCTTGAGCTACTATATTTTCCATCCCTTTCTCTATCTCCATTCCTTCCTTATCAACAACGTCTTTCTCAGCAACGTCCTCCTTCTCCTCTGTCTCTTTTTCTTTGTTGTTCTCCTTGTCCTTCTCAACAACGTCCTTCTCATAAACCACCCCTGGTCCATCACCCTCCATGTGAACAACATTCTCATTAGCATCTTGCACCTCATTCTCAACAGCAGTTTGGTTTGCCAATTCCTCCTTCAAAAAACAGTATGTTTGTTAACTCTATTACATGTAACCTCAAACTTTATATACAACTATTTTAAAGGCGATTTACTTGTGTATTCATTGGTGATAGGCCCAAGTCAAAACTAGGGATTTCTGGACCCATCTACAATAATAAAGAAAAAGCATCGGTGTCATACACTAAAGCTTAATGTCATTCATGGAGTGTACCAAATAATTTCGTAGAGTCACTTACCCTCCTGTCTTCATTAGCATTGCTTGTAGAAGCCCCCCTCATTTTTTGTCTCCTCTGTCTCTTTTTCTTTATTGTTCTCCTTGTCCTTCTCAACAACGTCCTTCACAGCAACGTCCTGCTCAGAAACCACCCCTTTCTCCATCAACCTCCATGTGAACAACATTCTCAGTAGGATCTTGCACCTCATTCTCAGCATTGCTTGTAGAAGTCCTCCATTTTCTTTTGTGATTCTATCAATAAAATCTGAAAATCCTTGAATAAACATGTTTCCGTTGTGTTCTTTTTGTTCATTAATTGTCTTCTCAACCTCCTCCATGCACCTTACATCTAAATCCCAGAATTCAGTATCTTGGGTTGCTTGTTGATCTTCCTCCTCAAACACCTCATCTTCAATTCTTGAGGTAAGCCTTACATTGATAATTTTCTCAGCTTGGTTGTTCACTGTCTATAAGACACTGCTTCTTTTCAGCTGTGGGGGGATTTGTTTCTTCTTCATTAAAACTGCTCGTACACTTCGAGCCATGACTTCTATCTCTCTCAAGTAATCCTCCATGAAAGCCTTCGTTTGCTCGTCTATTTCAACTAGATTTGTTGGTTGAGTTGGAACTTCAACATCTACTTCTTGACCTTCATTCACAATCCTGCTCCCGCTTGCTTCTACATGGTCACTAAAGGTTGGTCTACCTAGTAGAAATCCATTCCCAAAACCACCATGCAGGATCTCCTAATCCTCCCTATCCTTCAACATCCTCGTGTTCCAATTCCTGATTATTGGGAAGTTTCTTTGTACATTTAGACCTTTCCATTTAAGTCTGTCGACGTAAATCAACAGGAAAACATAATTCAAAAAGAAATTAGTCATAGAATAGTTGTAAAGCAAACACCTATATTACTAGATAATGATTGACTCATGCACTCAGTGACCTTAACTAATGCACTCATATTCTCTGACTCATGCACACAGATATATTCATGCATCTAGAAACAAATTTACTTATGCACCAACGTTCATTAGCTTATGCACCTATAAACACTTACTCATGCACCAATCCCTTTTCAGTCATGCACCTATACAAATAGGCTCATGCATCTACACACTCTTAACTCTTGCACCTGCATACACAGACCAAGGCACCTACACATATAGTTACTCATGCACCATCACACACTAAGTCATGCACCTAGAAACACTTACTCATGCACCAACACTCTTTTAGTCATGCATCTACACACATTAACTCATGCAGTTATCAAAACACCAAAATGGGAATATTTACCTACAGTAAAAGCAAGCTCCCATTGAAAGTCTTTTTTTGTTTATTTGCCCATGCAACAGAGCAATTAATAAGTGCCTTGTAGAGAAAAGAGCTCCAATTGAAGTTCCTTATTTGATCAACATTCTCCAGCAATTAAAGAATCTTCAAGTTTATTTTCCCACTAGAATAAGATTCAACAATTGTGTTGACAAACAGCAGAATAAAATATCTCTTAAACCATGGCCCTCCATCATATTCTTTCATTTTTTTCAAGATGTCGGTCGCTGTCAGATTCTTGATATCCCTCCCTGGAAAATCAGTTGTCAGTCTCTCCCGAATCTCTTCATTTGTAAGTGCTTTAGGTAACTCAATTTCAACCTCTCCCTTTGGAATGCCGAGATAATCATATACATCAGTCTCTGTAACTGGTATCTTCCTCCCATCAGTAAGTTTGATTGTAGAATTCAGAGGGTAAAACCTGCTATAGACATACTGGCCTAACCGCATAGGCATGTCCTTGATATCCCAGTGAATCACATTTTGAAAGCCCATTTCCTCTACAACATTTCTCTGGTAGGGTTTGAAATCAGATTTTGAAAGCACGTATGTGGTAATAACAGACGGCGATGTTCTACACACTAGCATTCTGTAGTCCTTCATCAGTTCTAGTATCCCTATTTTGTTCCCCACCTTAGGGATCTTGGATTCTAAAACAAATACATTCTCCACCTTCTCTCTATTGCCCCTCACCTGTTTCTTTGGTTTCTTTGTTTTTCTCTCCGCATGAATCTCCATCTTGGCTTTCCCTTTTCTGTCTACAATAGCTTTTTCACCAGCAACCTTCCTTTCTTCTACAGCTCTTCTCTCGATTTTCAAAAGCATTTCAGCAATAGGTATATCCTCGCTATCACTGTTATCTTCATTTAAGACCCTTGGCTTTTTTGATTTCTGAGGGCCTTTTGCTTGGCTCTTTTTTCTTTTCCTTGTGTTCAAAACTCAAAAACATTAGATATTAATTAACAAATGCATGTTGATTAAAAATTAAAGAGATATGATGACCATTAGCTTACCAGCCAGAGGAGTGGGAGGTTGTGCATCTCCATGCATTGTAGAAAGTTGCACATTTTCTTGTGCTTCACTCTCTGTTAATTCATGGTGCATAAGAATTTGTTCATGCACACATTTTTAAACACAAGCACAAACACTTATTCATGCACCTTTGCAAACATACTCATGCACCAATAAACAACCACTCATGCACTTTCACAGTCTCAGTCACAAGCAAAAGCACTTATATATGCAGCTTTACAAACACACTTATGCACTAATAAACAAGCACTCATGCACCTCCACAAACATACTCATGCACCAACAAGTAATTACTCATGCAATATCACATATTAAGTCATGCACCAACACATACCAACTCATGCACCAACAAGAAATCACTAAGAAATAACTCATGCACTTTCACAAACATACTCATGCACCAATAAACAACCACTCATGCACTTTCACAGTCTCAGTCACAAGAAAAAACACTTATATATGCAGCTTTACAAACACACTTATGCACCAATAAACAAGCACTCATGCACCTCCACAAATATACTCATGCACCAACAAGTAATTACTCATGCAATATCACATATTAAGTCATGCACCAACACATACCAACTCATGCACCAACAAGAAATCACTAAGAAATAACTCATGCACCAATAAGAAATAACTCATGCAGTTTCACTTATTAACTCATGCACCAAAATATACCAACTCATGCACTTATAATCAATTACTCATGTATTTATATTGCTATTTGACTTACCAGTGTCTATATATTTTTGTGATCTTGTTACTCTTTTGGTTATTGATGGTGATGGCGAAGTTGTATTTGTAGTAACTGGATCTAGTTGTTTTGTTTTAGCTTGAGATCTGAATTTTCTTTGAGTTTTGTTTGGTGATGTAAGCTGGACTGATGTTTGACTAATGATTATTGTACCATATCTTAACTCCTTCACTAGATGGGGTGGATTTTTGTCATCACCATGATGTCTTTTTCCTACATATTATACACATAAATAATTCATAATGGATAATATTATTCACATAACCACATGTTAGAGCAAAAGCAGCGAGTCATGCACTTTTTAATGATCTATTATGCACACAGTTATATTCAGTCACACATAGAAGCAAGTTCAAATCAGAGTATTCTCGATCATCATAAACTTTTGCGATTATGTATTTAGTCAGAAATCTATACATCTACCTTTGCATACTGTATAAAATGCATACCTATTCATCAACTGAACAACTTATGCACCTACAATCAAAATACTGTGATGAAAATATACCTTGTGTTCCACTCGCAATCTTAGACCTCATTTTCTTCTTGTTTGTTGTTGATTGTTCTTCTTCTTTGTGTGTTATAGGTTGTTGCTTCGTTTAGATGTAGCCGAAATCGCGACGATTCGCCTCTTAATGCTTCGAAATCGCGACGGAATCGCCTGGAACTCTTCGGTTGCCTCTTCTAGGGTTTTGAAGTTCAAATCGCAGGAAAATGCTTGAGAGATCCTTTGTAGGTGCAGCGGAAGGTTGATTTGAGCAATTGAATGAGAGAATCGAGAACAGAGCGAACGATTTGTTGTTGATTTAAGCAATTGAATGAGAGAATCGAGAAGCGAGCGAACGGTTTTTTGGAAGCCCGCTATTTTTCAATCGCGTGAATTTGGACATTGCACGCGCGGGGCCCACACCTCCTACAAAGTAGCTTCTGGCCTTTGGATCAACTCCATCCTACGGATGAAGTTGATCCTTATTCCTTCTCTAAGAGGGCTTTCTCACCAGAATTTTGCCCTCATACATATAAACGGGCATTTCAAAGTCTCATAAATGCATATTGACAGAATATATATATTGGACGTACATTGATCTTACCTGCTTCCACTTCCTAACTTAACTTATCTCTCTAAGGTTCCGTTCGGTGGGCATGACCAGAAGTGAGTTGAAGTTGAAACAAATACTTCAACTCACAATTCAACTCACTTAAACCCTTAATGTCACCCCCCCACATGAAACATTTGCTTCAACTTCAACCAATTTTCTTCAATTTCAACCAACTTCAACTCCCACTTTCCACCAACCGAACAAATCCTAAATCATTTTCTGGATCCCACCTTCCCATTTTCATAATTATATAGAAAAGTGCAACATGAGTGGCAGTTTACAAACACAGCCTGAAAATGGATGTTTTTGTGTAAAATTTATTTTATGAGTGATATTGTGTAATTTGATTCAGTGCATTTAAATGGGAGAAACTATAGAGAAATCAAAGCAGCTTTTGCTTTTTAAAGGGGAGTCTGTGTTTTGTCGTGTTACATTGATTGGACTGTCGATACTTGACTGCCCTCGTCCATTTTAATTTGATTTTGATACCCACAATCCAAATCCTTTCTTAATCATACATACCGAGTGTACGTTAACAAACAAACCCAAAACAGTAAATTAGAATTATGCATAACAAATACCCACAATTAGACCCGTCAACTGGGTCGAACGGGTCGGGTTCGGGTCATGTCGGGTTCGGATCAAATCGTATTCGGGTCGATTGGGTTGATAAAATTTTCGGGTCGGGTTAAGGTTGATCCAGCAGGTCGAACATGTTTTTTTTTATGATTTTTAATTTTAATAAAATAATTTTAATAATATAATTAATATTATATTATTATTTAATAAAATATATTAAAATATTTAATATAAATGAAATAAAATATACAAAATAAATGGACCCGCGAGCTCAAATTTGCGTTCGGGTCGAGTCGGGTTGGGTCGGGTTTGGGTTCGGATCCTTCTTGACCCAGTGACGTTCGGGTCGGATTCGGGTCCTTTCGGGTCGGGTCGGGTTGGGTCTACCCAAATCCTTTTTTTTTCACCAAAAAAAATAAAATAAAATCTCATGAGCTTCTTCAATGTCAATTTGTCAATGTTTGCTACACAAATCACGGCCATATTCCCCAACCCCCATCATCTCTATAGACTCTCTTCCTTTGTTTATCATTTGATTAAAATAATCTGAAATCCACAGCTTTAATTGAATTGGCAAAAACCCAGGGGAATGTAAAATCACTGACACTTAACACTAAACACAATCCAATGCAAATCTTTGATCTACTTTTTGCTCCTCTCTTCTACAGATGGATTGACAGCAAAATAGCCTGACCCAAACCACTACTTTTTTATATATTAATCTCTTGATTAAACTAATGGTAATGGAGAGAAGAGTGCTTAATTTACAGGTAAACATTTTCTCTGTATCCCATACTTTTGCTTCTTTTCTTCTTTCCTCTCTCTTTCTTTTCGGATTTTAAATGTTTACCCATTTCAAAAAAGATAAAGACACTCCCCAAAGGCTTGATTGAAGGGAATTTTTCTTGGTTCCGTTTGCAATTATCTAGAATTTGGGCAAGGTTTGCTTTTATAAATTCTTTTTGGGTTTTGCGAATCCAGTGACAGGCATGTTGCTCTCTCTCATCACTCAAAACACTCTTATTTTTTCTCCTCCCTGGGCGCCAGATTGTATGTCAGAAGAGCTTGCACTCATAGTATGGGAGGCATGACAATCCGTACAAATTGGCAAATATTTCTTGACTGCTGAAAACTCCCACTCCCACTTCAAGTTCTCGTTATTGTTGGAGTTTTGAATTCTCTCCTCAGCTTCCTCAGAACCAGAATCTCTAGTTTTGGGGCTTTGAAGCATCAGGTGTTCTGATATATTTGCCTCAATGGAGATAGTTACAAGGAAGATGGTTTTGGCGAGGGTTTTGGGTTTAGCCTGCTTGTGGGTTTGTGCTAGTGGCTTGCTTTCACCCAAAGGGGTTAACTTTGAAGGTAAACTAACTCTTGCCCACTTCATCAATTCATCTCTTTTGACATGGGTAAGCTTCATAATCTCTAGAAATTTAAGTGGTGGTTGAGAAATTTGCCCCTTTTCTTTCGTTTTCAGTACAAGCTCTGATGGGAATCAAAGGCTCTTTGGGGGATCCACATGGTATTCTTGATGATTGGGATGCTAATGCTGTGGATCCATGCAGCTGGAATATGGTTACATGCTCCCCAGAAAATCTAGTTATTAGCCTGTAAGTCTCTAATAAAATAACCTTTGCAGCTTGCCCTGTCTTTATTTAGTGCACGGAGTTTGAAATTTGATACAATATTACTCCCTCTGTTCGGTAATAATGTTGTTTTAGCCTTCTATTTTTGTTAAGAATTTAGTAATGATTTATAGGTGCCTTACAAGATATGTTATTGAAAATTGTAAATAATTACATTTTTTATGTAAATTATCTTTACTTATTGGTTGGAAGATAATAAAAATTAAGCAGAGTGACTATGATTTCAGCAGTTTTAGTTGCTTTAAATTGGCTTTGAAATGCAGGGGAATTCCAAGCCAGGACTTGTATGGTACACTCTCACCAAGCATTGGGAATTTGACAAATCTCCAAACAGTGTATGTACTCAAAAACATTAAATAAGAGAGAGAAATGGCATTTGAAACCTCAAAACGTACACAAAAGTTAGTTAGAAATCATTTCTACCAAAAAAAAGTTAGTTAAAATCTTTGTTTTTTCCTTTCACATTTAATTTTGCAGGCTTCTGCAGAACAACAACATATCAGGTCCAATTCCTGCAGAGATTGGTAGGCTTCCAAAGCTTCAGAAACTTGATCTCTCAACTAACATGTTGACCGGAGAAATACCCTCTTCTATATCTCACCTCAAATGCCTCCAATACCTGTGAGTTGAAACAGAACAATCAATGTTGTTCAATGATCCTTTTCTTATAATTGTCTATTGCTTTGAAATGTTTCAATATTTTCGCTTTCTTGCTAAATCTAACAAGTGGGTTTTCGCCTTCGTGATCAGGAGGCTAAACAACAACAATCTTACTGGATCAATTCCTTCTTCTCTGGCTAACATGACACAGCTCACATTCTTGTATATCCCTTGCAACTTTTCACCTAAAATCTGTATACTCTTCCAATGATTTTTTCTTCAAACATTAGTCTAATCAAGTTGCTGGTGATGATTTTTTTTTGTTTGGTGTAAAAGGGACTTATCTTATAACAAATTGAGTGGCCCAGTACCAAGGTTCCTGGCGAAGACATTCAAGTTAGTCACTCCTTTGTACTTTGGCATCTCACTAATTCTATGAAGAAAATATGCGACCGTTGAAACTTTTGTACTCATTATGTTGTGCTTTAACTCAGCATTGTAGGAAATCCGCAGATATGCGCTACAGGAACAGAGAATGATTGCTTTGGAACGGCGCCGTTGCCTCTTTCTTTCAACCTGAATAACTCAATAAGTAAGCTTGTGATTCGAAGTCCTCCTTGCTCTAAAACTTAGAAGATCTAGGTAGAACCAGGAAAGACTTCTATGAGTTAAAAGTATGAACTCAATTTTTCATTGAAACATAAAAAGATCCAAACAAATCGCAAGTAAACTACTACCTCCGATCGGAATTATTTTACATAGGATGAAGTATAATTTAGAGTCCTCTATTCATTCATTACAAATCTGCTTTTTTTTTTATGAAGGTGCACAACCCTATCGAAGACCTAAGAGTCACAAGGTTGCCTTAGCCATTTCTATGAGTCTGGCTTGCACCCTCTTGCTGTTAGGCGGTTTAGGACTTGTTCTTTGGCAGAGACAAAAGCACAACAAGCAGATTTTCTTTGATGCTAATGGTTAGTTCAAGTTTAAATGATTAAGTGCAATTGTTTAGACACGTAAGTTCATGACTGATATCCTTGATTACATCCAGAGAACCACCATCAGCACGTTTCCCTTGGGAATCTGAGGAGGTTTTCTTTCAGAGAACTCCACTCTGCAACACACAACTTCACCAGCAAAAACATAATAGGTAAAGGCGGCTTTGGGATCGTCTACAAAGGGCACCTCCATGACGGAACTATCGTTGCCGTGAAGAGGCTCAAAGATGGGAATGCAGTTGGAGGAGAGATCCAGTTTCAGACTGAAGTTGAGATGATCAGCTTAGCTGTCCACCGCAACTTGCTACGCCTTTATGGGTTTTGTATGACTTCCACAGAGAGGCTTCTTGTCTACCCATACATGTCCAATGGAAGTGTTGCTTCTCGCCTCAAAGGTACATCACCGATCCTAAAATATCCGAGTCCAATGAAATACTATCCGAATCCGATTCGATCGGAGAAATTTTCCGGATCGGATACGGATCAGAGCTAGATATCCGGGGTATGCCACTATTATAAGATTCAAATAAAAATTAATATATATTATTTGAAAACTAAATACCTCAATGGTTTTTCCAATTTTATAAATGTCTAAACTTCAATACTTTCATCCCTATTATGTTTGGAATTCGGATTAGTAGACTTTGAATGTATTTTATTGTTTTTTCGGTGATTCGTATGGATTTGTATGTTGATTAAACTACTAAGTATTTTGTTTGAATTTGTATGTTGAGTATGTAGCTAAACTAGTTGATGAATTATAAGTTTACGATAATATTTTATAAAGTAAAATAGTTTTTTATGATATCCGAAATAGATATGACATCTAAGGTTTTAGGATTGGATATCTGGTTATGAACACCCCTACATCTCATGATGATCATTCCCATTATCTATTCAACTTCTATTGCAAATATGTTGTCTTGTTTGTTCATCTTGTTATTTCCCCTTGTGCAGCTAAACCAGCACTTGATTGGGGTACTAGGAAGCGAATTGCATTAGGAGCTGCAAGAGGATTGTTGTATTTGCATGAGCAATGTGACCCTAAGATAATCCATAGGGATGTGAAGGCGGCAAATATTCTGCTCGACGACTACTGTGAAGCCGTCGTAGGAGATTTTGGACTGGCCAAGCTTTTGGATCATCGAGATTCACACGTCACCACTGCTGTCAGGGGGACAGTTGGACATATAGCTCCAGAGTATCTTTCAACAGGCCAATCTTCAGAGAAAACTGATGTTTTTGGCTTTGGAATTCTCCTGCTTGAGCTGATCACTGGCCAGAGGGCACTGGATTTCGGTAAAGCTGCAAACCAAAAAGGAGCAATGCTTGATTGGGTTAGTATGATCTCAACCAATTGCCCTTTCCTTTTGCTGCCTTGTGAATAAACTTGTGTGCATGTTTGTGGGTTGCAGGTGAAAAAGGTACACCAAGAGAAGAAGCTGGATATGTTAGTTGACAAGGAGTTGAAGAGCAACTATGATGGAATTGAGTTGGAGGAAACAGTGCGAGTAGCTCTGTTGTGCACTCAGTACCTTCCGAGCCATAGACCCAAGATGTCGGAAGTGGTTCGGATGCTTGAAGGTGATGGGCTTGCAGAGAAATGGGAAGCTACGCAGAGAGCTGAGTCAACAAGGTCTAGGGCAAACGAGTTTTCCTCTTCTGAGAGGTACTCAGATCTTACAGATGATTCTTCATTGCTTGTCCAAGCAATGGAGCTCTCCGGACCCAGATAACATATCAATATCATCAACCAAAAATAACTAAGGTTCATAGAAGAATTTGTGAAGCACCTACCAACTGTACAGATTCAGATTTTGTGAGATTGAGTGTGCAGTATCTTTGTGGATTGGATTCACCTTCTGGCTTGTAAGAGCTATGTTACTCATGTATACAAGTTTTCGTTATAAACAAGTTCCTTGCATGCACTTAGAAGACTAAACCTCAATCAATCAGTAACCTGATACTGCAAAATAGAATAAGTTTAACTCCTTACTTAACCACAAAACACTGAGTGACTCTACAGAGGGCTTTCAAGTTTGGCTAAATAAAATCTCAGCAGTTGGAGAAGCCCGTCGAAATTTCAGCAGCTCAGTCAACAAGATTACTATCTCCTCCGCAACATATACATATGGTTTAATGATCATAGTTTCAAGTACCGGTGAACTTCCAAGCAAAAACTTTATAAATTTCATCTCATGGAGGAAGCCACTAGTATCGGTTATCTTGACTATTTTAAGCTGTTTGAATGCAAAATCTGATGAGCACTCCATATCCAAGAAACATACATCAGGAGCTTCTGATGGAGATAAGGCATTGGGAGAACCCTAAAGCACAAAGAAAAATAAAGCCTAAATCATCAAAATGTTGCATATAGATGTCACCTACTATGGGAAACTACAGCATATTTGTCATAACTTACTGAAATTTGAAGCTCATGTAGGTTAGGGGCACTCATGATGAGACAAAGAACCACCAATATTTCTTTCATATCTTCAAAACTCACTTGATATAGTTCAATAACCTTTAGATGATTGTACACCACCGAGTGGTGCCAGTGTTCAATGCCAATGCTCAGATACTAGGAATGAAACAAGAAACAAATCAGCCCACATTTGAAGTTAAAGCTGTAACACTATCAAGGCTAATTCAAAACATATAGAATGGAAGAAGAAGCAAGGAAGAGATACAAGTTTGTTACCTTTGTGAAGTAGACATGTCCTATCAACCTCTCAAGATTAGACAGACCACCAAGGAACTTATCAAAATTACAAACTGAACTTTTCTGCTCTAGCTGTTCAGCAGTCCACTCATCATTCATATATACCGTGACAGCCATTTCAGCCAGAAGTGGTGTATGCTCCAAGCTTACTTCTTTGAATTCACCTTCTAAACAGAGACACTTGAGATTTGGAGCATTGACACTCATCTCCAAACTTTCAAAGTAAGACCATGTAAAATTCTCTAGAAGAGGGCAATAGGTGAAAAGACTCTCTATGGCGTCGGCAGGCACCAAAACGTCTTGAAGAATAAGGCTCTTCAGGCATACAAATCCCCTAAAGTTAGGAGGAGGATCCAATTCACATCGAAACAACTCCAAGTGGGTCAGTTTTTTACAAGAAAATAGGCAAGAGGGCATGTGAAACCAGTGAGATTCACCTAATTCTAGGCATAACTCCCTGATATCATTCCTAGACAGGAAAAGTAGCCACTGATCAATGTCAGAAGGACAACTTTGAAGGTATGAGGTTGATAGTTTGAACTTATGGATGGGTCCTGTATGAAGGAGGAGAACATGGGTGATGAAATTCTTCAGGTTGTTTTCACAAATTGCCTTCTCTGCTGAAGGATTCACACAACTATCATCAAAAACAAGTTGAGGAAGACTAGCCCATCTGTATCTCCATTTGCTAGAAAGGATGCTTGTTCTAATAGCATCTCTAATTGGAAGCAGCGTGAGAATGCTTTCTACAATGCTCAAGGGAAGATCACTTAACAAATCTGGAACGGACTGAGTATCCATTATGATTATAACATTCCTACAACACAATTGTAATGGAAAATTATCAGCTACAACCATCAAGAGCTTCTAAAGACTAGAAAAAATTATCAATCAATCAATCACAAAACAAATTAAGCCCTACGAAAAATCCATCATTCTACTGGCCGTTGCCATATCCCCAACCTTCTTCCCAAATCGAAACAAAAAGGAACCCCAATTCTCGGAAATATTCTAATTTAGCATGTAAACCCTCAAATGATATATATCACCATGGAGACGATTGCGATTTCAAAAGTGTATTGACGAAACCAATGTCATAAATTCCGCAAGAACAGCGAGAAAACACCCAAATAACAGAACTATCCAATCCAAAATTAGCTGAATTGGACTCCAACAAAATAAACCTATTAGCTTATGCAGATTGACTTAGCTCAATTTGGTGCGCGAGCATCCACCGAATGAGAAATGGATGATGAACGCAGATCGATACCAATCAGATCGCGCGCACCAAATTGAAAAAGGAATTCGATTCACATAGCAATTAGGTTAAACATCAAAAATTGAAATGAAATTGGGAGCGCACCTCAATCGGAGAACCAGCCAAGCGCGTGCTTGGTCTGTTGTGTGTAAGCCACCGTCGTTTGTATGAGGAGCCTACTATGACCAAAACAATAACGGGGTGTGACTCAGCCCCGTCTTCCGACTTCCAACATACTCCATTGCAGATGTTGCCAGGTATTACAGGAGGGCACATTGGGCCTTGCTTGGGCCATAATCTGATTGGGCTGTTCACTTTTGGTCCATAACTAAAATGTGGAAACTAGTTGGAAAAATTACACTAAGCCACAAGTACATTACCTCAAAAAAATTCGATGTAGATGTTATAATTTTTATTACTGAAAGCATGATATTAAATCATATTATTCAATGGTGTATGTGGTAGGAGACCAGTTTACATCAGTAAGGTAGTTGACAAAAAGGACGGGGGAAACTGACAATTTAAAAATCCTCTAAACTAAATAAATTTTAAAAGTTTGATTGACTTGTCAAGAGTTGGTAAGTTCCGAAGATATTAAAATGATATGACGCTGTTTTGTACAATAGTGTACTGAGTAATAGGAATCGGCCGGCGCTAATATATACGGAGTATTTGTTATATTGACTGAAAAAACTACATTCCACCTGCAGTAGTAATTATTCGACCAGATAAAACAGATACAAGCTAATAAAACTTCAATTATATCTGATTGAAGTTGGACTGACGAACAAAACTACATATTACAAATTTACATAATAATCACGGCATCCACAAAACAAATTAACCTTGAAGGTTGATACAAGCTGGCTAGTTTGAACTCATGAAATACAGATCTTTTTTCACTATTTCAGATTTCAAAGATACTTGCTTGTTGTCTCTATCTATATAATTACATGCATGACTGACTTGAAAAGGACTTTCACCAACAACAACCATATGAAAAATCCTTTAATTGATTAATTGAAAAGAAAAAGAAAGCCAACCATGCAAATCCAAGGAGCTAGGCTCTATATATATAATGAAGATGCATCGATCACATGCATACTTGTAAATACCATTAGCACAATTGTGACACTAAAAACTAATTAAGGGAAACAAAAATGGGTCCCTTGAAGTTGAAGCCATGCTCAGCAAACTCCTTGGGTTTTGCTCTTCGAATTTGCGTGGTGTCTTTACTGCTGGGCGCGTACTCGGCTCAACTATCGTCCACTTTTTACAAAAGTGCATGCCCTAAGGCTCTGTCCACGATTAAATCTGCGGTGAGAGCCGCTGTTGCCAACGAGTCGCGCATGGGGGCTTCCTTGCTTCGTTTGCACTTCCATGACTGCTTTGTCGATGTAAGTTCATTGACTTTAATTAATTTGCATGCACGCGCATCGCATCGCATCGCATGTGCGGTTACGTACGTATATATATATATATATATATTATGATCTAATGGCATGGGTTCAATTAATTAAAATTAGGGTTGTGATGGGTCGATCCTTTTGGATGATAATTCCACTTTTACTGGGGAGAAAACGGCGGGTCCAAACAACAATTCTGTGAGGGGATTCGGTGTGATCGATACCATCAAATCCAACGTGGAGAATATTTGTCCAGGTGTTGTATCTTGTGCTGATATTCTAGCCCTCGCTGCCAGAGATTCCGTTGTTGCGGTAACCATTTTAATTTAATTTGCTTCTCTAATTTATTGTTCAAATCGTAGCTTAATTAATTCATCATGTACAAAAGATTTCAATACTCGACCCATTAAACTAATTAACAGATAAGGGAGTAATTAGTTGGGGCATAGATCTGAGTTACGTTAATTGACATGAATTAATTAAACAGCTAGGTGGGCCCAGCTGGAAGGTGTTACTAGGGAGAAGAGACTCGACAACAGCGAACCGGAGCGGAGCGAACACGGACCTGCCGGGACCCACATCCAGCCTCAGCGCCCTCATCACTTCCTTCTCTAACAAAGGCTTGACCACCACTGACTTGATCGCCCTCTCTGGTATATTTAATTGTTTAGTTAATTAACAGTATATATATTAGACGTACACGATGGATTAGATTGATGGACACGTGTAATCGCGCATTCAGGGGCCCACACGATAGGGCAGGCGAGGTGCACAAACTTCAGGAGCAGGATCTACAACGAGACAACCACCATAGACTCCTCCTTTGCCGCCTCTCGCCAATCCAACTGCCCCAGCTCCTCCGGCAGCGGTGACAACAACCTCGCCCCTCTCGACGCCACCACCTCCACCGCCTTCGACAACGACTACTTCAAAAACCTCGTCAATTTCAAGGGGCTGCTGCACTCCGACCAGCAGCTGTTTGGGAACATGTCCACCGACGCCCAGGTCACCAATTACAACTCCAATTCCTCCGCCTTCTTCGCCGATTTCGCCGCCGCCATGGTCAAGATGGCCAGCCTCTCCCCTCTCACTGGCTCCGCCGGCGAGATCAGGACCAATTGCAGGATATCCAACTGATCGATCTATTTTCTTCATCCATCCTTAAATCTTAATTAAATATAATTTGATCTCGTTTCTTCTGTACTGTTTGTGGACTAGTGTTCGTTTTGGAAATTGTTTTTCTTTTAAAATTTTTTAAATAAAAATGTTACCTTCTTGTTAGTTGTTAGCATTGATAATTAAGGATTATAAATGATCGAGAAGTTTCGACCAAAAAATAAATAAATGATCGAGAAGTTGGGCCTAATCTTATTCAGGTTGGGCCTAATCTTATTCAGGTTGGGCCGAGATTACTAGCTTCCGGTCCAATTAAATTGGGTTGTGAATCTTGTGATGTTGTGTGCATATAAATGGGTTGTGAGTCTTGTGACGTTATTCAACTTATAAATAACTCGAATCAAAAAATTAACCAAGTATGTATATACGAGCTAGTTTGATCTACTTTTTCCGGCGTAATTTTGAATTAATTTGAAGAGCTACAAGTGAAATGACGAAAGTACAAGCCAATAGGAAGAAAGTGCATGAGAATACGAAGTAAAGTACAAGTAAGTGAACAGAAAGTGCATCAGAATAATGAATAAGTGCAAGTGAAATGACGAAAGTGCAAGCCAATAGGAAGAAAGTACATGGAAATACAGAGTAAAGTACAACTAAGTGAACAGAAAGTACAAGCAAATATGATATTAAAAAATATTTAAAATACAAGTAAGCGAACAGAAAGTGTATCAGAATAATAAATAAGTGCAAGTGAATAGAACGAAAGTGCAAGTTGTTAAACAAAAGTGCAAGTGGTTAAGGAGGAAGTGCAAATGAATAAAAAAAAAGTGCAAGTTTGTATAACAATGCAAAAAAAAAATTGAAAAAAAAAATTGAAAAGCTGAAGCGAAAAAAAGAAGGCTGAAGCGAACAGATGGAGCGAAAATAAATAAATTGAAAGCGCGTATAACAATGCAAAAAACTGAAGCAAATCGGATGATTATAATTCTTTCGTATTTTGTACGTTAATAAACTTTCGCACATAATACTTTTCCATAATTAAATTAGAGGTATTTGTTAACACGAATGATTAAAATTATGTACGGGGGCACATATTGTTAAAAAGAAATACTAGAATAAGAGATGATACGTGAGAGTTCTGACCTAGCCCTCAAATGCGACCCATTTGAAGCATGCATGTGCAACTATAATTAACCCTAAATAGGACAAAAGAAAAATCATCAACGTATATATCAATCTTAGCAGTACGTAATTTCGTTGACTTTATTAGGGCTAGAAATTTCAACAAGTTTAATAAACGCGATTGCTTCTTTTACATGACAAAAAACACTAGAGATTGTGTGTTATAAATTGTAAATGTTATTCATATTTAGAAGCAATTGCCAAGTACTACAAAAAGTTGTCGGCTTTATAGTCAGTATTTTTCTGGTAGTCATGCATTTTATGCAATATCCCCGCCGAAAATTTCTTAATCAAACGATTAATTTGCCTCAAATCAAAAGCCGAATTCCAAAACTTCTCTAATTTGTTTTGCTTGACTTTGTATATATATATAGTCATATAAATTGTCAGCTAAACTGATCATAAGTATACTTTATCTGTATTATAATTAATTAGACGTGAACGTCGTGAAGCGAGCATATGAAAATGTCATCAGTTACGTTGTCCCTTATTATCTTCATTAATGTTTCATTCTTTTTATCTCGTGTCACGAGCTTATTATGCACTTATATAACTCTATAAGTGACAACGTGAGTTTGCAATTGTATTATTTTTGTTGCCCGGAGATGTAATTTTGAGCTAATTTGTCAAGTCCAACGAGGTTCATCTTAAAATCAATTGATTTTAAGAGGAATAACTCATCTACTTATATACTAGAATTGAACACCTCGCACTTCTGATATGAGACTCTCAATTGATTTTCAACAATCTCTCCCTCACTTGAGGATCTCACACGAGACCCCACAAACCACGTCCGGCCTCAGCCAAACTGGCAACTCTGATACCAATTGTTGGATTGAAATCAAGTGTTAGTCACAAAGCAAAGGTACCGTTCCACATATAAGAACATTACTTTATTTTATGACTAACACTTGGTTTCGATCTCACAATTTTCGATCTCACAAAGTGACAAAATATTATGTTCTTATAATTCACGGTTACAATTTAAACCTCCTTCCTACTGTAATGTTGTATTTCTTAAACTTTATGGTCACAAGTTCACATCAATAGGTTTAGATACTAGCAAAACAAAATATATAGGTACATGTACGTTGCATAGATTGTATTAATTCTGACTCATAAGTTAATCTGTCTTTTAGAGATCCATTAGCGCGCGATTGTTTAATTAATTTATGTGATCTTCTTATCTTTGAACGAGCATAAATTCTCGGCATCTTTGTTTATCTTATAGACTAAATTTATTTATTTTATACCCTAAATCCTAAAATATAAATCTTAAAGCATAAATCCTAAATCCTAAAATATAAACCCTATATCCTATACCTAAATCTTAAACTATAAACCATAAATCTTAAACTATAAACTCTAAACCTTAATTATTAAATCTTATTTAATATTTAAAATATTAAATAAATAAGTAAAACTTAAAGGGTGTACAATTAAAGTGCATAAAATTTGATGGGTCTTTGAACACCCTTACTCAGGGGCAAAGACAAGGGGAGTAATTCTCTTCATGAACACCCTTACCTTGTGTCCCTCCTTTTCCGCTAGCTTTTTTTTATGTTTTAATTGGCCGGTTCATGTAAAAAACACAAAAATACTCTGGTGCTGGTGGTAATTCTCTTCATTTGATAGTTTAATAGTGTTGTGTTCGAGCGGTGAGAACTTCCATCCACCAACTCTCCAATCTTTTATTTTCCTTCTACAACTTAATTAACACGTGCTCTTTCATTTTAAAGTTAAATGTGTACTCTCTTTTCTTTATTTTGTATTCAATACAATTAGTTTTGATTGTATATACATTTGATTAGTTCTAACTTAGTATATCATCATATTTAACTAGTCATCTATCAACAATAAAAAAACTAGTATTAGATAATAATTTCAGTATGGTTAAATTAAGAGAAAATAACATTAAGAATTAAAACATAACATATAATTGCCATGTGTAAATTATAAAATTTAAGAGTACCACACATTCTGAAACAACTGAATCAAAATCATTTATATATATTTTCCTTCAAAAAAATAGTGGAATTGAACTATTTTTTATTGACAAGATACTTAAATTAGTTAATAAACATCATTCTAATAATATGTATTGTCTTAAAAAAAATTTAATTATTATTAGAATTAATATAGTTCATTTTATAATAAAAAAATGACGCAGTAGAAAACGCGAAGGATTAGCAAGCGCTAAACCTGGATATGAATTAGGTTCGCAAGCGACGAACTCAAAGAACAAGCTCTGAAATCCACCAGAAATTAAGAGAAAACTCTTAGGGTTTTGATTGAATAAAAGATAACGTCTGCCAACATCCGAAAAGTGCTTAAATATGATAACGAAACCCTAATGCGAAAATAAAGCGAAACGGAAATAAAATATAAATTGCGAAAAAAACTAAAACGTTGTTTTGAGGTCCGAAACGATCTCGGATGGCCTAAAAAGCCCATTAGTCACAAAAAAGCAGTGAGTTGGACTCGTTGGGCCGGTCCGCTTCCCGAAAACATATTATGGGCGTCAATCGGACATCGAACGCCAAATCTGCGCAAGAACGGACGAACCCTTACGACGATCAACTTCGTCTTCAATGCGCGCAGCCAACTATTAGGATATCATATATTTTTTAGTTATCTTGGTTTTATGTTTGTTAAGATTTTTACCCTTTCCCTAGTTGTAAGATCTTATCTTGCTCTCCAAGCACAACTCTTGTATATATATCATACGTTTCCAATAAAAAAAACCAAGAGGAAATTTCCCAATTCTCTCTTCTGTTTAGTTTTACATGGCATCAGAGCTAGAACCCTAAAACAATAACCTATCATGCATACTTCCTCCTTCTCCTTTAATTTTTTTTCTCTCTCTTTCCTTGACCCATGACTGGCGATAATTCAACCAAGAAAGATGGTATCGACCCTACCTCACTGTATTACCTTTATCCGTCGGACCATACCGGCATGAATCTTGTTCCGGTTATTCTCAAAGGTGACAACTATCAGGAATGGGAGCAAGCCCTGCGGAACGCCTTTAGCGCGCGTCGCAAACTTCCATTCATTGATGGTCGGATTTCACAACCTGTTGAGATCGCTGCAACCTATGACGACTGGTGTGCTGTCAACTCCATGCTGGTGGGGTGGATTCTTCGAACGGTTGATTCCTCAATCCGTTCCTCTTTATCCTACAAGAAATCAGCGAAAGCCCTATGGGACGAGATCGAGCAGCGTTTCTCCATCGGCAACGCCCCTCGAGTTCATCAATTATGAACCGAGGTCGCTCGGTTTCGTTAGAATGGTCAGCCTGTTGCTATCTATTTCGGACGCCTCAAACAACTCCAAGACAAACTTCAGAACTACCGCAAGCCCCGTCATTGCTCATGCACTGGCTGCAAGTGTGCGTGGGTCTCGGAACTTCAAACTGAACATGACGAAGACTATGTCCATGAATTTCTTATGGGCCTCGATGATGGTTCGTATGGGGCGCTGCGCTCCCATATTATTGCTCAAGATCCCCTGCCTGGTTTGAATCGTGTTTATTCTCTTGTTATTCAAGAGGAACGCCATCGCACCGTGTCCACTGAATGCGCTGCATGGCAGGATGTTGTTGCCTTTGCTGCTCAAAACAAGGCTCCTTCTTTCAAGTCACTCCCTGCTGGTCGCTCTGAGTCGTCTTCTCGGTCCGACAAACCTACCTGCACTCACTGTGGTCGCTTAGGCCATGAGGTTTCATCTTGCTTCAAAATTCATGGGTACCCAGAATGGTGGGAGGAGTTTCGTCAGAAGCGTGGCGATGCTTCTACCTCATCTGCTGGGGCTGGACGTGGTCGTGGATCTTCCTCGGGGTCCTCTTCTCGCCCACCTACTGGTCGCGGTTCCACGAGGCTCGCTAATGCTGCTCAGGGACCTACCTCATCGTTTCCTACAAACCTGACTTCGCAGGACCGTGCTGCTCTGTCTCCAGCTCTCACTGATGACCAATGGAAACCTGACTTCGCAGGACCGTGTTGCTCTGTCTCCAGCTCTCACTGATGACCAATGGGCTCATATGATGGAGATGTTGAAAAGTTTCAAAGGCTCCGCAGAGGACAATCTGATGGGTAAGGTTTCGACTCGGTGGATTCTTGACACTGGCGCCTCGTACCATATGACGGGCAACTCGTCTATATTACAGAACTTGCACACTATCTCTCCTGCTACTATTATTTTGCCAGATAGGTCGACCTCCGTAGCCTCTCAAGCAGGGACGGCTGTGCTTGGGGACTCCTTGAAAATTAGCAATGTTCTGCTAGTGCCGCAGTTTAATTGCAATTTGATTTCTTTTGTTCACTTACTGCGTGAGTTATGGCTTCTTGTAACTCTTACTGACAAGCTTTGTGTCATTCGGGACCGACATTCGAGGACAGTGATTGGAGTCGGTGAAGCAAGGGATGGGGTTTTCTGGCTTTGCACAGGCGTCAGCATCTCCGGTCAAGAAGTTGTTGTGTCTACGTCTTCTCCAGGGCTATGGCATCAACCATTGGGTCACCCTGCTTATTCATTAGTTTTGAGTTTACCAGGAATACGGTTTGATAGCAAACATTCAGTAGATCCTTGTTCTATCTGTCTTCAATCTAAGCAAACTCGTGATTGTTTTTCTTTGAGCAGTAATAAAGCTATTGATTTATTTGAACTCATCCATGCTGATGTTTAGGGGCCGTATCGTACCTCCTCTACTTGTGGTGCTCGTTATTTTTTAACATTGGTTGATGATTTTTCTCGTTGTGTATGGGTGCATTTACTTGCTTCCAAGACAGAGGTGGCAAAATTGGTTCAGAATTTTTGTGCATTCACGCAAAGACAATTCAACAAGCAGGTCCGACGTTTTCGTACCGACAATGGATCTGAATTTCTTCCTCTGCGGCCTTACTTCGACTCTATCGGTGTCATTTTTTAGTCTTCTTGTGTGGCTACACCGCAGCAAAATGGACGGGCAGAGCGCAAGCATCGCCACATACTTAACGTCGCTCGTGCTTTGCGGTTTCAAGCCTCATTGCCAATTCGTTTTTGGGGCCAATGTGTTCTCACAGCCGCTTACTTAATCAGTAGAACTCCATCCAAAGTTCTTCACGGGAAGACTCCATACGAACTCCTTTACGGACAACCTCCGAGCTATAATCATTTGCGCATATTTGGGTGCCTTTGCTATGCTGCGGTTCTTCCTCGTGATCATGATAAGTTCGCATCTCGCAGTCGCCGATGCGTGTTTCTTGGGTACCCCTATGGCAAGAAGGCTTGGCGGTTGTTTGATCTTGATTCAGAAACTTTCTTTGAGTCCCGGGATGTCATCTTTCAAGAGAGTTCATTCCCATTTGATGTGTCGCCTACTGAACCTACTGAGTCTCCTTGCACTGATGTGTCGCCTCACCCTGCTGTGTTTGATTCACCTGCTCGTCCAGAGGATGTCTTCCTCGAACTATCTCTTCCGGCTCCCGCCGTTTCTGCTGAACATGCTGAACCTCTGGCTCCCGCAGCCTCTGTTGAACCTGCTACTGATCGCCGCAGCGAGCATTCGAGGCAGCCTTCTACGCACCTTCGTGATTTTGTTTGCCACACTGCTCAGTGCAGAACCCCTCCCATCGCTGCATCATCTCCGACTTCGACACCCTCCTCAGGTACTGTTTATCCCATTGTCAATTTTGTTAATTGTGACAAATTTTCACCTTCTCATGTGCAGTTCCTAGCTGCTGTAACAGCTGCTGTTGAACCTCGATCTTATGCCGAGGCTGTTCGTCACTCTGAATGGCGACATGCCATGACTGATGAGCTCACTGCGTTGGAGAACAATGGCACTTGGTCTCTTGAATCTTTGCCTCCCGATAAGAAGCCTATTGGTTGCAAGTGGGTATTCCGCATTAAGTACCGTTCTGACGGATCCATTGAACGTCATAAAGCCCGACTTGTTGTTCTAGGAAATCGCCAAGTTGAAGGGGTCGATTTCACTGAAACATTTGCCCCCGTTGCAAAAATGTCTTCCGTTCGGTTGTTTTTGTCTGTGGTTGCGGTTCAGGGTTGGGCACTTCATCAAATGGATGTCCACAACGCTTTCTTATATGGCGATCTTGCCGAAGAAGTGTACATGCGACCTCCACCGGGTTTCGCAGCCCCGGATGGTAAGGTTTGTCGGCTTCGAAAGTCTCTCTATGGTCTTCGTCAAGCACCCCGTAACTGGTTTGCCAAACTCGCCTCTGCTCTTGTTCAATTTGGTTTCAAGCAATCATACGCAGATTACTCTTTATTCTCTTACATTCATCACAACATCACTCTTCATGTACTTGTGTATGTTGATGACTTAATCATCAATAGCTCGTCATCCATTGCAAGATTCAAGGAGTATTTACATTCATGTTTTCACATGAAGGATTTGGGAACTCTGAAGTATTTTTTGGGCCTTGAAATTGCTCATGGGAAGGATGGTTTGTTTATTTGTCAACGGAAATATGCACTCGATATATTATCCGAGGCCGGTCTTCTTGGGGCTAAACCGACTGATTTCCCGCTTCCGCAAAACCATGATCTTGCTTCCGCATCTAGACTTGAGTATGCTCACGCAGATCGCTATCGACGCTTAGTTGGACGCCTTATTTATTTGACCATCACACGACCCGAGCTTAGTTATCCGGTTCATATTCTATCTCAATTCATGCAATGTCCGAAATATGCTCATTGACAAGCTGCCACTCGGGTTCTTCATTACATCAAGAGCCATCCAGGTCAGGGGATCCTCCTTTCTCGCAAGAGCTCGTTGCTTCTTACAGCTTATTGTGATAGTGATTGGGCGGCTTGTCCGATCACTCGACGTTCTTTGACGGGGTACTTCGTTCTTCTGGGTAACTCACATGTTTCTTGGAAGACTAAGAAGCAGCCTACCGTGTCCCGATCTTCCGATGAGCCTTGTTTGTGACAGTCAGGCAGCCCTCCATATCTCTGCGAATCCTGTGTTTCATGAGCACACCAAACACATCGAAATTGATTGTCATTTTGTACGGGATCTCATTCAGTCCGGATGTGTTACTACCTCCTATGTTCGATCTCAGGATCAGCTTGCAGACATCTTCACAAAGGCATTGGGCAAGCAGCCTTTTACGTACTTGCTTGACAAGTTGGGCATTCAAGATTTGCATTCTCCAACTTGATGGGGAGTATTAGGATATCATATATTTTTTAGTTATCTTGGTTATATGTTTGTTAAGATTCTTATCCTTTCCCTAGTTATAAGATCTTATCTTGCTCTCCAAGCACAACTCTTGTATATATATCATACGTTTCCAATAAAGAAAACCAAGAGGAAATTTCCCAATTCTCTCTTCTTCTTAGTTTTACACCAACCTTCCTACATCAGAAAATATCATAAATTAAACTATACTTTATATAAAGTAGTTTTAGTCGATTATAAAAAAAGATTATATTTGAAATTAATTATCAAAAAATATTGATTTATTTAAATTATTCAATTATAATTATAATATAATAGTCATCGGTCACCTTTACTTTGCGCTTCATCGCTATTTATAAGTATTTATAAGTGTGCCCTCTTTCAAAAGTTTCTAGTTTCACAATTATCCATAATCGATTTTGTGGTCACTAATTAATACCCATATATATCTAATGACCCTCTGTAAATTAATCAGCGTTTTTTGTTCTATGCGACGATTTAATTGAATTATATATGAACCCACCGACTAATACTTCCATCGATCTCAATTAAGTTCTCACCGTCTATTTTGTAGTCGTCTGAACAGCTGCCTTGCACAACTTAGTTCCCCTTATTCGACCAAAAAAAAAAAAAACTTAGTTCCCCTTATGTACGAAACATTTCTTTTGGATCGAGTCCCGAACTCATTTTATATAAAAAAAAATATCCCCTCGGTTTTGTGATACTGACTTTGCATAAATGATGTGCATCATGTATATATACATGAAGTTTTAATTTCTAAACCTATACTTTAAAGACATAGGTTAAAATTTTTGGTTCACTTAGATAAGTTACATTATCAAATGCATGTTTATAACACCATAAAAGAATACAGTATACATATGTGTATTGATCCCTGGTAATTATTTAATTAAATTTTCAGGTTGTTTTATTTATTTGATCCAGTTGATCATAATATAATCATCACATGCAAAACGCGCCGTGATATATATACCCCATCCAGGAACGTACTCTTAATTAATTTATCATATATATGATTTCACACATATATTTGACATTATACCACACCGTCTAATTTTTAATAATGGCATATTGCAACGGAAAAATGGATCTTGAAATCAACCCAAGGAGGCCACTACCGTGTATAAATACCCAGGTTGCATGACCTCGTTTGGCATCACCAATTAATCAGCTATATCTACACTTGCGCTCACTAATATAATCACTTGTCTAGCTAACAACGTACATTCCTGCAGCCTTGATTAACTCTAACCACCTTAATTAAGCTTTAAGATGGGGTCACCAAAATCCTCAGCTTTTGAGCTCCAAATCTGCCTTGTTCTGCTGCTGGCGGTAGCCGCATCTGCGCAGCTATCCTCAAGCTTCTACCAGACCACTTGCCCTAATGCACTCTCCACTATTCGACAAGCCGTGTTCTCCGCTGTCGCCAATGAGCACCGCATGGCCGCTTCTTTGCTTCGTTTGCATTTCCATGATTGCTTTGTTAACGTACGTACGTTAATTACACTTTAGCTTACATATATTAGTTAACATATGTACTTATGTTTGATGTTGTATATGAATTAATTGATGTGTAGGGTTGTGATGGGTCTGTTCTGTTGGATGATAATTCCACTTTCACTGGAGAGAAGACGGCTGCTCCCAACAACAATTCCATTAGGGGATTCGACGTCATCGACACCATCAAATCCAACGTCGAGAGCGTGTGCGCTGGTGTCGTGTCTTGTGCCGATATTCTGGCTGTGGCCGCCAGGGACTCCGTTGTCGCGGTACGTACGTACGTAATACATACGTACTAATGTTACTATATATGGAGGAGCTATATATAGTAATTAATGAGTGGATTCCGATTTTATTAATATTCCAGTTAGGAGGACCCAGCTGGACGGTGCAATTGGGTAGAAGAGACTCTTTAACAGCGAGTCTAAGCGCAGCCAACTCAAATCTCCCAGCTCCTACTTTGAGTCTAACTGGCCTCATCTCTGCTTTCTCTACCAAAGGCTTCAACACTTCTGAAATGGTTGCCCTCTCAGGTAAACTTAATTAAGCTTATATCTTCTAATTTGGGATGATTATTTTCTAACAAACACTAACTAACTTATAATGAAGTGATTTTACCAAAAAACTTATAATTAACTGACGTATGTATTGTTATACAAAAACCTTAATTATATATATATATAATGCTAGGGGCACACACAATAGGGCAAGCAAGGTGCACAACGTTCAGGAGCAGGATCTACAACGAGACGACCACCATAGAGTCAACCTACGCAGCCTCCTTGAAGTCAAACTGTCCGAGCGGGAGCGGCAGCGGAGACGACAACCTGGCCCCGCTCGACGTGACAAGCCAGTTCGTGTTCGACAAGGCCTACTTCACGAACCTAGTGAACTTCAAGGGGCTGTTGCACTCCGACCAGCAGCTCTTCGGCAACCAGTCTACTGACTCCGTGGTCTCGGGCTATAGCGGCACTTCGTCGACGTTCTTTACGGATTTCGCCAGCGCTATGATCAAGATGGGTAATCTTAGCTCCCTCACCGGAACTAATGGGGAGGTCAGAACCAACTGTAGAAAAGCCAACTGATCATACAATTAAGTGTGTGATTTAGCGGGGTTATTTTATGTACTTTTCGTCAATAAGCAAATGTTATGGTGTGATCGATCTTGTACGTGTGGTGTGGTTGCTAATAATAGTTCATGAACTCACATGAATATATATGTCTAAAAGCTACAGACATCAGCATTTGAGTTGACTAATCTGCATGCTTATATTTCAGGATTATATCGATGTATAACATATATTCCGATCATGTTTATTGTACTATTGGTAAAAGGAAAAAAATGGTGTGAAGTGTGCGAAATGCTTTTTGACGCAATAGGAAACGTGAAGGATTAGCAAACGCTAAACCTGGATCGAAATCAAGTTCGCAAGCGACGAACTCAAAGAACAAGCTCTGGAATCCACCAGGAAATAAGAGAAAACTCTTTAGGGTTTGATTGAATAAAAAATAACGTCTGCCAACAACTGAAAAGTGTTTAAATACGATAACGAAACCCTAGTGCGAAAATAAAGCGAAACGGAAATAAAATATAAATTGCGAAAAATACTAAAACGCTGCGTTGAAGCACGAAACGATCTCGGATGACCTAAAAAGCCCATTAGTCACGGCAAAGCGATGATTTGGACTTGTTGGGCTGATCCGCTTCCCAAAAACATATTATGGGTGTCAATCAGACACCGAACTCCAAATCTACATAAGATCGGACGAACCCTTGCGACGATCAACTTCGTCTTCAATACGCGCAGCCAGCCTTCCTAGTCACTTTTCTATTGTCAACTATGAGAATCCAACGACCTTATGAAACCGAATATCAAGATTAACTATTACTAGATATAAGAGAGAGTAAAACACCAATTTGATCCACTAATGAAATAAAACTGATCCTAGTGTGTTAATGAAGGTCCCACTACATATACCATTATACCACCAGTTCAACTACAATGCAACTGTTAAGAAAAGAAAGAACACAAAATCGTGTATAACATTATTAGTTTGAATTGGTAATATATGGAATGGTACAATGGTTTTGCATAAGATATTTCATAATGTTTTTGTTATACAAAATTTTCCTTCTATAGGTTCCACCGCAGTTCTTAAATGCAACAATTCAATTTAACTCGGATCGTTGAGAGGGCTATTCTTTTTGTTTGGTGGACAATTTGGACTGTCCATTTCCCGTCCCCTGAATTGGGCCTATTTCCCTATGATAGACCATCCGATTAGTCATTATAATTCTTTCTTTGATCTTCGACAAACTGGTTAAACGTTGGTTTAGTCATTACAATTTACACAGTACAATAGCAAAAAACAATTTTTGTATCCGGGACCATTTTGTGGAACACTTGGTAACGAAATAAGGTTATATTGAAGTAAAGAAAGAAGCAAGGAATGAGCTAAGCAAAAGAACAGAGCCTAAATTTCAGATGCATAAACAGAGAATGAACCTGTCACAATATCACAAGCAAACACCGAAAATCCAGTTCATCCCATTTGCAAAAGAAGAGCTGGCTCAACTTGTGGCCTTGGCTTGGCGTTGTTGTTTTTAGTGTATTGTATTTATTCATCCCTTCTCACTTTTTCCATTTCCCAGCTTTATTAATCAGATGACAAGTTCGGTTTCATATTTTTAGGTTCAATTTATCAACGGTTCAAGTTGTTTTGAGTTTTATGTTGAAAGAAGCTCAACTCCTATCTTCAAATCATGTTGGATTTCGAGCTAGATTATCATGTTATTCTGATTTATGGGATGAGGTTTCAGGAGGAGTGAGTTGGATTTTCTGGCCGAGTCCAACTGTGACACATATCAAAACAGACCGCAAAAGTTGTATTTTATATAGTATTTAAGAGAGGGGAAATGGGTCTCACTGATAAGCTGATTCTCCACACCCTCTGCATTGTTTGTTGAGTTGGCTTCCATGAGCGAGCTTGGAAAGGCATTAAAAGGCAACTGTTGAAGTTGTGTGATGGCAGCAGCAATCAGAGGAGTAAATGGTGAATTCTGTTTCCAGGTGTGACTTGTCTGACCATCAGGGATCAGACCACCGTATTAACTTTCCACCCTATTTCAAATTAACCAATCTTTTCACACCCCTACAGCTAATTCATAGCTGTAACTGCACTGTGTCTATGTTATCTAAACTCCATACACCCAACTTTTTACAGCCAGGATCATGTTTAACTATCTACTTTCAAGGCCAAGAAAATTACCTCGAGTTGGCAACACGCGCCTTCTTGTAAAAGAAACATGAGTCCTAGTGCAAGTGCCCATGTTTTCTAGCGTTTGTAAGTTTTGCATATCATAGGGAAAAGGACTCATGGACCCACAATGAGTGCCAGGTGATGGCACTCAATCTGGCAACTCAATAATGAGGCTCTTTTTGGGCATGTGAGATTGATGTGTTATATGTTCTGTTTGTTCTTTGTGACCAACCAAACCTACATTTTTGTATCTTGAAAGATCAAAGAAAATTATCCTCCCATTCCCCTCATCTGAAAAACAAAAAGATTCAAACTTGAAGTTTTCCATGGAAGAGTTCAGCAGCAATGAATCTGGATGGACCAAGTACCTTGGCTCCCCATCTTTGCAAGAAGAAAACTACAGCAGTGGTATTGAAGATGGTGACTACAACTACTACCATGGAGGCGTAAAGCACAAGGAAAACGAAGACAATGACTCTATAACTTCGGATGCATCGTCGGGCCCACGGAGTCGCGAGGCTTTTAGTGGTAGAAGGGTCAATGCAGGTGGGTGTTCTTCTAAGTGTAGTGCAAATGATGAAGATGATAAGTACTATTGTGGTAAGAGGCTTATAATAGGTGAGAAGCCTTGTAAAGAGGTGAAGGGTAAAGCTGGGAAGGTATCAACTATGGTCAGCAAGGCAAAAGGAGCTTTGAAGCAGAAAAGAGGTAAGAAAGCAAATTAGGCAAAGAAAAGAAAAATTAGAGAATGCCAATTTTCTCTGCATATTTTGCACTAATTCTAGGCTTTCTATTGAATTTTTTTTGGGGTTCTTCTGTGATAGATTTAAGCTTTTGGGCATTCTAGGAGAATATCATTGGGTTTTCATTTCTTAGGGTTATTTGCATGTTCATTTTTGCTTAATATGTATATAAGCTTAAGATCATTGTTCTTTCTTGTATGAAAGCTTATGGTTTAGCTGAATTCCAGTAGATGCATTCTTCAAATGAAGCTTTTTATGTATACATTTTTCTGATTTCCACTTCAGAAATTATCTGAAAATCTAGAGTAGAGAATGAAATTACCATGAAGCAAAGGCAATGTAGTAGTAACAATAGAGAACATGAAAAAAAGAAAAAAGAGAAAAAAGGGACAAGTCAAGAGCATTGAGTTTTTACCAGCAAGAATGAACTATTCAGCGGTAAATACTCCCTGTTATCTGGCTTCTTCATAGTTAAATGCAGGGTTTTTTAAACGTGCAGAGCAGAGAAAAAAGAGTGTTGACAACCTGACCAATTGTACAGCAGAGCTGGCTATCATGTGGCTAGAATTAAAGAGCTATCTACTTAACAGGACAATGCACCTTAAATTAAAATCCCACTTCCAACACAGATTTTTCAGTAGGCCAATGGGGATCTCATGGGTTCAAAGAGATCTGTCCCCAAAAGGGAATTACAATCCATAATCAATATTTAGTTGGATGTTGTACCTTTCTGGCACTCCTTTTTCAATTCCACCATGGTCCAGCAATGCCGGATCCTGTAGATAATATTGTTAGATGGTGTTACAGATTTTGCATTGAGTACTCATCTGGGAAAGCTTGGATTCAGTACTGAGTAGGATCAAGAATATGGATACAGTTAATGAAAGTGTGGGGAAAAGACAATTATAACTGACGTTTATTACAATTTAAAAATTTGCACATGGCGAGACATTCTTATATGTTTGAAAGACGATACCTTTCAAACGACACCGTTTCATTGTACAGTCAATGTCAACCACAAGTTCCTGAGCAACTTCCAATTTCTAAGATCTTAGCAAGACCCCAACTTTGTGAACCACACACACAAACAAACACAGAAAAGGAAGAAGCTTGAATTGATTGATGATGCTTCGCCATGGAATTCTATCGACTCCTCCGCCACCGTCCCTCCTACTAAAGAAAACCCTAATCCGCCAAAACGTCGCCGTTTCATCGTCAGCCGCCCAATTGCCCACAGCGCCGGCGATCGCCTACAGCATATCGGACCGTGAGCTCGAGTCCAGGGGATACATCCTGCACCGCACGTTCGAGGGGCTGAATCTGGACCAGCTGAACTCGGTGTTCGTGGCCGTCGGATTTCCGAGGCGGGAACCGGAGAAGATCATGGTCGCCTTAGAGAACACCGACACCCTGCTGTGGGTGGAGTACGCCAAGACGGGGCGGCCCGTGGCGTTTGCTAGGGTGACGGGCGACGGCGTATTCAACGCCGTCATATGGGACGTCGTGGTGGACCCCAATTTCCAAGGGGTTGGCCTTGGAAAGGCGGTTATGGAGAGGCTTTTGGAGTCGCTGTTACGGAGGGGGATCACCAATATTGCTCTTTATTCGGAGCCCCGGGTTCTCGGGTTTTATAGGCCCATGGGCTTTGTATCCGACCCGGATGGTATCCGGGGCATGGTATACTCCAGGAAGCAGAAGAAGAAATAGCAAATTAACCCCAATCGGTTTCAACATTGTGATTCCAACGCCAATTGCAACCGTTATTTGCGTTATGTATTGTAAAGGATTCCACATTTGGTTCGACCAAAAAAAAAAAAAGGATTCCACATTTGGTATAGTGACTATGGTACTAAGAAGAAGCAATGCAGTTTGGTGAAAATTTCATTCTTTTGTTATCATACAAGATCGAATTCTCTTGTTATATGAAGTTTGAATTTGATTATATAACCTTGTCAAGTTATCATTTTTTCAAAAAAACTAAGGTGTTGTTGACCTTTAAAGAATTAAAGTAGTGATAACCGATAAAAATCTAATTTTGACGATAAAGTTGAAATTAAAGCAGAGCAACATTATAGTTGCGTTCTCAAGAACCCTGAAATGTATCAGAATCAAGACTTTTATACTAATATATTCAAAATAGAGCTACTAAAACAGCAACCAGAATAGAAAAGAAGAAAACGCTCCCAATGGGAGCCGGCCCTAGAAAGCCAGACTTGGCCACCGGAGCTTCAACCCCTCTGATCCGGCCCTCGAACAACCGTTCCCTGCGAGCCTCCATCCCTCCAAACTTGACCCCAGCCTTCCATGGCCACCGCAACCCCTCGAGAGGCTCCTCGCCGGATCTTGGTTCATGACCTTGTCGGTCTCACCCCCAACCTCCTCCAGATTCGCCGTTCTCCTTCGCCTCCCACCCCGTCCTCCCCACCGATAGGCTCTTGTCGGTTCTCAAGACCTCGTCGCCCCTCCCCCCCCCCCCCCCCCCCTACAGCCTCCAGATCTGCCGTTTCCTTAGCCACCACTCTGACCCCCTCTCATGCTGACCCCCTCCCTCCTGGCCCACCTCGGCAGCCCCGACCGCTTCACCGCCCTCTCCCTAGAGGACAACGAGCTCTCGCTGCTCCGACTCCTTTGCTTTTGTTTTTGTCTCGTTTTGTTTCCGGTTCTGTTGGGAGACACTCTTTGGATGATGAAGTTTGCCTTGATGATGAATCGAGTTGTAGTTCCGGCTTGATAGAGGATGACCATCCTTCTGACGGCGCAGCGTTTGTTTGTGCTTTACTCACCTCATTTCTTAGTTTCTTTGCTTTATCATGCTTTAGTTTGTTTCATTTCTTGTTTATTTTTTGTTTCTCTTGGTTGTTGTTGTATTGTCGGTTAGGCCGGTTGTCAGTTTCTGGCATCTCGAAGTTGTACATTTCGAATTCTTACTGTATAAAAAAATAGACTTTATACCAATCATACTATTCAGGAGCTGAAAATATAGGTCAAACTTCAAAGGAGCTTGATCAAGTGAGAATGGGGCTTCTTATGGTGTAAAATGAGAATGAACCTCCACTCTTGGATGGACTTACATACAAGGGTGGAGATAAAAGCTTCATTTAAGTGGTCATGTGCATGGCACATGACCACTTAAGTGGGTCAACTCCGACATTGATCGGATTTTTTTTTCCGGGCCTAAAATATATTTTTTTGGGGCAGAATTTTCATTTTCTGGGCCAAAAGTTTTTATGCACATTCCTTGCAAAATTTATGCATATTCCAACATGATTTCATGCACTTTTGACCGACGTAAAACCGGTCAATTTTTTTTTTACGGGGCCAACTTTTTTTTTTTCCTCCTTTGGGCGATTTTTTTGTATCCGACCCAAAATTTTCTATGCACATTCATGCAAAATTTCATGCACTTCTAACCGCTCAAGCTTTTTTTCTCCTAAAATGTTTATTTTCGGGGTCCAGATTTTTTCTGCACATCTAGTGCAAACATTATGCACATTCAAGCCAATTTACATGCACATTCAAGCCATTACGTGTGAAGTGCATACGTCTATGCATGTATGTGCACATGATTTGTACTAACATATACAATGCAAACATTATGCACATTCAAGTCAATTTGCATGCACATCTAGTGCAATACGTGTGAAGTGCATATATCTATGCGTGTATGTGCATGAATAATGGTTTGTTTGTGCACCTAATTTGCACTATGAGTGCATATATCGGGTTTGTGTTGAAAATGTGTATGAGTTTTAGACCGTGTGTGGATGATTATTGAAGTGCATGAGTTTTTGCATGTACGTGCACATAGAATAGTATACTTGTGCATTTATTTTTATACTAGATGTGAAATTCATTTAGTTTTAACATGCATTGCTCTTTTTTTCAAAAGTGCATGAAATTCTGAAAAAATGTGCATAACTTTAGTAAGAAGTATGCATAGAAAATTTTGGCCCAGAAAATGAAAATTCCGTCCCAAAAAACCAAATTTTGGACCCGAAAAAAAAAATAAAAAATAAAAATTGGCCGGCGTTGCGGTGACCGGAGTTGACCGTCGGAGTCCGACGTTGACCGGAAATGGAAGTTTGACCAAGGGGTCATGTACATGGCACATGCCCTCTTTAATGAAAGTTTGATTCAAGCCCTTGAATTTGTCCCCATCCAAAGGCTATAGGATCATTCTCATTTTACACCATAATGATCATTCTCACATAATCAAATTCCAACTTCAAATGCCTGTGAGAAAGAGAAAATTGGGCGTAAAGGATCCCTTAAGGGAAAAAATAGCAAGTTTAGGCCCATTTTTTTCCAAAATTGCAAATATGATCTCCTATTACTACACATATGGCCTAAAGGGAGGTAAAAGTGTTTTTTTTAGGGTTTAGGATGTAGGATTTAGGGTTTAAAGTTTAAGATTTATGAATTTTTAAAGACTTAGGGGATCAAAGAGCTAATTTATTTAATTAGAAATCTAAACTTGTTATTTGACTCTCCTTGAGGGTAAAAAATCCTAAGGATCGTGTGAGAAATTGCTGATCTTGTCAAGTCTATCGGTGCAGATAACCCATGTTAGGCCCACTCAAACCCAAAGAATATATTAGAAGGCCCAACTCGGTGGCTTGTTTTAGGCCCAATATAGAACAAGATTGGGATTTCGGAGTGGTTTGATAGGAATCAAATCGTTGCCTTTACCTCCAAATCTTTTCAAGTACTCCAAATCCTTAAGAACTACGGATGATCGCCTCATGCACTTGGGCTCAGTTCCTGGAAATCGTTCAAGCAAAATAGGCAAGTTGCATCTTTACCAGACATATAAATAACTGCTAAACACCATGCGTTTCAATTCCAGCTATATTGATCAATTAGTTGTTATTTTGATTCTTGAAATTTAGTTTCGTTTTTTTGATATGAACAGACGATAAATTCAGGAAATTGATGTGCCAAATTAGGGTTTCTCTAGGTTGAGGTGGGGAAAATCATTTCTGATGGTCCCCATAATAGTGGCTATAGCTTGGAATTACATTGTCAAATAAAGGAATACAAGTAATTGATCGATGTTGTCATTCATGATTCCATAACTGTGAATACTCTACGCTTAATAGTTACTAGCAAAGAATTAGTGTGATGTATAGCCTGATATTTATGTGACTAATCGAAGGCGATACGTCAATCAAAAGTGTTTCTATATACACTGGTGTCGCGTTGAGTTAGTACACTTATGGTGCATGAAACTATTTGTGCTATTTGTTTGCAAGTTTTGGCCTTCTCCTTCATCTTCCGTTAACATTTTCAGTCACTATTTTCTAAAAGCATTAGTAGCCTTTGACCTTTTATGAAACTTGCATTACATGATAGGCAAATGTTGAGTATGAAATTACCATTTCAATTTCATGAGCTCTTTTTGTTATTAAAATCTTGTGTTCATACTTCTAGTAACTAGTTAGACACAATTCAACACTTTACAAAAAAAGAAGAAGACACAATTCAATACTCTTTTACAAAGTCAAAACCATTTATGAGTGTGATAAGTCAATCCTACTAACTGAAATATCTAGCCTAACTTTGTTTAAACTACTATTAGTTAGGCAGAAACATCCAAGTGGAGGGATTATTTTGAGTATTTGCTAGCTTTTGATTACACAATTAATGCATTATAGTGGAACCTTTTGGTATTATTTTAGTTAAAGCCAAATCATAACTCGCCATTTGCTGCCTATTTTATTCTCTGCTTCCCTCACCTTCTGCAAATAGAAGAGGGTAAAATGAAGAGTGCAGTATGGCTGGGCTAAAGCCAAACCAAACGCTGCCACATCCTTCACTCTTCCTTTGCTAATAAAGTAGTTCTAATAGCCTAATTAAATTTCATTATTCAATTATGTCATTTGTTTAATTCACAAGATATCTTTCTTTTTTGGTCCCCTAACAATTTTCTGCATATATCTTAGCTGCTACTTGTACCAACTAGTACGGATACATTTGTTCTAATCTTTACCAACAATTTTTACAGTTTATCTTTCCTGATAAAATCTTGAATCAACTAGACTGATAGTAACATAAAAAAATGTCACCTGCCGACGAAATTTTTGCTCTCAAAATTCTGCAAGGACTCTTATTTGAATCTAATTAGCCACAACATCACCTTGTCTCCACCATAAAAAGGGGGGAAAAGGACAAAAATCTAAGATGTTGCTGTTTATACTTTATGAAATCTAATCCTGATCTCACATTTCCCTGTTATTGGCTTAAACAGGATAAGTCCTATACCATGGAAATTTCCCTCTTCTATTTGTTCATACTGCCCTTACAATTATTGTACCTTATTCCTGTGTTTGCTATGTGTGATCAGTTCATTCACTGTTTATCATATGCTTTAGGACGTCTGCTAATATAATAGGATAGTGGCTGATCCATACACAAACTTGTTTGTGCTTACTCAAATCCTTTATCATATTAAATTCAGTAGCTATTGTGTTGAATTATTATGAGAAAAAAAGGCACTGTTTTTTTCAACATAAAAAAAGGCTTCTTCTTTTCCAAGGGGTCACATTAACATCATATTCAGTAGCTAAAACATTTTCATGTGTGATAGGGGCAGCCATTAACTCTATCACACGATATGATCAGTCGCATTCTATAATATATAAAACTTGTACCATCCACCACCATAAGAATAGTGCTAGTAAAACAGGTCAAGATGTAATGTTGCCATTTTTTTGAGTTTTGATTGGTAACAAGTTAAGCATCCTTCATACTAAATGGTTATCAGATGATTCACGGAAAGATGTTTAGTATTTTCTGTGCAACGTCCACTAAGGTGGACAGTTTGAAGTGTATTCATTAAATGAAACACAATCATAAGAAACATTAGGTTTCCTACTGGTTGAACAGATCAATTCTTTACCTGATTTGTCTTAATTACATAAGTCATATGCTTAAAATTGTAACATGGGGGTTCAATGATGTATCTCAAATGTGTTTATCTGGGTGTATGCAGATGCAGAAGTATGAAAAATACTCATGATGCTAGAAACATCAACCTGAATTAGGATAAGAAATTGTTTATCCAAGTGGCAGTTGTTAGGAAAATTGACCAAATTGTAGGCCCAGGTGCCTTAGATGAGGTCTTGGATGGCAATCAATGCCTGCTTTGATTGAGCTCCAATACAGACTGTTCTCCTCCCTCCATTACAGAAAATGGACAGCTTTGTTTTCATGTTTTATTCTTTTTCATTGACCCATTTTACCATCACATTATCATATCTCTTGGCCCCCTCTTTTTCCTCTTAAATAGTTAAATGTCATAGTGCTAATAGAGGAGGTCATGTTTTCCATTTTCTTAATACTACTAGCAAACAAGATTTTATTTATTTTCTTTGAATAATTTGCTCACTTTTTCTTATTTGCTTAATGTAATGTGATCCTTTCTTATTATGACTTTGGTGTTGGCTGAAATCAATGAAATATATGCTTATGTATTAGTTTATATGTCCTGCATCTTGACTATAACTCAGCTGAAATATTTAGCCAAGTGATTATTTCAACATAAGAATTCATGATGACTTAGGTAAGACTCTAAGCTTTTATAGTATACTTTACTATTACATACCTAAATACATAAATAGACGTACATCTAAAGACATGAGTGTTAGTCTCTTCCAAAATCCTTTCAAGTTTCTTATCAAGATGAGGGCTTGACATAAAAAGTACTAATGGAAAGGAAACTCCCAAGGCCACAATGGAGGATTATTCATTGTTATTATTCAAGGATAAGTACTATTATTATCATTTATTGATTCAAGTTTTAAGCTTACAAATGCAAATCTCAGTAGGCAACTGGCTAGTTCCTTCAGCTCTAAGATGAGCAGTATTACATGGAATGTCTTCCAACTCTTTCAACACACTAGAGTTATAAGAACCATCAATCTGCAATCCGGCGGCGACCATTTCCCGTAGCCCTGCAGATTCCTGCTTCAGATGAAGATTCTCCTGAAGAACCTTGTCATGGCACTCTGAAGCCTGCTTCAGCCTACTCAAAAGATTCTGATTCTCAGTCCTCAGCTTCATCACCTGGGTCCACAGCTCATCAATCTGCCTCTGCTTCCTCATCCTCGACCTCCGAGCTGATTCCCTGTTTGAGATCATCCTCCTCCTCTTCCTCTCATCAATCACCTCCACGTGCTGCTCCTCCGCCTCGTCAGACGTCGAGTTGTTCGACGGCTGCTGCAGGGCGAATTCATGGAGAGAGTGCAGGCTTGGAAGGTTGCTGAACAAGCCATTGAAGTGGGAGAAGTCTGAAGGGAACTGGATTGGTATGTTTTCAAATGCCATGGAGATTGAACTCTGAAGAATGGTTATGGAAGAAGACATGAACTAATGATGTGTGTATATATAGGAAGGCGCTTACGCTAGCAGAGGTAAACAGGAATCTTAATGGAATATTACATCAGTGGAACATTATAAGCATGCATCACTTTTCTTTTCATTAATGCTTTATCCAAATTTATATCTTACATTATGACATTATAATACATTGGTTTATAAGTTGTGGCTCTCATATCCTGTCATTTGGTAATTGGCTCAGGATTTAGATAATCATGTGATTCTTCATATCTTAAGTGATTTATATATGCTGCTTCTTAGAGAACATATTTGATTCCTGATGCATGTTCCTGTATTAGATAGGTTCGAATCGGAGGTCAACAGCAGCCAATGACGTTGCATGAGCTTACATAAACAAGTTGAGTACGTTTTGTTAGTTCATCGTAGTTTCTGTTAATCTTTGATGAGTGGAATTACCACTTACAAATTAACACATGTGGTGGGGCTATATATAGCTGGTGTGACCATTATTCTTAATAGTTTAAAGTTCAAGTAGCTTAGCATACAATTATTCTAATTGATTAGCTAAAACATAAATTGAAGTAGTAGTACTAATACTCTGTAGATTGATCGTTCTTTGGCATTAACAGCTGAGTAGATCATCTGCTTTTGTCACCAACCATTTTGTGGTTTATTTTGAGTATTACTCTGCTCAGTTCAAGAAAGGAGAAACGTCACGATTTCCTGAATTTATGAAAAATTATATCAAATAAATATGAAAGAGGGTGTTGTTAGGAAATGAAGTTGGACTTTGGAATGTGCCAAAAGGCAGAGGGAAATTAATTTAAGTAATGAAAGGCCATTTAACCCATCTCTTACATTTTTCTTTTCTTTTGATATATGCAAACCCCTCTTCCATTTGATCTTGCCTTATATCTACAGATTTTGGTGTAGAAAATATAATCCGTATTAATCTCTATCTTCTCTCTCTTTTTTCCCTTTTCTAGAGCTGAATTCTAGATAAGAGTATATAATGAAGAGGTCATTGACAAAAAAAAAGTTAAGCTTTCGATCAGTACTTATTTTGTGTGTGTGTCGAAAGTCAAAACCTTTGGAAAAGGTAATTTGGCTATTCGATCTTGTGTGAGCAATCAAAGCTGAGCTATAATTGTGTTGCCTTTGTCTATCTTGAGTGCTCTATCCAGAAACCAGGAGTAATCTTTTAAGCAGATAAATGTATTCATTTTTATACAGTACGGAGTATAATTTAAACCTGTAAGGTCGTCTCCCACTACAATGAAAACGTTAGTAGAAATGCGCTACATAAATCAACGACCTTGAGAAGTGAAACAGTGACATTCAGAAATGCGCTACATAAAGTAAAAGAACTAAAACTAGACAACATCGTAATTGAATCCGACAATCTAACGATTGTCAATGTTCTTAAAAGTATTTGGACTTGTCTATGGGATATTAAAATTCTTATTTCGAATATCTTTTGCTGTTAAAATCATTCTCGACAATCCAGATTCGTTATGTCTTTTGTGAAGGTAACTCGGTGCCTGACCATATTGCTAAACTGAGCCACAACTCTTCACTGCTAGACATCATCAACAATCATGAATTCAGTATTCTCATATGTATGGATGACTTGGGTAGAGTTTTGAGATCTTTTTAAAATTCTCCCAAATTCTTATTCTTACCTTGATAAAAAAAAAAATGTTAGTAGAAATAATATTATAATATTTTGAATGGGCGTGCAACTCGTACTTGCTAATTCTTTTCATTATTTCCTAACCAGCTCTTTTAAACATCATAGTAAATCACGTTCTTAGAAGGATGTAGACAAAATCATATTAGAAGTATTTGTTCTACAAGATCTTAAATGAACTTATTCCTCTTTTCAAATCCTTTGTTTTTTAGGAAAAAAATAGTAAGAACATTCTCAAATCGAATCATCTTATTGTTTAATTTTGTTTCAGTTTTTCCCTTAATTGGCAGTCTTTTTCAGTGTCTCATGGGAAGCTCTTTGGATTCCTTGAGCATATATGATCTTTGAAGTTCACCATCATGCTTAAATGAATAAAATAACTCGGCAAAAAGACACATTGATTTCTTACTTGCCTAACTTCATAGTGCGAAAAAAAAAGTTATTTAAATATGGCTATCCACTTTTTATTTAGACTAGTGTAATACCCGTGTCTTACACGAGATTTTTTTATTTTATTTTACATTTGTAAAAATCGTATATTTTTTATTATCGAATAATCATTGTTTCAATATATATTTGATTAGTTATTTAAATTAAAAATGACAAATTGACTAAACAAATTAAAGATATAAATGACAAATTCGAATTAAATAGATAATATACTAAAATAACGATTACTAACCATTTTAAATTTCGGACATTGGGATACGATCATTAACGAAAGAATTGGGAGTACCTCGAAGTCTATATCATGCATAATTAGTATAGTAGATTTCTGTTATAATTCTTAAAATATTTAACTTTATTTTAAACATTAATTGTTTTCCACACAATTCAATTAAACATATATTGTATTATTGAACATCAAACACATATTACAATAAAATGAAAAAATCAAAGTAAATAGATAATCTACTAAATAACCATTACTAACCATTTGAAATGTCGGACATTGGGATACAATCATTAACGAAAGAATTGGGAGTACCTCCAAGTCTAGATCCTGCATAATCAGTATAGTAGATTTCTGTTATAATTGTAAACATATTTAACTTTATTTTAAACATTAATTGTTTTCGACAAAATTCAATTAAACATATAATGTATTATTGAACATTAAAAACTGATTACAATAAAATGAAAAAATCAAAAGTAAATAGATAATCTACTAAAATAACCATTACTAACCATTTGAAATGTCGGACATTGGGATTCGATCATTAGCGAAAGAATTGGGAGTACCTCTAAGTCTAGATCCTGCATAATTAGTATAGTAGATTCACGTAAGTATTTATATTTATTAGAAAAAATGTCTTCAAAATAAATGCAAATATTGACCTGATCCATTTGAATTTATCCGTTGTCGTTTCTCTCTAATAACAACCAATCTAAACTTTCTGTTATGTCGGGTTAATTCGTCCATAACAAAATCAACCTGACAAACTAACATATAAACATTTAAATAAATCAATCTACATACCAAACATTTATTTTAATCTTATAAAAATTCATAAAATGGTTAACTACTTAATTTAAGTATTTAAATATAATTCAATTATAAATAATTATTTAAGTATTATAAATATATATATACATATATATATTTATAAATACTAAAATGGACTTATTGGCCCAAAGGACATTTGTATAAATTATAAATTATTAATGCAAATTTGAATTGGTTTAATGTGCTTTAAGGACCAATTAGAATAAATGCATAACTGAAATAGACGCCAAACTATAAAATCCCAATTTATGTAAAAAGTAATTATTTATATTAAAAATAATTTATCCCTTATCATGTATATCTAATATCACCAAATCTCAAAATTATATTATTTTTGTTTTTATTCATACATACTTAACATTTAATATATTTTAGATATATTTTACAGATATATTTTACAAAGAAAATAAATAAAAATACAAACTTAACATTTAATATAATTATTTAATTATATGTGCACTATACCCTAAATACAAACTTAACAACAAATTTGTTAACATCGGTCAAGCCCATAACATTAACCCCGTTTGTTTGATAAACGAAGCCCATAATCTGATGCAAGTAATTGGGCCAAGCCCATAACATTAATCTCGGACATTTTACATGCGTTGAAACCCAACCTCACTCCCTCATTTCCATTTCACTTCGGCGTCGCGTTTCGATTTCACTCTCGTTTTCTTTCTCCTTTCAATCTTTCCAGTTCGATCCACATAGTTTCTTTCCTCTTTCAATCTTTCCAGATCTAGGATACTTTGAATTTCATCTTTCTGGAAATATCGTCCAAGCCTTCGTTTTGTTTTTGTTCAAATCTTCCATATCCAAATTGGTTTTTTCACTAAAAAACCCTCTGATCTACATGTTCCAAATCCGATTTATTCTACAACCAAATTAGTTTATCAGAGATCCACAAAAATATTAGATTATTCTTCAATCTCGTTCAGATCCAGAGGACGACAAAGGATGACAACAAATCTGGATCTGGCTAAAGAAGGGTTAACTAAACCCTAATTATTTCACAGATCTAGAGCTTCATAAAGGTATTTAACATTTCTCTATTTTATTTCCTTCTCCGGATAATTTTTCATTTTTAAATCATATTCTGCCTTGTTCTGTGTCCAAAAATTTTCAAACAAAAAAATCGGCGATTTTGTATTTCATGTTGTGTTTATTTTTTTGTTGCTTTATCAGTTTCGTATCTTGTGACTAATTTGTTTTTTTTTTTCATAATATGGTATGACGACTTCTGGACATTGCTGAGGATGTGTTCATCTCTAATCGTCTGGAGCTTGATAAAGATAACTTGAATAAGGAGGCTATGGGGCTCTCCCTAGAGGCAACGAAGGTAATATGTTAATGTTTTATCTCAATCTCTAATCGTCTGGCTTGTGAGATAATTTGATGTTTGAAAATTGAAATCATAAATTTCCTTCTGTTAACAAATTGTACATATTTTGACAAATTTTAATGATTCGACTGGTTTTGTGATTTCATTGTTTTAAAATTTTCCAAATTTCAGATAGAAATATAGTATAATATCAGACTCGCATTTCATTCATTTATTTTTGGTTTTAAGTGCGAAATGTTATCTTAATCTAGATTGTTCTTCATCTTGTTTTTGTTTAAGTCTAATATATGTTCTTTGCATAAAAAATGTTCTTTAAGTTTTCTGGGCTTAGTTAATTGATAGGAAGACAACGACTAAAATTATGTTAAAAGCATGTACCTTTGTCTGCAACTGACTTTATATGGGCTTATTGGCCCTTTGACTGTTTGTTTGTATAGATTGATTAGACTTATTTAATTGAATGTGCTAATAGGCCCAAATAAAATAGTTATAACATTGTATGTGCGTCCAAACACTGAAAAACATATAATATTCCAGCCCAAAATGTATAACTATAGTTAATTTCAATATAACCAAATCTGCTTTTGGGCTTTTTGGCCCATTTCATGTTTCGTAATTTAAATATGCCTAATAAAATGTATTGGCCTCATAACACTTTTTTATATGCGGCCCAACATGTGTATTATAATGCTATTAAACTCCATATTTTTTTGTTAATGGGCCGGATATTTCAATGTTTACCTGGTCAATAAATATTTGTCCCATTAAATTGTGTACTTCGGAGGATAAGCCCATTCTAATTTTAAACTGACATTAAATTGTTCACTTGGGCCAAATAAGGCCATCTGTTTGTTTACCTGGTCCATTAACAAACTTGTAAAAAGAAGACATTTCCCGATTCATCTAGATCTGTAAAATCATTTCTCGATCATTCAACTTTCTGATTCTACTATGTGTTTCTGTCAAACTGCAAATCAACTCTCTCTCTCTCTCTCTCTCTCTCTCTCTCTCTCTCTCTCTCTCTCTCTCTCTCTCTCTCTCTCTCTCTCTCTCTCTCTCTCTCTCTCTCTCTCTCTCTCTCTCTCTCTCTCTCTCTCTCTGACTATCTATGACCAGATGTATTTGTTACAAAGTTTGTCTTGCAGGGATAAATCAAAATCGATTTTCAGCAAATGTATGTGTCTCTCTGTATGTTTGGTGGAAGGATTAAAAATTTCTGTCAGTTTAAGAAGTAGGTTCGTTTCTACATCTCTCTCTTTTATTCCACGTATCAATGGTAATTTTATACATTTATATAAATGTTGCAATGTATGATTTATACTATTATTCCATGTATAATCAATATCAGCATATAATTTATCTCTGTGTGTGTCTATTTCTCTTTGTGTATCTATTTCTCTTTGACATATATGTGCAATGTATGTGTGAAAGACATTTTTTTTAAAGTATATAGAAATATGCAAGTATACTGTAGTATATAAGAAATTACATTACCTATTTATATAGCATGCATATGTCGTATAATAAGATATTAACTTTTGCAATTGTTCCTTCTTTCTGATTGCATGTCACCACGCTATGTGTACCTGATCATAACACTGAATATTACATACTGCTTGGTATGACTACTATACTATTATTTGGCCTATCTTGATATGATCAATACATTGTATAGTAGTTACTGATCATAAAACGTGTGCCATTACAAGTTGCAACATATAATCTCCAAGATGCATCTGCTAATGTGATTCAATCTATACAATCAGGTCATGGTTTCATCAATTGACTAATTTTGTAATTAACTGATTTACTTGTTTAGTCTGTACTTAACAGATTTGTTATTGGTATAGGTATCATGTGGGAGCTCGGATTGGACTCAAAGGAAATTTGGATAATAAATACACACAAAAAAGACCTAAGGGTATGTCTACTATACTAACTTTTAGTGTAGTAAGTAGTTTAGTTGTAAATAGTGTAGTAAGTAGTTTAGCTGTAAACTAAACCATATAAGTTGTAAGTAAATGCTTCAGTTGTTAACTAAATCATATAGTTGTAAAATAAATATTGATAGTACACAACTACATACAATTTATGTAGTTTAGTAAGTAGTCAATTTTTAATATTGATAGTAAGTAGTCAACTGCATAAAATAAATATTGATAGTAAACTAAATCATATAGTGTAGTAAGTAGTCAATTTTTAATTATATAACTGAATACAATTTATGTAGTTTTAAATAACAACATTAAGGATTTAGAAGTCAATTTAGATGTAACATCCAGGATAACTTGTTAGCAACTAATTGAATACAACTGTTGTAAAAATATCATAAAAGTTGTAAATAATTCGTTGAACATACAATACCTGTTAATAATCTATATATGAGAAAAAAATACAATTGTTGATAAAAAAATTAAAGATTCAGAAGTCCACATACCTGTAATGTCTTTTATGGCTTGTAGTTCTTTTGACATAGCTACAAAACAATATTGAAAAAAAATCAGTACCTAAGCAGTATACAGTAGACAAATTTCACACTGCATATACCAAATAAAATTGCTCTATTTCAACTTTCCCGAGAAGCACAAATTCAGCCAAAAGACACATAAGTTGTTATACTAAAAATCAGTTGCTAATGTACGTACCGAAGCCATACCCTTATCATATCAATGAGAGGGCATTAGTAGGTGCAGAGTATGCTCGGATAGGTTGTTAGAATGACCTACCGACTCTTATAATACCCTCTCCAAGCATATTCTGCACCGACTTGTTCAACCTACTCATTTTTATGGGAATACTTAGTTCTGGATGTACTGAACAAAACTGAAACAAATATGATAAATCAATATCATTGTACATAAACTGAAACAAAAATAATTTATTGATGTTATTACCTCTTGAATGTCTTTACTCTGTTAAATTTTATCTACTGAAAATAACTGAGAAGCTCTAGATTTATAGACAAATATGTGAAAGAGATGTAGAGTCTTCTATTACAAGTTTCTGCGAGAGAAAGTTTTCGAAAAAAACTTCCTCTCACAGATCCATGGCGATTCCCTGTCATCCTTCTCATCTTTGTGTCTGCTTGTGTAAAAATGACGGAAAAAAAACGAATATCATTATATATCAGCATATAGGTTCTGAGTTATTACCTTGTAACTGATTTCTGGATGTACTAAAAAAAACTGAAACAAAATAAATAACTCAATATCAGTATATATATCAGCATATATGTTCAAGATGACGGGCTCTAGCTTTATTAACTACTGAATTTGAAAGGTATATCATAGAGTGCAACTCCAAAATTTGAAATGACATATACACCTCCTTCCTCTAATATTGTTAAATTCACCATAGAAGCTTCCTTAATGATCGCATGAATTTTCTCACCCTTAAGACAATCAGAAATAGATCTTAGTCGTATTAAAAAATTAGGAAAACAATTTTGTATATATGAAAAACAAATTATTTAAAAACTGAAAATTAATACCTTTTCATCCATTAAAATTATTTCAGTTGTACTGTATTGCGTACGATCTTCTTTCTTCGAAACTTTAAACAATCGAATTACTCGAACCTTTAGCTCATAATTCCCTCGGGTACCCGTAATATCCTTTATTTGTTGTTGTTGTTTTGATATTCCTACAAAGTTCATACAAAAAACCATGACAATTCAGTACAAAATTATTATAAAAGGTAATATAAACATTTCATATGTACACTGTGAATTGTAAACTGAAATAGAAATGAAAATTAATTGCAGAAAAACTAATAGGAAATCAGTTCGTTTTGAAAATGCATTGCAGAAAAATATGTTAATGACATTTCGTATGTACAATCAGTTCGTTTTGAAAGGAGTTAGGCCCAATGGAATAAGATGCGAAATGAATTCTAAAGCAACAAAACAAAAAACAAAACAGAAATGAACTAAAAATTTAATAACAAACTCACTATTTATATGGCTTATGCAGGAGAAGAAGCGAAATCGATATTGTGAGAACAAAGCTTTAGATTGTACTTGTGGGAGAGTCTCTCTATTTATATGGCCTAAAGGTATGGATTATAATGATTTATTTGATTGTGCACATATTGAAAATGCCTTAGTCGAACGGATTTTATTCTGTAAATTTATTCTGTACATGTTGAAATTGGAAAAAAATCATGCCTTGTAGATTTCATATATTGCAGAAAATCTGTTCAGTAATTGCAGCAAATCTTGACTTGCAGATTTCATATATTGCAGAAAAAATTCGTGCCTTGCAGATTTCCAACATTGGTCTACTTCATTTCTTACCATTTTATTTTATGTACGTATTATGTAATTTGTTTGAGTTTCCAGCCAAGCATTTATTTTGTATGTATGGCAATGCAGTTTTTTTTGTTTTTTTTTAGGTCATTTCAAACAGCAACAGCATTTTGTGTTCTTTGCATTGATAGTTTAATGCAAAGAACACAAATGTCTATTAGCACAAACATCTATTAGTTTATTTTTTTGCATGCTTTTTCGAAACATCTATTAGAATAAAATATATGCAGGGTTTAATTTTAGGTATATATATATTATTGGGTTATATATTAGGTTTATTTTTAGCCATACATAGTGTGACAGATCATATATTTACGATTTGAAAATAATTAGTTACTATTTGGAAAATATTTTCTATGATTACACGAAATATATGATGACAAAAATAGCGTGGCAGATCATAAATTTACAATTTGGACAATATAATATTGTATACATATCCTGGCAGATCTTTATTGAAGGTAAAAAAGGCAAAACCCAAAAAAACCGGAATAGTTGCCACGTGTCCAAATTGATGTAGTAGTGCCACGTGGCAAAAAAAATTGGGTGCATTCTTGGAGTGCCACATGGTGCAGCCGGGCTTTGCGTTTAGTAGATATATAGTAGATTATTTTTACTATATCTTATTTTAAAAGTTGTAAAACAAGATCTCATTACCATATATTATAAAAGAAACCTTACTTTGTCATTAAAATAGTTATTACTTTTGATAAGTTGTAATAGCTATATTAAATCTACTAATTTTTTTCCGATGAGGAAATAATGTGAAGTTTATAACTTATAATAATTTCGAGGGGTAAATTTTACAAATTAAAAAAAAAACGAGGTTGGATATGACATATGCCTAATGTCTGTTGATAAAGGTTGTCTTCTACAAATAGAAACAGGTTTATGATTTTTTTAAATAGTAATTTACGTATATATGTTTGCCTCATATATATAGATGATCATTAATTTTCACTTTAATTAGATTTGGTAATAGGGTCATATCATTATCACTGTTTACAAGGGGCGTTGGAAGGAAGTGGTGAAAGTAATTTCACATCCTAAGAACCACAAGTTGCCATTTTATGTAGTAAGAATCAATTCTTTGATGATATCATACCAACACCTCAAAAGCAATTAATATACTCGACATTTCTGTTGTTTGCGTGTATGAAAACACTGATATTAGAAGAGATCTATCACTTTATATGCAAACAGTATTCCGATTTGGACGTAGACCGGAGCCGACTCTATCTGAGCAAACCTGACGATCAAGATAAAAAAAATTAATATACTCGACACCGCATCATGGAAATTCAATACTCCAACCAACGTTATTTACATAAGATGCCACTTAATCATTTTTCAGTCGAATTACAGTTGAACTTTGACATGTAATTTTTCTTCAAGCGAATTATTGGATTTCACGTCTTATTATGTCAATAATCAGATTTGTTGATGTTTTGGAGCAAGCACATACTATAACTACATAAGTACGTGGTCCAACCATCTCTTGTCTTCTTAATATACTGCGCCTTTTTCTGGGACCTCTAATCCATTAATATATATTTCCCCTATTCTTACTTTTAATCTCTCATCACTAAATTCACGTCATTCGATTAATTAGTTACCCAAGTCAGAGAAAATCTAAAGATAATTGGGTGTTTGAAGTTGTGATCGATCGATTACCAGTTAATGTCTATCCCTTATCACCCCGGTTAGGGCTTCTTCCCAAGAAATGAACATACTCTGTAAATTTGGAGAGAGAAAAAAATACATAATTAAAAGATATTATCTATACTAAGATAGAACAATTAAATACCTAACTAAAAGATATATATCTATAAGAGAATTTTGGAATACAAGAAAAGATAAAATACCTAACTAAAAGATATTATCTATACTAAGATAGAACAATTAAATATGTACAAGATAATCTTTCGTAATACTCCCCCTCAAGTTGGAGTATGTGGATCAACCATGCCCAACTTGCCCAGAAGATATTGAAATTGTGTTTTCCCAAGGGCTTTGGTGAAGAGATCTGCTGGCTGTTGAGCAGAAATGACATGACGAGTCTCTATAGAGCCGGCCTGCACATGATCTCGAACAAGATGACAGTCGATTTCAATGTGTTTTGTGCGCTCATGAAACACCGGATTTGCTGCAATGTGAATGACAGCCTGACTGTCGCAGTAAAGTCTCATAGGAGTTGAATGGTTGACTCCCAGACAGCGAAGAAGTGATTTCAGCCAAATCAACTCACAACAGATAGACGCCATGGAACGGTACTCTGCCTCAGCGGACGAACGAGAGACAGTCAGTTGCTTCTTTGTCTTCCAGGAGATGGGTGAGTGACCGAGTTTGATGAAGAAGCCAGTGAGAGAGCGGCGAGTAATAGGACAGGAAGCCCAGTCAGAATCACAAAACACTGTGAGCTGCAGAGAGCTTGTAGCTGACAGGAAGAGACCTTGACCTGGATGAGACTTGAGATAATGAAGCACACGAATAGCGGCCTGTCAGTGGTCCACTTTTGGTGCTTGCATAAACTGTGCGAGCGTATGAACGGCATAGGAGAGCTCCAGACGTGTGATAGTGAGATAAATAAGACGACCAATGAGTCTGCGGTACCTGTACGGGAACTCAAAGAGGGGACTCGCAGTAGTCGTGAGCTGGTGTTGTTGTTCCATGGGAAAAAGAGACGGCTTTGCTGCAAGTAAGTCAGCCTCGGTCAAGATGTCTAAGGCATATTTCCGTTGCGAGAGGAAAATGGCAGAGGAGTTGCGCGCTATTTCGATGCCGAGGAAGTATTTCAGAGAGCCCAGATCCTTCATGTGAAAGCAGGAGCTAAGATATGACTTGAAGCGAGAGATAGACGGAGAGTCATTACCTGCTATAATGAGATCGTCAACATACACCAAGACATGCAAAGATGTGGATGGTATCTGATATGAGAACAATGAGTAGTCAGCGTAACTCTGACGGAAACCGAAAGCTCGCAGGGCAGACGAGAGCTTGGCAAACCAGTTCCTCAGAGCCTGTTTAAGTCCATAGAGAGACTTTTGCAGGCGACAGACATGGCCTGGCGGGACATGGAGGAGACCAGGTGGAGGCGTCATGTAAACTTCCTCATCGAGGTCACCGTGGAGAAAGGCATTGTGAACGTCCATCTGATGGAGTTCCCATCCTCGTATCGCAGCAACAGACAAGAATACACGGACAGATGCCATTTTGGCAACAAGAGCAAATGTCTCAGTGAAATCGACACCTTCTATCTGACGATTGCCAAGGACTACCAGCCGAGCCTTGTGGCGCTCAATCGACCCATCAGAGTTGTAATTGATGTGATACACCCATTTGCACCCAATAGGCTTCTTGCCCTGAGGAAGCACGGAAACCTTCCAGGTGCCGTTTCGAGCAAGAGCAGTCAACTCAGAGTCCATAGCCGCACGCCAGTGAGGATGTAAGACGGCCTCTTGGAAAGATGATGGCTCGGTACCCGTTGTGACAGCTGCTAGAAAACGTGTATGAGGTACAGAAAAATTAGCATAAGATACATAGGCTGCTATGGGGTAGAGTGTACCTGAGGACAATAACTGTGGCGTGGGTTGTGAAGAAGAAGCAGGGGGGTCTATATGCTGAACTGTCCGACAAACGTAATCACGAAGCAAAACAGAGGGCTGCCGTGCACGGGTACTCTGCCGAGAGGGTGTCGGAGCCGAGCTGCTGGCAATGGGGAGCGAGTCAGGCAGAACGCTCCCCCTTGCTGGGGATGGGGCTGCGTCCGACTGGCTCGAGACGACAGATGGCGCGTCTGCTGGAGACGCAGTCGACGGGGGATCTCCGACGGCAGAATATGGGGGTTGCTCGTCGTCGAATATCGACGGAAGAGGAGCTGAAGTCGTCACAGCACGGGACTCTGGAGGGGGCTCCGCAAAGGGAAAAATTCCTCATGAAAGATGACATCCTGACTAATGAATGTAGACTTGGTCTCAAGATCATAGAGACGCCACCCTCGTTTCCCTGGCAGATAGCCAAGAAAGACGCATTTCCGACTTCGGGAAGCAAATTTGTCGTGATGTCGGGGAATTTGAGATGCAAAACAGAGACAACCAAATACCCGGAATGAAGTGTAAGAAGGAACACGGCCGTGGAGGAGCTCATAAGGCGTATGACCACCCAACGGTGATGCAGAGGTGCGGTTGATTAGGAAAGCCGCAGTGGAGACACAGTCTGCCCAAAAATGCAGCGGGAGGTTCGCTTGAAAACGTAAAGCATGCGCAACATTGAGGAGATGGCGGTGCTTACGTTCAGCGCAACCATTTTGTTGAGGAGTTGCGACGTAGGAAGTCTCAAAGTGGATGTCATTGGCATCAAAGTAGGGCCGCAGAGGGAGGAACTATGTGCCGTTATCTGCGCGAACTCTCTGCACTTGCTTGCGAAACTGAGTCTTGATGAGAGCACAAAAATTCTTGAATAGGAGTGCCACTTCAGACTTTGCAGAAAAGAAATAGACCCACACGGCCCGGGAACAGTCATCAACAATAGTTAAAAAATACGAAGCCCCACTAGATGAGGGTGTGCTGTAAGGCCCCCATACATCACAATGAACTAATTCAAACAATTCTTGAGCTTTATTGAAACTTTCAGAAAAAGACAATCTAGTTTGTTTTGACTTATAGCAAGTATCACAAGGGACGATATTGTCTATAGTATTTTTATCTAGACTAATAGTGGAAATAGAAGATAAAACAGAAGATGACGGATGACCAAAGCGACGATGCCAGAGAGCGGCTGAATGAATGGACGACTGAGCAGAGGAAGCACGAGCTGCAGAGCCGATGTTGTGAAGCCAGTAGACCCCACCCTGCTGCTTACCCACGCCAATCACTATCCTCGAACTGAGTTCCTGAAGAACACACAGTCTGGCCGTTAAAAGAACTAACAAATTAAGATTGCGAGTTAATTGCGCAAAGGAGAGCAAATTACAACTCAAATTAGGAACATAAAGAATATGAGATAAGCGAAACGAGCCCAAGTGCAGGACGTACTCCTTCTTGAGTTGCAAACGAGATTGTTCCGTCAGGCAGTTGAATAGAAACGGGAGGCACATCAACAAGATCCCGAATCAAAGTTTGGTCACCTGTCATGTGGTAAGAGGCACCAGAGTCTAAAATCCAGGAAGAGGACTTACCGGTCTTTGCAGACTCAGTTTGCATAGCGTTGAACATGTGCATCACCGCTGTCCATTGATCATTGGACAAGGCGGGACCAAAGGCTTGACGATCGGTGGATGTCAACGCAACAGAAGAAGGAGCGGCCGGGGTCTGGACGGCATTGGCCGAACCTGCAGGATAGGGGTGTTCATCCGGTCCGGACCGGATCGGATTTTTGGGCATATATGGACCGAAGACCGGACCGGACCGGATAGGTCCGGTCTTAATCCCGTCTGGTCCGGTCTTGGACCGGATTGGACCGGATTTAATTTTAAAAAATAAAAAAAATTAAATTCTTATTTAAAATCTATAAAAAAATTTCTAAAAAAATATTTATAAAACATATATACTCCTAACTTATTAAATTTAAAAAAATATCTACAAAAAAATACATATAAATCTCTAAAAAAAAATATAAAACATATAAATTACAAAATATATTTTTTTTAAAAAAATTCCGGTCTTCCGGTCCGGACCGGATTTTTTCCGGGTTTGGACCGGACCGGAAACCGATTTTGGGGAAATGGTGGACCGGAGACCGGACCAGAATTTTACCGGTCCGGTCCGGTCCGAAAATCCGGTCCGGTCCACCCATGAACACCCCTACTGTAGGACGTGAAGAACTCGCCTTTGCTTTGCGAGCAGCAAGCTTTTCTTTAAGCCAGTCGGGGTAGCCGTTCAGGCGATAGCAGGAAGCCTTGTCATGACCATTGCGACCGCAATGAGCACAGACCTCCGGCTTGCGATCAACGGAAGCAGATGACGATTCATAAGAAGCAGCCGGTCCCGACAAAGTGGAGGGGGGTGTCGGGGGACTGAACTTGCGTGCTGCGAAGGCCACCGAGTCGGCAGGGGTGTCGCGAGAAGAGACGACGGTTTTGAGACGTTCCTCTTGCACAACGAGAGCATAGACACGGTTCAAGCCCGGGAGAGGCTCCTGAGCCATGATGTTGGACCGAAGAGAGCCAAAAGTGCCATCATCGAGTCCCATAAAGAACTGATGCACACGTTCCTCATCATGTAGTTGGATCCAGAAAGAGTTGGTTTGACACGTGCACTTGCCGTAGGAGCAAGTTCGAACGGGGACATACGTAGATAGTTCGTCCCATAACTTCTTCAACGTACCAAAGTACGCAGCAATAGAGTGCCCCGTCTGGTGGTACTGTGAAATCTCGGAACGCAATTGGAACTTGCGTGGACCGTTCCTAACATAGAACCTTTGACGTAAATCCTCCCAGAGATCCTTCACTTCAGCGAAATAGGTGATCGAAGAGCGAAGCGGGAGATCAATAGATTGAACCACCCAGCCAACCAGCATGGAGTTCACCATGAACCAGTCGTTAAGAAGAGGCGTCGTCGTCGATGTTGCAGTAAGACGAGTGATGCTACCGTCGGCGAAGCCGAGCTTACGCTTAGCCTTGAGCGAATTGCTCATAGCAGTAACCCATTCATCGTAGTTGTCACCCTTAAGCAACACCGGACAGATGGACAAGCCCGGATGATCCGAAGGGTGGAGATAATACGGAGAAGAAAAACCAATAACGGCTTCTTTGGTGGTGGTGTCTGGCATGATGACGATGGAGAAGAGAGAAACGAACGGCGGCGGTGGCTTGAAGAAGCGACGGCGGCGAAACGTGGGCGAGCGAGGGGGTTGTGTTTAGGTTAGAAACCTGAGACTGATACCATGTAAATTTGAGGAGAGAAGATAATTGGAAAATCTTCCTTTCTTGTTCATTGAGAGATTATAGGATATATATCTACAAGAGAATCTTGGGGTATAAGAAAAGATAAAATACCTAACTAAAAGATATTATCTATACTAAGATAGAACAATTAAATATGTACAAGATAATCTTTCGTAATATACTCCATAAAGCTTAATGCAAAGCTTTATTATTTGTAATCTACTTGATTAGTGTTTGATAAAAAAATGTTAATCTAGTGTAAGAAGTTTGTAATAGATTAATTAACGTAGCTTAATTTTACCAAAAATAAAAATGTGACCTCCCAAAAATTGTTGAATATTAACAAATTGAATTTTCCTTTTCACTCATTTAAGCTTGTAATATCGAACACCAATTATATATTTTCAATAATTAAGCTAATAAATACAGTTTCAGTTCTAGCTAATCAATCAACTTCAGCTTCAATTTTAACTACTCATTCAACTCTAACTCCTATTTCAATTGAATATGTCGAACTGAACCTCAGGAGTTTAAATAGAAGGTGAAAACTATATAAATAGAGTTGGGGTAGAGAAACACAAATGTATGAATACAAGAAAAAATGTTACTAGTTCAAATGGAGGAGGAGAAATCCCGCAATGTACTAGTTATTTATAGATATATAGAGAAGGAAACAAAGCACGTACCAAATATGACAAAAAAACGTGGTCATAAGGTGGGCAATGAGTGCTACTTTGATTGAATTCCTTCAAAGCACTTCCAAGTTTCATCGTGCTACGCCCGGGGGCGGAGATAAGGGGGACCAGGGGGTTCCTGTGCCCCTCCTTTTCTGCTAGATTATTTTATGTTTTAATTGATTTATGTAAAAGATATAAAAAAAATCTTGTGCTGGTGGTATTTTTTTTTCATTTCATAGTTTAGTAGTTTTGTGTTCTAGAGGTGAAAACTTTCATCCACTTTTTTTAAAAGTTAAACATATACTCTCTTTTCTTTATTTTTTTTACCAGTGGTCATGCCCGTGTTACGCACAGAGCATATTGTGATATATTATTATAACTTATTTCTATAAAAAAAAATATAATTGATGCAATGTGTAAAAATTTTATAACACATAAATATTCATAAATGTGAAGATAATCTTTTTTTCTCTATTTTTGTTGTAAATAGATTTTTTGATCCTTTAAAACATTACCAAAATACTTTAATGATGTTATTCTATCTCTTTTGTTATCAAATTTGTCATACATGTGAGTATTAATTGTTCATAAAAAATATTATTGTTTATCATTGCGTCTAAAATCTTACAATTACCTTAATTAATTTCTTTTTTATTTTCATTTTACAGTAGTGTTGTGTAAAAAAAAAGCTTAAAGTTACGCCGCGGCTAAATACATTTTCTAAATATACAGTGCATAGGCTTGTATATATAACACGTGCCCGTGCCAAGTGGCACATAAATATAACACGTGCCAGTGTAATTTATTGTTATTTTTTTAATAAAAACAAAAACTGTAGCACGGGCACGTTTTTTTAGTTTAGTTTAATCAAACTAAAAAATATACTGTAATCCTAACTTCATACTAAATATACTGCAAATAAAGGTTATACTAAATATACTGTAATCCTAACTTCATTATTGTATTAATCGAATAACCGTTATTCGATTAATACAATAATGAAGTTAGAATTGCAGTATATTTAGTATGACCGTTATTTGAATAGTTATAATGAAGTTAGGATTACATAACACTTAGTATAACCGTTCTTTGAATAACACGATAATGAAGTTAGGATTACATTACACTTAGCGTGACCGATATTCGAGTAATAGGATGATGAACTTAGGATTACAATATAGTTTGTATAACCGATATTCGAATAATACGATATAATGTAATCCGAACTTCATTCATTACATTTTTATTCAAATATCGGTTATACAAGCAATATAGGTTATGAAAATCAACGGGGTTTGATATCTCTAAATCTCAAACCCTACTTACCCTAGGGTTTCTAGGGTATGATAATGAAGTTAAGATTACATTACATTTAGTATAATCGTTATTCGAATAATATGATAATGAAGTTGGGATTAAAATATAATTAGTATAATCGATATTTGAATGATAACGAATAATAATTTAATGAATTCATGATTACATTATACTTAGTGTAATCGTTATTCAAATAATACGATAATGAAGTTAGTATTACAATATAATTAGTATAACCGATATTCGAATTATACGATAATGAAGTTAGGATTACGTTACACCTAGTAGAATCGATATTCGAATAATACAACAATCAAGTTAGGAGCATTACACATAGTTTTTTAGTTTGATTAAACTAAACTAAACTAAAATAATATATATATATTTTTACTGTTAGCAAGCACATACATTCAGAGGTACATATATCAAAAACTACAATAATCGGAAACTATGATCTTTGATTTTGACATTTTGGCGATTGAAACAATTTCTATTGTAAACTATATATATGATTCTACATACCTTGTTTACATACATAATTATATTTCTATCATAAAGTCTACAATTTCAATTTTTAAACGCCTCGCGTTATATTTTGAAAGGAAAAATGTCTTACTTGGAGTTTGAAAGATCCTTCATTATAGTAATAAAGTCATAATAAATTATGAATGACCATTTAAATATTTCCATGTAACTATTATTTTTTAATTGAATTTTAATTCAGCATTTATCTTTATCTATAATTTTGTCATAACTTTTTTTTAACAATCATACCCTAATGGGATTTGAACCCAATATATTTTTATGGATAAAGGATAAGATAAGATAGGTCGTAGTTATATTTTTTGGTACGTACACTAACTTATGATAAAGCTGGAAAATATTTTAATTGTTTACATCATATGTAGAGTAGAATGTAATAAACCAGAAAAACAACAAAAGAAAAAGAAAAAAAGAGAGTAGAATGTAGGTTTTATGGAGAAACAAACAATGTATTATTATTATTATTATTATTATTAGGTTTAATAGATGAGTTTGTTGGATTGTATTATTTTTAAGTATTTCATATAAAATATAAATCTATAGTACATTTGATGATATTGATATAGATGATAATAAAAAAATTGAAAACAATTTTCATGAATTAAGAGGATGACATTGATTGCCAAAATGTCTACTTTATATGTTTACTAGAAATCTAAGCCCGTGCGAAAGCCTTTTATATATATATATAGTGTCGCGGTTTAAATGTGAGTTTGTAATATATGGATTGTTGCTGCATGTTTTATCTTAGACAATATATTTTTTGATATGTATTTAAATGTAATATCTAAGTATTTTATGTATAAAATGTTATGATTGTACGAAGTATAATTTTATTTATTTATTTTGGTTAGAAGTTCATTTTAAATTTTGAATTAGGTGGTAGTTGTTTTTTGTAGGGATGCGTTTTTTTCTTTGAAAATATTTGGGGAATATTTTAGAAATGCTATTTAATTATATGTTATGCTTGAACTGGAATATTTGTAAGAAACTTGCTACAACAACTCTCATTTCTTACATGCTCCACTACCCTCCACATTTCTATTTTTTTTGCCTTTATCTTACAAATTTATTGCCTTTTACTAATGTGTTTTTTTATTATGCTTTAGTTATTAATATTCATTAATATATCATTTTATTTTTTTGGTCTGGAATATATATCGTTTTATTAGTCACATTGACTTTACATATTCCTAGACATTAATATCATTTTAATTAAAATATATTAGTCATTACTTCATATTCTTATTAAATACAGAGTAATAGAAATAATTGGTGCTGCATATTCTTAAACCTTGTTACATTTTATATAAAAGTACATTAGTTATTTTATCAAGACATGCTTACTCTTCTTAGCGAAATTATAATTCACAACTTCTTCCTTGTACATTTCATATGTGAGAGTGAGTACATGTCTATTATTTCGGCTTTCATCCTTGATTAATTCCTCTAGACCAAGACAAATGAGAATAAATTTAGTATATATACACGATGAGTGTAAAATGAATATGTATAAAATAGAACAATAAAAATCATCCTTAACCAAAATAACAACACACTTACCTAAATCGATTTAGTACAAAAAAGAAACTAAAAATACAAACCTAATTGAATTTATGCTACCAATAGTTGAAGGGTTTACACCGTCCATAAAATAGTTTGCTTTATTCGTTATTAACAATCAGTCGTCCTAAATCGATTGTCTTTGTCCTCCTTCTAGTGAAAGCTACTCGTGCATGATGTAAACAATCGATGCCTCAATAATGCTATTGATTATCCAATTCTCTGACATCTTCACATAAAATTAACCTATCTCAATCAAAAGACAATTATATTAATAAATTTAAACCGATATATGTAAGTATTTAGTGTAGGTGTAGACTACAAAAGAGATTCAAATACATATAATCAAGGATAGTTTACCGTGAGGTGGATATATACTTGCATCATCGACAATCGGGAATCCTCATTCACATCTTTAACATAATAATTATGCTTACTTCAGCGACCATGTCTTTTTAAGGTGTTGCCACTATCTCCCAAGCTTCACTATATGGCTTTCTAAAGCTAATTTCCATGTAGAAGAATGAGATGATGGATGCCCAGAGCAAATGAACGGAAAATCACCGTTTTCGCCCTTTTATAGATGAAAATGTTACTTGGAAAGTGAAGTCATTTTGACATATAACCGTTTAGACATCTTGACTATAATTTGTTTCCAACCATTCATTGTGTACTAAATACGGGAGTTACGTGTAGTAATTTGATAATATTAAAACAAGAGTAAATGAGAGCAAAATATAACGTATACACTATGTAGTAATTATCACTAATTGAGATTTAGGTGAAAATTGAGTCATAACCTAAAGAGTAGTCTGTACGTAGAGGCAGGATTTAACTGAAAAAAGTGTGTGTGGGGAGGGAATAATTACTTACAAATAGTGCTTATTTCTATATATACGCATAAAATATGCTATGGTATATTAAAATAAACAAAAAAAAATTAATTACTTAAATTACAAAGTAGCCTATAATTATACTTATGTATTTTATATTGTTTTATAAACCCTATAGTAAAAATCGATCGAATAAGCTGATATATTATATACTAAGGGTGATAAACTAACACTACATGCAAACTATACCTTTGGGCTCATTTAAGCCTTTGATTTTGTCTTTAAAAGTTAGCATTAAATGACCTAGAATGCTAACTTTTAAATATATACAGATAGTAAATTTATTATGATGAAAACATTATAATGAAATAACATAATGGATGCTTTCATTTCCACTCGACAACATGAAATATTATCCAACTTCAAAACATAACACATTAGATTATAAAGTTCAACATTATAAACAAGAGTTTGGATCATATGCGGAGCACTCTTCCCGTGCGGACGTGCGAAGCATGCACTTTAGGGCCTTATTTGTGCACTTTAACGTCTTATTTGTGCACTTTTTCAAAAAAAAAAAAAAAAAAATCTTTTTCAATTTTTTTTTCCAAGCATTTTCAATTTTTTTGCAAAAGTGCACAAATAAGGCCATATAGTGCATGTCCGCACGTCCGCACGGGAAGAGTGCTCCGCATCGGAACCGCACTCTTATAAACAAATAAATATCAGTAAAATCATTCAGTTATTCTTATATAAAATGTAACTATGTTTTGTACTATAAATATATAACACATTAATATACTTAGTATGTGAATGAAAGTCCAGTGTTATGATAAAATAAAGTTGTGCCTCATAGTATTTCTAAATAATTTGAAGAACCATTTTCTAGTAGGTTGACCCCGTACGTCGCACGGGCAATATAGTGTTTTAGTAATTGATTTTTTAAATTTACTTGTTGAGGAGAACATAAATTATGTAGTTTATTCGCAAATATAAGATTATAAATAATAAATTAAGAGTAAAATATAATTAAGTCTAGAAAAGTATAAATTGTAATGAAGAGAATAACGAATCAATGATATAGCTCTTTTTGGTGTTATAAACTTGTATAATTATTAGTATAATATATGCACATAAAATTGTACATACCTCAATTCATTATAAATTAAAAAATATGTTTATAAATTATTAATTTTTCTTGACTTAATTGCTAAAATCATCATACTTTTAATATACCTTAAGAAACAACATTTTTTATTGTTTAGCACCACCTAATTTTATATAGAAATTACCACATATTTCAAAAATATTATAATTTATTATTTTAGAAACATCTAATGTTGTATTTTTTATGTAAGACAACTACCCAAAGTATCCAGACAGTTTCCAAATTCCCCCCCCCCCCCCCTCTTTTCGTTCTTCCCCTTGCTGGATGTTGTTAGGTCTATGCTGAAGCAGGAGACCGAAGGCTCCTACAACCTACAAATATGTAAGAACATGTTCCAATTCAACGATTTCTAACCCGACGAGAAACCGCGCACGCCAGATTTTTACGCATCGCACTCCCCCCTGGGCGGCACGAGGTGCCGCCCAGTAGACCCTACCAAAAACCCGGTCTAACTCTGGGTGGCAATAGGTGCAACCCAGTAGAACCGGATTTTTGTAAAACCCGGTTCAGAGGCTGGGCTACACCTATTGCCGCCCAGATTTGTTTTTTTTTTAGAGAACCCGGTTTAAAATTTTATTTTATTTATTTAAATAAAAATAGATTGAATTTGAGGAATTCGGGTTTAATTGTGGGCGGCAACAACTGCCGCCCAGAAAACCCTCAAAAGAATTTAAAATTTGACGTGGGCGGCAATAGGTGCCGCCCACCTTTAACCCCCCCCCCCCCCAAAAATGTACTTTTTTTTTCATAATCATGTAGAAAATTTCAATACGAGTCCGTACATATAAAATTTGTCCAAAACGGACACCGTTTGCCCCTCCAAAAGCCCAAAAAATGAAGCCTTGTAGTGAAATTTGGTGTCCGACATATAGCGCATTGTAGTGTAATTTTTTGCATTTTTCTACTATAATTTTGTATAAAATTTTAATACGAGTCCGTACATATAAAATTCATCCAAAACGGATATCGTTTTCCCCTCCAAAAAGCCAAAAATCGAGAATAAAAACTTTATATACTATAGTATTTTATTATATTTCATATATTTATACTTATATATTATAGTATTTCATTATATTTCATATAGTTAAATTATATATTATAGTATTTTATTATATTTCATATAGTTACACTTATGTACTATAGTATTTCATTAAATTTCGTATAGTTACACTTATATACTATAGTATTTTATTATATTTCATATAGTTATATTTATGTACTATTGTAATTCATTAAATTTCATATAGTTACACTTATGTACTATAGTATTTTATTAAATCTAGTATACTTAGACTTATATATTATAGTATTTCATTATATTTCAAATAGTTACACTTATATACTAGATTTAATGAAATACTATAGTATATAAGTCTAAGTATACTAGATTTAATGAAATACTATAGTAAATAAGTGTAACTATATGAAATTTAATGAAATACTATAGTATATAAGTCTAAGTATACTAGACTTAATGAAATACTATACTATATAAGTGTAACTATATGAAATATAATAAAATACTATAGTATATAAGTCTAAGTATACTAGATTTAATAAAATACTATAGTATATAAGTGTAACTATATAAAATATAATAAAATACTATAGTATATAAGTGTAACTATATAAAATATAATGAAATACAATGGTACATAAGTGTAACTCTATGAAATATAATGAAATACTATAGTATATAAGTATGACTATATGAAATATAATGAAATACTATAGTATATAAGTATAACTATATAAAATATAATGAAATACTATAGTATATAAGTATAACTATATGAAATATAATGAAATACTGTAGTATAAAAGTATAACTGTTTGAAATACTATAGTATATTAGTGTAACTATATGAAATATAATGAAATACTATAGTATATTAGTGTAACTATATGAAATATAATAAAATACTATAGTATATAAGTCTAAGTATACTGGATTTAATGAAATACTATAGTATATAAGTGTAACTATATGAAATATAATAAAATACTATAATATATAAGTTTAAGTATACTAGATTTAATAAAATACTATACTATATAAGTGTAACTATATGAAATGTAATGAAATACTATAGAACATAAGTGTAACTATATGAAATATAATGAAGTACAATGGTACATAAGTGTAACTCTATGAAATATAATGAAATACTATAGTATATAAGTATAACTATATGAAATATAATGAAATACTATAGTATATAAGTATAACTATATGAAATATAATGAAAAACTATAGTATATAATGAAATACTATAGTATATAAGTGTAACTATATGAAATATAATGAAATACTATAGTATATAAGTATAATTATATGAAATACTATAGTATATTAGTGTAACTATATGAAATATAATAAAATACTATAGTATATAAGTATAATTGTTTGAAATACTATAGTATATTAGTGTAACTATATGAAATATAATAAAATACTATAATATATAAGTTTAAGTATACTATATGAAATATAATGAAATACTATAGTATATAAGTATAACTGTTTGAAATACTATAGTATATTAGTGTAACTATATGAAATATAATGAAATACTATAGTATATAATGAAATACTATAGTATATAAGTGTAACTATATGAAATATAATGAAATACTATAGTATATAAGTATAATTATATGAAATATAATGAAATACTATATTATATAAATATAACTATATGAAATATAATGAAATACTATAGTATATAAGTATAACTGTTTGAAATACTATAGTATATTAGTTAACTATATGAAATATAATAAAATACTATAATAAATAAGTTTAAGTATAGTTACACTTATATACTATAGTATTTCATTATATTTCATATAGTTATACTTATATACTATAGTATTTCATTATATTTCATATAGTTATACTTATATACTATAGTATTTCATTATATTTCATATAGTTATACTTATGTACTATAGTATCTCATTACATTTCATATAGTTACACTTATATACTATAGTATTTCATTACATTTCATATAGTTACACTTATATACTATAGTATTATCATTATATACTATAGTATTTTATTATATTTCATATAGTTATACTTATATACTATAGTATTTCATTATATACTATAATATTTTATTATATTTCATATAGTTACACTAATATACTATAGTATTTTATTATATTTCATATAGTTATACTTATATACTATAGTATTTCATTATATTTCATATAGTTACACTTATGTACCATTGTATTTCATTATATTTCATATAGTTACACTTATGTACTATAGTATTTCATTACATTTTATAGTATAGTATTTTATTATATTTCATATAGTTACACTTATATACTATAGTATTTTATTAAATCTAGTATACTTAGACTTATATACTATAGTATTTTATTATATTTCATATAGTTACACTTATATACTATAGTATTTCATTAAATATAGTATACTTAGACTTATATACTATAGTATTTCATTAAATTTTATATAGTTACACTTATGTACTATAGTATTTCATTAAATCTAGTATACTTAGACTTATATACTATAGTATTTCATTAAATCTAGTATATAAGTGTAACTATATGAAATATAATGAAATACTATAATATATAAGTCTAAGTATACTAGATTTAATAAAATACTATAGTACATAAGTGTAACTATATGAAATTTAATGAATTACAATAGTACATAAGTGTAGCTATATGAAATATAATAAAATACTATAATATATAAGTGTAACTATACGAATTTTAATGAAATATTATATAGTACATAAGTGTAACTATATGAAATATAATAAAATACTATAATATATAATGTAACTATATGAAATATAATGAAATACTATAATATATAAGTATAAATATATGAAATATAATAAAATACTATAGTATATAAAGTTTTTATTCTCGATTTTTGGCTTTTTGGAGGGGAAAACGATATCCATTTTGGATGAATTTTATCTGTACGGACTCGTATTAAAATTTTATACAAAATTATAGTAGAAAAATGCAAAAAAAATTCACTACAATGCGCTATATGCCGGACACCAAATTTCACTACAAGGCTTCGTTTTTTTGGCTTTTGGAGGGGCAAACGATGTCCGTTTTGGACGAATTTTATATGTACGGACTCGTATTGAAATTCTCTACATGATTATGAAAAAAAAGTACAATTTTTCTTTGGGGGTTAAAGGTGGGCGGCACCTATTGCCGTCCACGTCAATTTTTTTTTGGGGGGTTAAAGGTGGGCAGCACCTATTGCCGCCCACGTCAAATTTTAAATTCTTTTGAGGGTTTTATGGGCGGCAGTTGTTGCCGCCCACAATTAAACCGGTTTAGTGGACGGCACATATTGCCGCCCATTAATCCGGTTCAGTGAATCGGATTAAAAAAATTAATTAATTAAATCATACTTTTAATTTAAAAAAATTGAACCCATCCTGGGCGGCACCTAGTGCAGCCCAAGAAAATCGGGTTTTTTGGGCTGCACTTAGTGCCCCCCAGGGGGGAGTGCGAGGCGTAAAAATCTGGCGTGTGCGGTTTAACGGCCTTTCTAACCCCCTTTTCAAAAAGAGCTTGCAAATCCACTGCAGAACTCCCTTTTAAAAACCCCTCTCCTATCTCAAAGCAAACAATTTTTCCTGTTTTCAAGTCCTCCAATTAAAGAATCCCCTTTTCTTGATTTCTGGGTTCATTCGATCTTTGGATGTTGGATTTCAGATTTGGGGACAGGAGCAGGGAGAGCTTCAAAATCTAGCTCGGATGAAGGTGGGATTGGTAGTGTCCTGACATTCGAGGATTCCAAGCTCTAACCATTATGCCCACTGGTTTGCTTTTGGGATTTTTCACTCTGGCATTGAAGGTTATTCTCATGTGTTCTTCTTCTTCTTTCTGTTTGGAATTTTAGTATTCTGTTGTTATTTTGGCAGTTTTTTTTGTTCTTGATTGCCTTCTATTTGTGGTAGATTTGTGTTTTCTGATGGATCTATTGACAATCTTCTTGTTTCTAGGTTTTTATTTATTTTTATTGTGATTTTTTACTTGTGTGCTAAATTGTTTTGGTTTTTCTTTTATTATGTTGCAAATTTGCAATGGAAGAGGGAATTAGGGTACTGGAACTTACTAATGCTTGGTTTAATGCTTTGAAACATATAATCTCACGCTTAAAACCCCCAGGAATTGGATTATCATACCTTATACCAAACCTCCGTTTGGCTAATTCCAAACCATAAGAAACCATAAGAAAGCTAATTTAACACTATGATATGCAGTATGGAGTTCCAAGTACCTGATGGCGAAATGTAAGCCAAATTTCACATAATATATTTTGCTTGTCTCGTGATAACTTGGATGTTATTTGGAGGTTGTTATACTTGTTGCATTGCCTTCTTTCACTCTACTCGGGTTTTGTTGACTGAATTAAGGTATCTTTAATCATGAATGCCTTGAAAGATGGGTTTTTGGTGTTTGGTGTATGCACTTTGCTAATTTGCTTATGTAAGGGAGAAAATGAAATTGGTTCGTATCGTAGTGGAGGTTCAATTCCGTGCAAAGTGGTAATTGCTTGATGGATGAGGTATGGTGATCCTCGAATTGTGGTTCTAGTGGTTTGCTCCATGCTTCATTTTACATCTCATTTTCTACTTCTCTATTAACTGTTTTTTCAAGTGATGGGGAGATTATATTCTATGTTGTTAACTATTAGTATATACATGAAATAAGGGGTATATGTTAGAGTCCAATATTATCATTTGTGTATATTAAATTGAGTACAGTTTATTATGTTGAATTATCATTTGAGTCTTTTTTTGGCTGGAGAAAAGAAATAGCAAAGTATTGGTTGCATACCTTGTGATCGCCAACAATATATTCGGTGCCGATGTATTTCCCAAATGAGTTTGGTGCATCCCATTTCCAACATTCCATGACTTTCATTGTGGCCACAACCCCTTTATACAATTGATCGAGATATAAATATGTTTTTTCATTTGCATTGTCTTTTGGCTTCAAATTGAGTCGGTGGATTCTATTAAATCCATGATGGCCTTCCCGTTGCTTGTGTTTGTGGATTATGTATTTTTGGATTATGTTGTGGGTGTTGGGAATCTGGTTTTAAATTTGTGTAAGAGGTATTGCATGAAGGGTTCATTGCTTAATGCTTATGCCTACCTATATTTGCTTCATTGCTTGTTGTTTGTTTTATTGATTGATTGTCTTTATCTCCTTGTTCATCTGCACATGTCAAGAAAGCCCAAGTTTCAGGTAAGTGCAGATTGAAAGCCATAGATTGTTAGTTTGAAATGATTGCACACATAACTTCAAATTACCTTTCGTTTATAAGGTGACATTCTACGAATTGAGATCCATCCTTGGTAGGCCTGATCTTCCCGTCATTGATTGCACAACCTATGACATCTTTCAAATGAAATTGGGGGTAAGTTGGCATGAATTTCTGTTTTCACGGTAATTGAAATTTTGGAAGCTAGGTAAGTTTCTACCTCTTGTGAACCCATGCCATCAGATGTCTTTTTTGCTTGTTTGGAATTACATGAATTGACTGGGCTTGCTATGGGTGTCTTCCGGTCCTTGTTTTTTGTGCAAAGGCGAATGCAGAGAGGGTTGTACGAAAGTACATGAATCCATTTTATTTGTGGGTGGTAATTTGCTGTGGAATCTGGTATGCGGTTATACATGTGAGTTCAATATGAAGGGCTATTTAAATGGGTATGTGGGGTCTTCCCAATTGATTTGCAGTTAAAGTGAGGACAACCCAAAGGATGAGGAGTTGAGGCTGAGAAATTAAACTGTAACAGCCATTTTGATATTGTACAACCTTTAAACTTCTTTCGATTTAAATATAGGTGTAGTGTTGTGTAACTTTTGATGTTGTACAACCGTTTGACTTGACTCTTTTTCTTTTTCTTTTGGTTAAAAAGTTTATTTTAATTTTTTTTTGAAAAAAAAGAGTTTAATTATTACATGGGCATTAATGGTTAAATTTTTTATAGACCTAAAATTGGGTTCGGTCAATTTCTTTTAGCAAACACATTCACACGTGTAGTAGGAGTCTGCACATGCATGTATGGCCCAATATCTGATTGCAATTTTTTTGTCTTCTCAAATCATTTGTTGGCCCAATATGTGAGGATAAAACATATTGTTCAGCTCTATTGTGAATCAGAACAAATGTAGAGATTGAAGTGCAACATTAATGATCGAGGGTAAAAAAACTCAACTTTTATATAACAAAACAATTGTAGAAAATTGAAGTGGAGCATTAATGAGGGCAAGAAAGCCAACTTTTAAGTAGATATAGATAAATAGATATATGTTTATAAATAGATAGATATAAGGATTTGAGTAACTAATTAATACAAACAAAAAATAATGAAAGATAAAATAGTAAAACAAAGTTGTTTAAAAGGGGGTTTGAACCTTAGACCTCTTGTATTATGAGAGTGTCTTTAACCATTGAGCTATATTAGAAGATTTAATTTGTAATGAAAGATCAACACAAAAATAAGAGATAATTTCTCATATTTATTGGACATTAATTGCACCCTTAGTCTACTTTATATATTTATTATAGATAGATAGATTCCATACAATTAGTTTTGATTGTATATATATTTGATTAGTTCTAACTTAGTATGTCATCATATTTAACTAGTCATATATCAACTATATAAAAACTAGTATTACATAACATATAATTGTCATGTGTAAATTATAAATTTTAAGAGTACCACACATTCTGAAACAACTGAATCAAAATAACATATATATATATATATATATATATATATATTCCTAGAAAAAATTACAGAGGGATTTAACTATTTTTTATTGACAAGATACTTAAATTAGTTAATAAACATCATTCTAATAATATGTATTATCTTACAATTTTTTTTAATTATTATTAGTTTTAAAATAGTTTGTTTTAAAATAAGGAAATGTCATAAATTAAACTATACTTTATATAAATAGATTTAGTCAATTATAAAAAATATTATATTTGACATTAATTATAGAAAAATATTGATTTATTTAAATTATCCAGTTATAATGATAATAGTTGTCGATCGCCTTTACTCTGGCGCTTTACCGCTATTTATAAGTGTGCCCCATCTTTCAAAAGTTACTGGTTCCGCCACTGACTACGCCCATTACTGGTCCCGGTTACCTTCTGGCGTGCTACCTCATCAACCGAACTCCCACTCATCTCCTCAACAACTGTACACCATACGAAATTCTATTCGGCCGACCTCCCGTATACTCACACCTGCGGGTATTTAGATGTCTCTGCTACGCTGCTTGCCAACCACGACCCACTGACAAATTCGCTTCCCGTAGCATCAAGGGCGTATGGCTATCCTCCTGGCAAACGAGGTTGGCGCATCTTCGACATTGACACATGCCGCACCTTCATCTCTCGGGATGTCGTCTTCTATGAAGAGACATTCCCCTATGCGTCACCGCCAATTTCTACGCTAGGGGGAGCTGACAAACCGACACTTGTCCATCCAACTGTATATGACACACCGCCGTCACCACTTCCACTTCAGACGCCTCAGCCAGCACCACCGTCCTCTCTAGCACAGTCGATTGTTCCCGATCCACCGCCTACAGATACTCGCCGGAGCTCCCGGCTCAGACATACATTCGTATTACTGCGAGACTATGTCTGTCACACTCTACAAAGTCAAGACCCCCCTCTCTCCACACCCACATCGTCGGCATCCTTAGGTAAGCAATATCATATTGCTAACTATGTGTCTTGTAATAAGTTCTCTCTTAACCATGCCAGATTCCTTGCGGCTGTAACTACTGGTCATGAGCCTTCCTCCTTCAAAGAGGTCGTCCAGCATGCTCACTGGCGCAAGGCGATGCATTCCGAGATCGCCGCTTTAGAGAGAAATTCAACCTGGGACGTATCCGAGTTGCCTGCAGGGAATAGACCAATTGGGTGCAAATGGGTATATCGCATCAAGTATAAGTCGGATGGGTCAATTGAGCGTTATAAGGCTCGTCTCGTCATTCTCGGGAATAGGCGGGTTGAAGGCGTCAATTTCACTGATACTTTCGCTCCAGTTGCCAAGCTAGTTACTGTGCGAGTTTTCCTTTTTGTTGATGTTATTTGCGATTGGGAGCTTCATCAGATGGACGTACACACGCTTTTCTCCATGGAGATTTAGATGAGGTCGTGTACATGACACCACCTCCTGGCTGCCCTGGCATACCACATGGCCGCGTCTGCAAGCTTCGGAAGTCGTTATATGGCATGCGTCAGGCTCCCCGAAACTGGTTCTCCAAACTAGCCATTGCTCTGAAAGCTTTCGGGTTTCAGCAAAGCTACGCAGACTACTCTTTGTTCTCCCTGCATCGCGATGGTAACGTTCTTCATGTTCTCGTCTATGTAGATGACCTAATTATTGTTGGCAATAACTCTGCATCGATCTCTGCCTTTAAGAATTATTTGAGCAAGTGCTTCCACATGAAGGATCTTGGCCTTCTCAAGTATTTTCTTGGTCTTGAAATAGCTTGAAATTCCACTGATATTTTCGTTTCTCAACGAAATTACGCCCTCGAGATCATAGCTGATACAGGTCTTCTCGGGTCCAAGCCTTGTGATTCGCCAATGGATCCTAATCATCACCTCGCCATGGTCGCTGGACGGGATCACGACGATGTTGAGGCTTACCGTCGTCTTGTTGGTCGGCTGATCTACTTAACCATCACACGACTGGATTTGTGCTTTGATGTGGTTCATGCAGAAACCAAAGGAGGAGCAATGGTCTGCCGCTTTGCGCGTGATTCAGTACATCAAGACACACCCTGGCCAAGGTCTACATCTCTCACACCACATCTCCCTCCGTCTCACGGCCTACTGTGACTCCGATTGGGCAGCATGCCCCCTCACACGTCGCTCCGTCATTGGTTACTTTGTGATGCTCGGACAGTCATCTATCTCCTGGCGCACAAAGAAGCAACCCACTGTCTCTCGCTCCTCGGCAGAAGCAGAGTATCGCTCCATGGCAGCTACCTGCTGCGAGATTGTATGGTTGCGCTCTCTCCTGCTATCTCTTGGTTTCCGTCACTCCTCTCCGATTCGTCTGTTTTGTGACAGTCAGGCATCTATCCATATCTCTGCCAATCCTGTCTTTCATGAGCGGACCAAGCATATAGAGATTGACTGCCATTATGTTCGCGATCTGATTCTTGCAGGCAAGGTCATCACCTCGCACATCTCGACCTCTCAACAGTCTGCAGACATCTACACCAAGGCCCTGGCTAAACCTCATTTCCTTCATCTGTCCTCCAAGTTGGACATTTCAGATCCTCATGCTCCAACTTGAGGAGGAGTATTGGAATATACATTAGATATTGTTGATATTATTTTCATAAATCTATCTTCTATCATATCTTCCATATCTTTATCTATCTTTTAGATTTAAATTATGTAAATATGTATAAATCTAGCCCTTTGAGGCCTAATAGGATGATCACAAAATTCTCTCCTATCAATTCTTTCAGTTCTCCCCATGTTCAAATATCTCATAAAATGAACAGAACGATGCATGCATCTGCTATGCTTTATCAGGAACGCTTTTAGGTATAGCCTCAGTTTTTTAGTCCATATCAAAATACCTGCAACCTATAATATTCGGCGCAAAACCGCGCAATTGCTTTTTTTTAGCCGTGCACTTCCCCATGGGCGGCTCGACATGCCGCCGAGAAAACCCGAGTTCCATGGGCGGCTCTACGAGCCGCCCATGATGGGTTCAGTTTAAGGATTTTTTTTTGAAATAAATAAAAATGTGTTTTTAAAAACCGGTTCATTGAAACCGGGGTTGTGGGCGGCATTTCGTGCCGCCCAAGAAACTGGGTCAGTGAACCAGGTTTTTTGGGGGGACAAGGTTCATAGACGGCACTTTCTGCCGCCCAGGGTTCATGGACGGCACGTGGTGCCGCCCAGTGAGTATACGTTTCACTCCCAACGGTCGATGTGGGCTGTACGTAGGGCCGCCCAGTACAGGTGTAGCCGGCTATATAAATTAGGGATGGTGGTATTGTATTGTATCCAAATCTAGAAACTCATTTTCATAATAAATGTCATCGTCAAGCGGTTCTGGTTGGAGGGGATTGTCGGAGTCCTCTTCGAGCGCTAACACATCTGTAGATGATGAGGGTGATTTGCAGGCGCCAATTTCTCCCGAGTACTTCAAGGTATGTAATATTGTAATTTTTACTGTATAAAATAATTAGATCTTAAATGTACTTAGTCTTTGAAATATTAAACTGTTTTGAAATAATATTTAATTTGTTGATATTAGTTTTTAGAAATTTAATTATTAATTAGTCTCTAATGTGGTAATTTTTGTATATAAATAGGGTGATTCTAGTGATGATGGATTTATAGCTATCGACTTCTCATCCCATTTTACTACTACTGAGATATTTCCTAGTAAGGAATGATTGAGAGATTGGGTGCAAAGGATAGGTTTTAGTCTTTTTATGGTGATCACTACTAAATCATCAAATCCTAAAAAGATTATACTTCACTGTGAGAGATCCGGGTTACCTAGGTCCGGCAAGAAGAAGGTGGTAGTCGATGGTATAAAGGTCAGCCCAATACGAGTGAATAAAACTAGGTCAAAAAAGAAGGGTTGTCCCTTTTTGCTGCATGGTACTTTTAGGGAAGGAAATGTTATTAGAGATCCTGGGTGGACCTTATCGGTTGTTAGTGGATCCCATAACCATATGCTTTCTACCACCTTGACCGGCCATGCATTTGCTACCCGACTTACGAAGGAGCAGCGTAGGAAAGTGATGATTGATACTGCGGCGGGTGCAAGACCCAAGGTTATTTCTACACAGCTTAGGAATGAATATTCGAGTGCAACGAGTTCGAGGAATCAGGTGTACACTGTTAGGGCTAAGGAGAGGTTGAAATCCCTGGGCAATCTGAATGTGACACAATGGTCATTGGGATTTTTGAATGAGAAAGGCTATTTGTTGGACACTGCTACTAAGACGAGGGAAGATGGGAAGGAGGTTTTGGCGTGCTTGTTTATTTCTCATCCAGACGCTCGACATTTGTTGTGCATGTTTCCTAATGTCGTCATTATGGATTCGACCTATAAAACCAACAGGTAAACCTTAGTCTTTTTTGTATTATGTGTAGATAATGGTATTTTCTGCGGGTTTTAATTTTTGTGTGTGTTGCATTTATAGGTACGGTATGCCTCTGTTCCAGATTGTTGGGTTTACTTGCACCAACTACACATATTGCATTGCTCTTGTGTTCATGGAAAGGGAGACGACAAACCACTATGCATGGGCGCTTAGACGATTGAAGTGGTTGTACGGGGAGAAAAATCCCGTATGTATCATGTCTGATCGAGAGCTAGGACTGATCAAGGCTGCCAAACTGGTGTTTCCGAAGGTTCGTCATCACTTGTGTCAGGTCCATGTAGACCGTAATGTGAAGGCATATGCTAAGACGATGAAGATTGACGAGAATAAATTCTCGGGAAGTGTTCGTCGGGTGATGAGGTCTCACACAAAGGAGGAGTACAGAGAGCGGCTTGCTCACTTTAAGGGGATATGGAGTGAAGGCTTGGTGCGATATGTGGAGCAAACTTGGTTTAATGAGCATAAGAAGAAGCTGGTTGCGGCATGGTGTGATGATGTTCTCCATTTTGCCACAAGAACATCAAACAGGTAACTTTCATACAAACATTTGCAATCAAATTGGGTTATAAAATTTATTTAGTTAATTGTATACGAATATATTATTTTCAGGGTTGAGGGTCATCACTCTATGCTTAAGGACATGATTGAGACATCCGTCGGAGGGTTCGACACACTTGTGCAGCACATCGACAACATGTTTGTTGATCAGCATCGGAAGATCCGATATGAGATGACCAGGAACTGCACTGCCTTTCCCATGGAGATAGTGAAAGGCCCTGAGTGGTTTAAGGTGTTCTTCAAGCGCATCCTTGAAAAGTGCTCTGAAAAATGCCTGAGGATGTTGTATGCCCAAGCTGTGTTAGCAAATGAGGGGAAAATTGGGAACAAATGTGCTGATTTTTGGTGGAGGTCCACACTGGGGCTGCCTTGCCCACACACAATTAATGTCTATGTGGAGACGGGTTATCCGTTAGTGCCTGAAGAGGTTGATATTTTCTGGAAGCAGATCCGATGGGAAGGGGTGGATGCTAAGGATCTTGATGTCGATGATGGTGTTTCACTGACAGCGGACAATGTCACGGCGGATGACTTCGTTGAAGAGTACTTATGTGGGACAGTTGAGGGATTTGATTTGAAGAAGATGGCGGAAAAGTGGCGTGAGTCAAAGGACCCTACATCGTGCGATATTCAAGACCCGCCACGTGGTGAGACCAAGAAGGGGAGGCCTAGGATGAATGCGAGAAAGACCGGTACGAAGAGGAAAATGTGTTGGGACGAGCATGTGGATGCAAACATGAAGAAGGAGAAGCAGAAGATGGAGGATGAGGAGATGCGAGTGGATGAGGAGGATGAGCCTGTAGAGAAAGAGACGACCAATGTGAAATCGTCCGTTGGATCCCCGGGATCGAAAGGATGCCTTTCTAGCGGACGACCTCACAGTGGAGTTTCAACAGCAAAGGGGAGTGTCACTAAACCTGCAAAGCCGAAATTTGCTTCAACCAAGTCCAAGTCGGGTTCAAACAAGCCGGTCAAGTATCTCGGCTTCAACTGGGGGCACGAGAATATTGATCATTTCATGCTCGCCTACATTTCTGGAGTTCAAAATGTCAAAGGTGATGGTCATTGTGGGTTCCGTTCTCTTGCCGTTTTGCTGTGTCGCCAAGAAGACGAGTACATTGATGTCCGGTTAGGGCTTTCGAAGCACGTCCAAGCACATGGAGCGAACTACGTAGCGATTCTTGCGGGGGAAGCGTTGACGTTGGAAGAATTTGTTAGGAAATTGAATTATATTCCTTCACCGTGTACGGCAAACTTCTGGTGTATAATGCCTATTACTGGGTTGGCGTTTGCAACGGAACACCAAGTGGCTGTTGTTGTCTTATCATGGTTCGGACCGCACACATGTCTTCCATTGTGGGCCCCCCCCCGGGTGCCGAGCCTCCGACAAAGGTTTATGCGATAGCACATGTAGGCAGGAGAGACCATTACGTACCGGTACGTGGAGTCCTACTCTCTCGTATTTACTTATTCTTTCATAATTTTTTTAGTAATTGTATTGTTTACGTGTACAGATTTGGCTTGTTAATGACCATTGTCCCATTCCACCGCCTCCAAGACAGTGACACATTTACAAGGATCCAAGTGTTGATGGATGGGATAGTCATGAGCGCTTCAAGGATAGGTTCAAGAATTATGTAGAGGAGTGAGCATATCATGGGCGACCTGACATACTTACCTAGGTTTTTTGGATTGTAATCGACTTTATATATGATATTGTATTTCCTTTTGTGTGAAAGTTTGATTGAGATTGATCGTATATTGTGTTTTTAATCATTTGTTTTTGAGAATTGAAAAAAATCGGGAAAATGCTATACGAGACAACAATATTACTAATCATTAACAAAAACACGTTCACGAAAACATTAAAGCGTACACTAGTTTAACATGAAACATAAAAAAAGCTATCTAATCTCCGTCCGAATCGGCCTCCCCGCCATCATCATAATTGCCGTTGTCCACCACAGATTCCGAATCTTCTAAAAGACCGGGGATATGGCGTCTCGGGTGTATAGACTCTGTGTAAATGGGAACTGGAATACCAGGTCTGTAAATAGCCATAATTTTAGCTATCTGATCCTCGTGTACCACCTCACAGAGTCGTGGAGGATCCACGCCTGCTGGAAAGTAAAAAATCCGACCAGGGGAAACCCCGTCTCCAGGCTCGAGATGGTAAAATAACGCCAAGTACAAGAAGAAACCTAATGACAACCCCCCCTCTCCAGGCTCGAGATCCCCCATCCGCAACGTGCGGACCTCGCCACCTTCGTAGCCATGGAAAAACATGTCCATTCCACTTCGTTGGCGTATCATTCGATTGTAGGTGATTCGCCCATTTTCGTAAACTTCGAGAACCAAAGGCGCCATTACCTTAAATAGAACCGAAGAAAAGTTTGTGAGGAGTGGAAATTGTGTGTATTTCGAGGGATTTTGGGGCCGTATTTATAGATAGGACCGTTGTGGGCGGCCCACAGAGCAGCCCATGAGGGTACTGGGCGGCACTGTGTGCCGCCCATAGGCATCTTGGGCGGCACACAGTGCCGCCCATATCATTTCATCCCCATAACTCCGATGTACAGCCTATGGGCGGCACACAGTGCCGCCCATTGGCCGCCGCCGCCGCCAACGTCGAATCGGCCGTCGATTCTGGTACATCGCCGCCGTCTCCGCCAAGAACTCCCGTCGCAGCCATCTGATTTTCCGTCCGTTCTTCCTCCGCCAAGAACTCCCATATGTCGTCAACCGAAAATTCGCCACCGGGATCCATTTTCGCTCTCGAACTCTGGAAATCGCGATCGGAGAAGACGACCCTGGGCGGCTTTTAATAACGCCGAGAAGACGACCCTGGGCGGCAAGCTGTGCCGCCCACGTTTCAATTTCAAATTCGCCCTTTGGCGGGAAGCTGTGCCGCCCACAATTTTGGGTTTACACTTGGCGGCTTAACGTGCCGCCGAGTTTTAACCCGGTTTCCAGAAAATCATAATTTTAATTTTAAAATAAATAAATTAAATTACAAAACCGGGTTCTACAAAAACCTAAAAATCTGGGCGGCAATATGTGCCGCCCAGGTACAAATCGGGTTCATAAAAAACCGGTTTGCATGTGCGGCATTAGGTGCCGCCCATGTGCAAACCGGGTTTTTGGAAGGGTATTCTGGGCGGCATGTAGAGCCACCCAGGAAAAAGTGCGCAGCTAAAAAAAATCGACTGTGCGGTTTATCGGCCATAATATTCTGTAAACTGTATTTTACTGGTGTGATACATATACATTTCACTATTGTGATATACACCAAAACTTACGAAGTATAATGATGGGACTAGCTACACCATCAATATTTTTTTTATTACTTTTGTAAGTTTGTTATACGTGTAATTTTATTGCCAAATTTTCTTAGTTTACACGATAACACGAAGAGTTCAATTTCTCCCTTCTTTGTGACGGGCACATGCCTGAATAAGGGGGAAAATTATCATTTTTTTCCAACCCGAGAAAGAAAAAAAAAACACATTATACCAACAATAAATAGGCCCCATCAAAAAAATGAACAATAAATAGGCCCATAATTTATATTTTGGGCTGGTCATTTATCAACTTAGGCTTTTTTGGGCCTTTTCTTTTGTGTTTTTTTTTATAAAGATCAAGGCCCATTAAAGCTCATAGGTATTTATGACCAAAAAAAGGTCGATAGATTCATAGATTTGGGTTTCCGTGCGAAATGCGAAGCAATCTCGGCCGTACGTTTTTTTTTTTTTTTTCAACATTTTTTTTTCTCATTTTCGTCCCGTGATCATTCTGGAAAAGCCTATATAGAAGGTTCACGAATAAGCACTAGATGTTTATTTATTTGTACATTCACGTTCACAAATAAGCACTGAATGTTCAAAGACATGTGTTGGAACATTATCATGTTATACGTGAACTTATACGGCACATACAATGAACATATAGTACTTATATGTGAACGTTAATAATTGTCTATTCCAGAACGATCAGAGACAATAAAAAAAAATTTGTTTATCGAAAAAAAAATCGTCATATTTACGGTTATGCCACCGCGTCACTATTCACTATCCCCCCTCTTTTTTTAACAGTACAGTGCCCTTGAATATTACCCCCCAGATAATGAACATTACCGCTCAGAAAATGAACATGTGGTGTCTATTTATGAACTCGAATGAACGCGATCGTTTCACATTTCGCATGATAAGCATATTTCGCACGTGAAACGGACTCTAGATTCATAGTTCTAATTTGCTAAATTAGTCGTGTGTGTGTTTTTTTTATAAAAAAAAAAGAGTATAATGAAAAGATGGTGTCGCATTTCAAGGACAAAGAAGTGTTACCACCGAGTTAAAGTAACAATGATCTTAAACAATTTTCTAAAGGATGATCGAACTTTGCAAAACGAATCCGTTATGTTTTTTTAATTGTATTTATAAAGATTTTTTACATTTGAAATTTGTGTGGTATAAGAAAATATGAAAGAAAAGAGAATGTACTTTTTTGAAATAAAATTCTTATAAATTAGTTTAAACCCTCGTGTCATATACTAGTCGATTTATATTAATGAAATAAAATTTAAGTATATAAATAAACGTCATATGAGTACAAATTAATAACTACGTGATTATAAAAGATAAGATATATTGAAAATGAGAATATACTGACATATGGTTATATTAGATTTTTTCAAAACATATACATACTAATGGAAAGAAAGTGATTGAATTTATATATATAAACATTATAGGAAAAATTCACTCTAAATATATGTAAAAATTACGATTGTACATGTTACTTAACCAATTCTCAAGAACATTTAATTTTTGTATATTTAGAGTGAAATAGTTTCCGATATTGAAGTTATGAATCAAAATATACTATTTTTCGTCAATTTAATAGGTTAGTACGATGTTATTTGTCAATCTTCCAACAATATGTTAGTGATGATATGTTTAGATCTATATTTAAAAAAACTTCTTAAGTTTGTTGATAGAATGTTACTTTTGTTAGCTTTTGTTTTTTATACCTTTTGTGATATTCAATTCAGGTTTTAGACATTAAGATGATATTATTGAAAATAAAATCATATTAATTTACTCATTAATTTATTATTATATATATGTTGGACACTTATATATATATTCGTAATTGTTAATATATTAAATTAACTCAATTGGAGAATCAAATAAAACCAATTGACTTATATTTCAAATAGTATATTGATATTTTCATACATAATTTATTCATCATCAATTATTTCAAGTTCATAAATAATTTATAATTAAATCTTGAAAATATGAAATCTATCAAGGGAAGATTTTATAGATATATAGATTGATGGTTAAATTTATTTACAATGTTATTTGTCACTTTAAAATTTGGTTGGTTTTGAAAGTAATTGTAATCTAACTATTTACATATAAATTTTGATTTGATAAACGGTTTTCATTTAAAGTAAAATAAATATATATATATATATAAAACAAATGAGAAAATGACATGTAGATATGGTGGGCCCAGAAACGTTCTGAGAACTCAAAAGGGAAGAACTTTAATATATATAATAGATACATAGCCAAGCAAAGTCATATGGTGTACTTCTTTCTGGTTTTTTGCTTGTTGAGTATGCTATTCTCATGTCTAAATGAAATACTTCTTTTGTAGTTTTTTGGAAAAGTGAATCTATTATATAATACTTAGTTGGAATATAGCATCTCATATCTAAAGTTGAGATATAACTCGCCTTGTATATAAGTTTGATGGACTACTCCTCCTATTGTCAATTGATTTTAGGATGAAACCTCATTGGGCTTATGTACTCGGTTCATCTGCGCCTATGTGTTCGTGTCCGCATGATCTCCTGTCTATGGCCCACAGACTTTCACATGGTATCAGAGCGGGTTCGGTCCTGGGTCACTTTCTTGGGTTGATTGGATCTGGCTATAAAGAGATTGAGATGTCCACCCACACCCGTTTGTCCAAGTGTCAATTGGGTCAGGCCAGTTGTTCGTCCGTTGCACTTGCGGGGGGCGTGTTTGAATATAACATCCCAACTTTAGATGAGGTACTCCTCCTATTGCCAATTAATTGATTTTAAGATGAAACCTCATTGTGCTTATTATGTACTAGGCCCATCTACGGCACCTATGCGCTCGTGTCCGCACGACCCCCAATCTATGGGCTCACGGACTTCCACAATACTACAATAAAATTTATATAAGGTTACTTGTCATTTGACTCATTTTGTATTGCGTTATGTCAATTATTATTATATGTCTACCTCATATTGCATCACATCAGTAATTTTTTTATCATATAAAATATTTTAGATATAATTCTGCTTTTTTTTTCCGATCATTTATAGATTATTCACATTTAATATTAATTTTCTTGTTACGTAGAATACAATAGGTATTTTTTTAATATTTACCTTGAATTTTTATACTCCCTCCGTTCTTTAAAAGTTGTCATTGTAGTCTTGTTTTTTTGTGTATAAAAAATTATCATTTTAGATATTTTGTCTAGTTTTTTTCGACAATACCCCTAATACTAATGATACACTAATTACAAAATTTAGATGAATGTGAACTCCTTACATCGTAAACAACAATACGGTGTAATTAATTTATTTTTTCAATTCAATGTGAAAACAACAATATTTATGGCTGAATGCATGAAAACTAGATTTATGTACACTTAATTTGTATAACCGGTCATGTATCTTCCTATTTTTTCACCATCTATATAATTTCACATACTCAAGGTTGTCCTCATCAAATTGTTTGGGCTTACGATCTGCTTGGAAAATTTGATTAACTATGGCATCACCTACGACATTTGGCATGAATGAGGATGATTGTCATGTTAAACATGACTTTGATTTATAATTTCTGGAATGCTATGGGATATACGGAGTATGTAGAAAAAATTAAACAAAGCTCTCACAGAAGATAACACGTTAATTAAACAAAGCTTCTGGAGTATAAAACGTACTAATAGGTTCTTCTTCTTGAACCGCAGGTATATTGAGATCGAATGACACATCTTCTTCAACGGGAATTGGTAGATTTTCTTCGATATACTCTTCTTGGTTGGAATTGAGATCTTCTTCGGCACCTTCTGGAATGCTATTTAAATCAAAACTGTTCATGTTTGATTGATGTTTTTAAGATTGCAATCGTGCATATATATAGTGGAACAATGATTTTTGTTTAAGTTTGCAATTTTGTTTTGGCTCCGGTGTTAAAATGTGAAATTTTGGTTTGAATGAAATTTTAAGTTTAGTGAAGTTTTTGGCTCCAAGTTTAAATCAGTTTGAGTGAAAAATGTTAAAAATTTTGAGTATTGTCTTAATTGACAATGTACTAGATACAAAGGTTGATTTTTTTTTTTTTTTTGGATGATCCAGGGTTCCGGGCCCCACTCGGAGCCTTTCAAGCCCAAGGCCTCCGGGCTCCACGTGGGGCCCATCAATCCCTGGAGTGCTGCACCCCACAGGTAAAGCGCGCAGTGGCCACTCCCCAGAATCGAACTCAGGACCTCTTGGTACTACCAGGAGGCCTTCACCGCTAGACCATCAGGACCTCTTGGGAAGTTCTTTTTGGGACGGAGGGAGTAGTATAAAAGAATCTTCGCTAATAATTAATTGACAAAAACAAATGTGATTTGTATGTACATACTATCTTGAATTAGGTCTTATACGAAAATAAATGAATAAAAAAAAATTAAAAAAAATATGATTAATTAAATACTCCTTCAATTCTTTAAAGATTATCATCCTACAATTTTACACACTTATTAAGGAATAATTTCTTAGACATATATACCCTTATTAAACACTCTCCTCAATCTACAAAGGTTGATTATTGATTGAGGGGAGTGTTTAATAAGGGTATATATGTCTAAGAAATTATTCCTTAATAAGTGTGTAAAATTGTAGGATGATAATCTTTAAAGAATTGAAGGAGTATTTAATTAATCATATTTTATTTATTTATTTTTAATTCATTTATTTTCGTATAAGACCTAATTCAAGATAGTATGTACATACAAATCACATTTGTTTTTGTCAATTAATTATTAGCGAAGATTTTTTTATACTACTCCCTCCGTCTCAAAAAGAACTTTCCATTTCTCTCTGGCACGTTTGTCGATGACGGTTTTATATCGTTAATATCTCTAGTTACATAATCCTAAAAATTATAATTTTTTGATATTATCAAAGTACTCGTTAAGACGAATAAAACAAGACCACACATGACTATGTTTTTTCTTATATATTGGAATAAATCTTGAAGATTCTCTTTAACTATGAACAGTGTACAAAATAGAAGTGAGAAGATTATTTTGAGACGGTAGGGAGTATCATTTATGTTAATGTCATTTACAAGGGGTTTACTTTGGCTTTGAATTTTTTTATGAAGAATCATCATAACTTGGTTAAACTTGTAAGCCTATTTTAAAATGATTTTTCATAAGTTGCCGGCTAGCTCAAATTCTAAAATATCAACTATTCTTGTAGTTTTCTTTCTTCTTTTTTATTACTCAGCTGAACTTTTATTCGTCGCAATGCTAATAGTTTCTAGATGGCGTAAGTTTTTTCGTAAAAAATAATTCTCTCCCGGACAAGAGAGAGACGAAGATTTGTCCCAAAAAAAAAAAAAAAGACGAAGGAAAAAAATAAAATTAATAAGAGTTCAGCTCCTTCAAAAAACTGTGCAAGTTTTCTGTCCCCCTTCAATATCCCATATTCCCTTATCCCATTTTAATCACTACGAAATATCTGACTTATTGTAACATCAAAATTATAATGGTTGTCTAATAGTAGTATGTTATCATAGATAAGCTAAGGTAATGGTATAATTCTTGTGTTACAATAGCTAAGCAAAGGTAACAATTCATTATTCTATGGTAATAACAAGGTCTAATGTAATGGAAATAATTTAGGTAACAAATATAGAGTCCGTTTCACGTGCGAAATATGCTTACCGTGTGAAATGCGAAGTGGTCGCGTTCATTCGAGTTCATAAATAGACACCATATGTTGATTTTCTGAGCGGTAATGTTCATTATCTGGGGGGTAATATTCAAGGGCACTGTACTGTTAAAAAAAAGGGGATAGTGAATAGTGACGCGGTGACATAACCATAAATATGGCGATTTTTTTTTTTGGATCAACAATTTTTTATTTATTTATTTATTTATTGTCTCTGATCGTTCTGGAATATCATTAGAAATTAGGGTTTTGATTTTGGAAATTGGAACTGAAATGAAGGCTTGTTTATGGAAATATGAAATAAGCTATTGTCAAAAGCACCCTTCACTGGACGGCTGTCAAAAGCAACCAATGCACAACATCTATTAGCTTTGTATGTATGATTAAGAATGATAGTTTTGGGGTTATATCTACCAAGATGTATTACCGAATATTAGAGAAAGTTCAATATCAAAATTTAAAAAACTCTCTTTCCTAGCTTGACTCTAGGTTATCTAGTTTTGATTAGTAATGTTGATTTGTAGAATATAGTGCCATAACTCTCTCTTCTAAGATTCAGTTTCGAGTCTTAATTTGTACTTTGTGTGGCATCATATGTCAATTAGCTCTGAGCTACAACTTCATCAGTTTGTAATTTTTAGAGTTAGTTGTTGCTAGGAGAGCTATAAGCTACTTGCAAGAGATGTTTGGTTTCACAATAATGTGAAATTCCCATGTATGATATGGAAGTTTCTTTTGCTGTGTCCATTCCATTCAACAATAGCACGGTAGTGTGTAGCTCTTTGTTCATCAGTTGCTTCTTTCTTTCTCATGAGTACAAGCACATACATGTTGAATAATTCATGAGATAGTTCATTTGTATGGTTCATTTCATGATTATGGTTCACTACACTTTCTGTTGAAATTAAAGTACCATCTATATAGTGGGGAATTAAGCTTTAGCGGAGTGATTTAACCTGTATGTTGTTTTAATGATGACATTTGTGACCATGAATTGAAGCAGCTTGCAAACTAACACAAGTCTTATCATAACGGTGAGCACTATAACAGTGTACGATCGAAAGAAGGTCCTTGTAATGGAGCAGCAAGGTCAATAATTATAAAGGTTTTTGCTTCTTTA